>JACVVK020000042.1:1065000-1067500 GCA_018292915.2 Batillaria attramentaria | reverse complement strand
CTCAGTGCAGATCAGTGGTCAAACCGGTGTAACAGGCCGGAGTATACCCCTGGCTACTTTATACCCTCAGGTATAATGTAGCCTAGGCCGGTTCAACCCCCTGGGTATAGATCAGCCCAGGCCGGATTCAGAGTACACCCCGGGGTATAGTCTGGGCTGGGCCAGTTTATACGGGGGGATAGTCTGGGCTAGGCCAGTTTATTCGGGTAGGGGGGATAGTCTGGGCTAGGCCAGTTTATGCGGGGGATAGTCTGGGCTAGGCCAGTTTATAAGGAGGTATAGTCTGGGCTAGGCCAATTTATACGTGGGTATACTCCAGGCGGGGTATAATCTGGACTGCTACACCTGCGTCAGACTTGATCAGTGCCGGGTTGGTAAGCTGGGTTTAACGTCCAACTCGGCCACAAGATGTGACAGGAGCCGGCCCTAATGGGCAGATTAAATGGGGGAAAGGGACAGCTACACTGACTGAACAGTCGCTCCGGCCGAACACTATTCAATCCAACATTTTGACGTTCTGATAAAGGCAACACGTTTGCCGAAAGATCAAGGCATCAGTGAAGGACGATAATGATGTCAGTTCGTGTGTGTGTGTGTGTGTGTGTGTGTGTGTGTGTGTGTGTGTGTGTGTGTGTGTGTGTGTGTGTGTGTGTGATTCTCTGCACTATTCAATCCTGTCAGACTTTCAGGTTGATCAGATTTGATGTATCCTTGACTGTGATGGGCGAGTTTCACAGATACAGTTCACACAGCCAGACAAAACGGGCAACATTTTGGAGTAAGCACCTTTTTTTTCTTTCTTTCTGTTTTTCAACTCCCGATTAACCTGGTAGGGGTCAAATTCACCGACACACCTTCCCGCGAAATGCGAGAGCAGTGGATCAACGCACTAGACCACCGGCTGCCCCAGCGTCAGTCGCACTCGAGACCGTGACGTCACGTTTATAGACTCAAATCCCGATAGGTTCAAACTGATTGTGTTAAGCCTGGCCAGCCACAGAGGGGTTTCCCACTGAGACTCCTGTACATCTGCCATCACCATCGTGGTGACAGCTGACGTGACTAAACCTAATTAAAGAAAGAGGGTGGGGTGGGTGGATGGGGGTTTGGGGGTTTAACGTCCTTTTCCACCACATAGGGTGATATCAAAGACGGGGCAACGATGAAAAAGCCAGCACAAATATTTGGCCCCAGCAGGGATCGAACTCACGACCCGAGCATTAGAAGTCCAACGCTCTACCATTCGACCACCCCGGCTCCCCCGAAAGAGGGTGGGGACGGGTGTTTGGGAGTTTAACTTCACCACGTATGGATGATATCAATGACGGGGCAACGAGAAAAAAGCCAGCACAAATATCTGGCCCCAGTCGGGATTCGAACTTACGACCCGATTATTGAAAGTCCAACGCTCTAACATTCGGCTATCCCGGCTCCCCTAAATAAACAAAGAAAGAAAGGAACAAACAAACAGACAACAACAAGAAAAACAAAAACACACGACATCACATACTGGTCTAGGATTGTCGTTACTATGGACAGTAATCATGTCAACTTTCGTACACACAGTACTGTATTTGGGAGGTCACTATGTCTCACCGCCCAATTTCATCTATAGCCCAGTCAAAATACAGTTTAATAGGTGAGAAAGGAAAAACTCAGCAATAATTATTTTGTTGTTGCGGATTTATAATCTACAATGTGTGGTAAATCACGCAGATAAAAGTAGGACACTAGAATTTTGGCTAAAATGTAGGCCACGCCGGATCACTACAGCCACCTCTTATAACAAACCTTGCGATGGCATTTTCACGGAAAATATTGTAGTAAAAACCTTCAAACTCAAGTTTTGCACAATCATAGTCTATGATGAGAACTTGCCAGTTTTTTTCCGGCATTTGCATGACCTCTCTTGAAGGTCAAGGTCACCAACGTCAGAGCGTACATTATGTGCTAGACTACGCCATGGAGTTCCACACAGGTGTGACACCACTCGTAAACTTCAAATATACGAATGTTAGGCAAAACTGTTCTGGATAAGATAGATCTATTATCCGTGTAGGGTTTTATTTGTCAATTGTTTGTTTTGAGTGTTTGCACGGCCACAGCGCAGCTGAGTGCGAGGTGTCTCTATCCGTCGTCAACTGTAATTTTGTTCTCTGTACCGACGAAAACTGACTACAGCCTCGGACCCGGCGAAGACTGACACACAGTCAGCTAGTGCACCGCCAAGTCTACGGAACAAATGACGGAACAGACAACGATCAAACGATCAGCACAGAGGCCATAAACACTTTCATGTGATGTCTCCTCCGTACGTACTGCTAATTTTTGTTCATAATTATGAGCACTCCCATCACTGAGTTCTACCTGTCATTCGACCAGTGTAGACTTTCAGTCTCATGGCGATTGTCAGTCAGGCTAACTTCGTCAGGGGTGGGTGGGGTGGGTGTTTGGCAGTTTAACGTCCTTTTCCACCACGTAAGGGTGATATCAGAGACGG
>JACVVK020000042.1:1050000-1060000 GCA_018292915.2 Batillaria attramentaria | reverse complement strand
TTAGCACAGTAAAGTTGATATTAAGCCAGACGGGGGTAGCAGAAGCCAAAAAAAACCTCTCTCTCTCTCTCTCTCTCTCATCTCATCACCCTTATGTGGTGGAAAAGGACGTTAAACTCCCAAATACCCACCCCCACCCCCCTCTCTCTCTTTCTCTCTTGTATAGTTTTACATCTAACAGTTTGCTGGTCTAATAATCTTCTTTACTAGACGGCAGCAACGGGAAGTTCTAAACCAGTGTTACGTCGATATTTCAACTGTTGAATAAACTCTCTCTCTCTCTCGGGGAGCCGGGGTGGCCGAACGGTAGAGCGTTGGACTTCCAATGCTCGGGTCGTGAGTTCGAATCCCGGCTGGGGCCAATATTGTGCTGGCTTTTTCATCGTTGCCCCGTCTTTGATATCACCCTATGTGGTGGAAAAGGACGTTAAACTCCCAAACCCCCCCCCTCTCTCTCTCTCTCTCTCAGCCGGAACTCGAACTCCTGACCCGAAGACTGACAGCCCAGCCGGCGCCGGTTCCACCAGCTCGATACCTGGAAGCAACGCAGCTGATTATTTAATGGAAAAAGAAACTTAGAAAGTGGGGTTGTAGTATCAGGCGCAGAAAGAAAGAGCGGCGGCCGGAGTGAGGAAGCCACTACAACAACAGCAACGTCTCCGTAGCGCTGCGGTCTGTGAAGTAACAATATTATCCAAATGGAAAGGAGAGGCATGTCGCACACGCAACGCCGAGAGAGAGGAGGGAGGGGTGGCGTGGGGGGGGGGGAGGGGGATGGGGGTACACTAGGAGGGTAATGAGGAGCAGAGGGAAGGCCGAGACGGAGGGAGGTGCTGCAACTGGGGTGGGGGGGGGGGATGAGCGCGGTAAGGAGAGGTATTTTAGGCACACTCTTTCATTGCCCTGTCAGCGAGATAATATGTTTTGAAGATGTGGAGAGGAGAGCTGCTTGAGGTGCTTAGAGAGAGAGAGAGAGAAAGAGAGAGAGGGGGGGGAGGAAGGGAGGGAGAGAGAGAGAGAGAGAGTATTTAAAAAACCAAAGGCTTGCGAGGGCTGTGCATCAGACCAGACCTGTAGTACTCAAGTAGACGAACAGAAAAGCAACCTTGGGTGCTGGAACACGTCAGCCAAATCATTCAATCAATCAATCAGTCAATCCCCATCAGAGATTGTACAGTCGATGACCATCTGCTCAGTCGCTCCTGGCGATTTTTACGGCGCTTGAGACTGCCCATCGAAGGAAGACAATTAATGAAATGCAGTCGTGTGCAGACTGACAGTGGTCTGCCACCCGTTAGAGTTAATAGGAAGATAGGAAGACACGCGCTGAATCGTAGACTTGTCCGACCAGGTCTGACCCTATGGATTTACTGGCTCTTGTATTGTTTCCCGAAGCCCTCCCCCTCCCCTTCGCCCGCTTCACGCCCCCCCCCCCACCCCCAGCCCTCAAGACACCCTGCCATCCTCAGTCCCCAAAACCTTTTGCCCTTCGATCCCATCTGTGTTGAAGATCGTGTGTAGTCCCCGAGAAAGTAGCCGGCCATTTATCTTCACAAAACTCCCATTGCTGGCTCCCATGGGGACGGGTCTTTTTGGTTCTCCAGAGCTGGAGAGCGCCTCTAAGCGGGCATAATCGTGTGTTGCTACTAAACGAAGAAGATCCAGAGCACTGGCCGATGAGAAAAGTCCGCTTATGGTGACATGGGTGATGGCGGTCGGCCTACGCTGGATCCGGCTGCCCGAATCTGCAGAATGTGTATTTACAGAATCTTGTCCTTTATACACCTGCCCAGCTACAACTAATACCACTGGATCCAAATCAACCCATTAATTTTAACTTTTGTTCACTTGTAACTGACTCTACCACTCTACACCTCTACCAGGCATGAAAGGGATGACTCGACAGAAAACGTCACTTTCCCTGAACAAAGGACCACTTCGTGGTAATCTTCAACCGACAAACTGAGTCGGTCGTCAGTTTTGGGAAACAACAACAACAACATATGCATACAGATGTTCTGCTGTAGAGTGGCGTACCATTTCAGCCTGGGACGTTGCCGGACATAAAAGGGTTAAAGTGTCTGTACTGACGTTTGTTAGCTGTGGGGAAAGTTTTCATCGAATGCGCTCAGGTTAATACGTGCATCAGAATCAGACACTGACTTGGGACACAATATAGCATCTGAAACCATTGTTGGTGGTGACTGTGGTCGGCGCATAATATTATGTTGTTTTAGGTACATAGAGCGTGGGGGGTGGGTGGGTGGGTGTTTGGGGGTTTAACGTCCTTTTCCACCACATAGGGTGATATCAAAGACGGGGCAACGATGAAAAAGCCAGCACAATTATTTGGCCCCAGCCGGGATCGAACTCACGGCCCGAGCATTAGAAGTCCAACGCTCTACCATTCGACCACCCCGGCTCCCCGTACATAGAGCGTACTGAACAGACAACATCATTTGGTTGCGGACTGAAGACCAAACTAGACATCCCTGATTGGTAGCTATTTTTAGCGACTTTGTCGATCGGCGTGTAGTACAGGTATGGAAGCGTTAGGCCAAAGAGAGTCATATTTCTCTACTGTCAGAATCCGCAAAGCGGTCACGAACTTGAAAATGGTCGCAATAGCCAGACGGGACATCTATTCATTTGGCAAACAGTCTTTATAAGTGGCGGGTGGGTGGGTCGGGTGGGGTGGGTGGGTGTTTGGGAGTTTAACGTCCTTTGCCACCACGTAAGGGTGATATCAAAGACGGGGCAACGATGAAAAAGCCAGCACAAATATCTGGCCCCTGCCGGGATTCGAACTCACGACCCGAGCATTGGAAGTCCAACCGACGCTCTACCATTCGGCCACCCCGGCTCCCCCTTTATAAGTGGCGGTGTTTTCCTCTCAGAACTCATTTCGAACATAGAGACTTTAAACTGGCCAGTCTTGAGATCGCTCGGCCATGACTGATGAAGGGTAGTCAATGTAGCTCTGTGTGCACTGAGACGCTTCGAGAATTGTAGTAGGGATGTTAAATTAATAAGCACCCCCCCCCCCCCCCGACGTTTCAAGTTATAGCGGCAAGGAGAATTATTACTAAAATTTATTATTACTGATTCTCGGTCAACCCACAGATCCCAATTTTGGACATTATTATCACTGACCGGAGAGGTATCTATCGTACAAATTGTATTTGAAAGCAGACAGGCAGTCGATACATATGGATATCCTAAACAACAGCCTGAGAATTGCGAGAATGATAACACGAGATAATCAGGACAGCCTCTTCACCTTGTGTACCAGCTGTCGGAAGCTGCCACGCAAACACCCACCGCAGGGAAAGCACTCCAAAGCCTCGATGACTGTGTGACGTTGCTATCTGTGGGAGTGACCTCCCCTGAGACGGCAGAGGTCGCTGTGTCGGTGACAAGATCTCGCTGTCTCGGGCTGGCTGTGTGCGCAGCGGGCGGAAAATAATGTATGGCTGCGTATGAGACAGAAGTCTGTCAATAATTGATCAGTTTCGCTGCATTGTAAGCTGGCACGCCTGCGGGACTGGCCTTAAATAGCGGAAACCACTGACAAACAAGAATCGTCTAAATAACTGGCTGGCTGCTCGAGCGCCGGGTGGCGTGATGCTGAATTCTGTTGTTGCTGTCAGGTTGTTGTTGTTGTTTTGTTTAAACATACTTTATTCTTGGAAAAAAAAGTTTTCATGTTGAGGTTTGGACCTTAATTCTGACAACAAGAGTCCAAGGTCAACATAGAGTCATCGTCACTCAGTCGGCATTGTCTATGAGGTGTCAACGTCATCATTTACGTATATACATCGCCGTTGTGGTGTGTTGTTGGCATCTCAAATTTCTTTCCTCCAGTGACTGACTTCAGCCGACACAACATTTCTTCACCCTTTCAATTTCTATCAGTCTGACCGACGTCATCGATTGACGTCATCATATACTACACTATAATACATCATCGTCAGTGTGTGGCATTGTCACCTCGAGTGACAGGCTGAGGTTACTGTCAAGGTCATGACTGACATCCTAACGAGCCCCCCCCCCCCCAACGTTACACTAGCACTCTTAAATTAAATCTCGTACACCCAAGTGTAAACACACTGTAAATACTGAGAATGGGACTTGTAGATTATTTCAGTGACAGTTACTACTTACTGGGGACAGTTGATAATTAGCTGTCTGAAACTGGATCTCTCTCTCTCTCTCTCTCTCTCTCTCTCTCTGTACAAATACAAATACTGCGTCAGTTAGCCACAAAGCAAACTAGCAGAGACCAAATATCAAAATCCTGGACGGCTACCAATACATACAACCCCGAAAAAGCATCACTCACAAAATCCACTTCCAAGGGAAAGAACCGCGCAGCACTGTACCACGGCGGTGATCTCCCTTAACGAGTTCCGTTTTTATGAGCATCGTTGCAAAGACGAAGTGCCCCCCAAAGGAGAAAATCCCATTGGGGGGAAAAGAGGAGATTGCAAAAAAGCACGCCAACTCCTCCTGTTGCCGCCTGTGGAAGATCAGTTTGCCCAGTGGTGAATTTGTTTGGTTTGCTTTGTCTAGTCAATGACGTGCGCGAAGAAAGCGACATGGGAAGGGACGAGTAGGCTGTCGCAGGACCTGCCTTTGTAGAGGCGACCCTGCTCTGTGGCTGAAGGGGGGTGTGAAGGGCAAATAAGCGCTGGTGTAGGGTGTTGTTCTAAGATATTAACTGTTTACTCTCCGGCCCCTGCCACAATATTTGCCGTCTGTGGGCCGTAATTCCGCCGCCTGTGCAATCTCTGGGGCCAGGCGGGCCCCGGGTGAATGAGGGGGACCCTTGCTCAAACAGCCCGCCTTCCCCTGGGCACACACAGCGCTGTTTGTTCGCACACACGACAAAAGATTACTCCCAGTTTGCTTAGAAATGAGTTCAGCTTCTTCGATCCTTAGGAGGCCGAGTGTTTGAAGAGGCCGGTCCATTAAGCGCGGGCTATCAGTGAGAAATGCACGGACAGCGAAGGACGAGGCGGTAGCCGGAGAGGGGGGACTGGGCTGGGGGGGGGGAGGAGGAGGAGTAAAAACCGATAGCAGTTGGCACGGTCACCGGTAAATTGGCGGTCCTTTTCAGCCTAATCCTCGACACTGGTTCCCTAGCACTCCTCTCCCTGAGTGCCGCACGCCACTCTCATGTTGCCTGGATGAAGCCTGCATCTTCTAGCACTACTACGGCACTGTCTCTGCTACAACCACGCAGCCAGCTTGAACAAGCGAGCCTCAAGTTACTGCGCTGAAGGGACTGAGCCACAGGCCGAGCGAGCCTCAGGTTACTGTGCTGAGGAGACTGAGCCGCACTGACCACAGATCGAGCGAACCTCAAATTCCTGTGCTGAAGACACTGAGCCACGGGCCGAGCGAGCCTCAGGTACAGCGCTGAAGAGACTGAGCCACTGAGGAAAGTTGCGGCGGCTAGCGGACTCCAGTGCCATCATACAAGAGGCCGATGTTTGATCTAGGTGGTCTTCAGGCTTTATGACGGTTGCTGCCTCATTAACTACTTCGAAGAGGATGTGATCTTGCTCTTCGGACAGCAGTAGAACAGCCTCACGTTGGAAATGACGTGAACAGAAAGGAACAACAGAGCGACTGTCTCCGTTCGGAGACTGAGGATGTGGTCTTGGTTTCAGCACGGACAGTCGGCACGGAAAAGAGTGACAGAGCGAGAGGATGTGACCTTGCCCAAATGGACAGTTGCAGGACCGCAGCCGGATCCGGATCCACATCTGAGGTGAAGAAAGTCGCGGAGTCAGAGGCTAGTTCAGCCCCTGGTGCAGTGTTTCATGCGGGTGCCTCCCGGCTCATGGTGAGGATGCAGTGCAGTCACCGAGTCAGGTGCCCTTGTGCAGAGACTGCAGATCAGTGTCTTTGATTCTGGATCAGTAGCCGAACTGATAAAGCGTTGGTTTGTAAATAAATATGCTTGGTTGGTGAAGTTCGAATTCTGACTGGGAGCCAAAGCATTGTACAAGTAGAGGCGTTTTCCTTCTTGTCTGGCTTTGCTTTATGATATCGCACTTACTCGGCGGAGATGCCTTTTATGGTTGTGTGCACCGTGGGGACGGCATGGGGGTAGGGGGTGGCTGAGGCGGGGCCGGTTGGGAGGGAGAGGTGAGGGCGGAAGAGAGGGGGGGGGGGGGGTCAGTTTGCTCACTGATTACGTGCACTTGTATGGCACTTGTATGGTTTCTCTAGCACCCCACAGTACCATGAAATGATGGTTTGGTGATCTCCCGCAGTCCCCCCCTTACCCTCCTACCCCACCCCATCCCCATCCCCAACTGCTGCCAATGATGAGACAATCCGGAGTGCAGGAGGTGGAAGACAGGCGGCCGCCTCGTACGCTCAGCTTGCCAAACAGCGGACAGCACGTGCCGACTGGAGACCATCACGTGATCCCTGTCCCTGTAGGGAAAGCGGCCCAAGAGGAATTAGGAATGGATCATACCGGAATCGATCGCCGGACGATTGTTGTCCTCGGCACAACTAGAGACGTTAAATCGTTGCAGAAAAGAAGGGCTGAGATAGGAGATGAAGGATTTAGGAGAGAAGGGGTGGGCCGCTGGGCTGGGGAAAAGGGTGGTGTCGTGGAGGAGGTGGCCGGTGGGGGGAGGTGAAGGGGAGGTCACTGGGGCCTGTTTTGAATGACAGACTTGGCAGATTGTGTCCTGCCTCTTCAAATAACCCACGCCGTCCATGTCTCGTTCGTCAACTGATCAGACGGGATCTGTTACGACTGACGAGCTCTTTATTGGGTTGGTTGCTTGATTTTGTGTTTGGCCAGTCACTGTTTTCGGGTTTGTTTGTTTGTTTGTATTTTTTTTTTTTTTTTTGGGGGGGGGGTTGTTTTTTTGTTGTTGTTGTTGTTCATTTTGTTTTTTTGTTTCATTTAAAAAATCATTTTCTCTTGTTTTTGATTTAGTGTAGGCGGCGGCTATGGTTATCTACTGACTTTTTAAAATACTGATTTACAAACCTTACTTTTGTGCGAACTAATATGCACGTGTTCATGTGGTTTGCCAGATCATTACCACAACAACAAGAATGCTTAAAACAGCATAACATGTTAGCAGACAGTACGGCCGCTGGGAGAAACTGGGCAAGTGCCTAGAAACAAAAATAGCACCGAAGCCATACCGCCAACATAAACCCCCATAGTAAAAAAACGGCAAACAAGCAAAACTGACAACTTGTAAGAACAACAACTGCCAGAGCACACGTGTGTGTGTGTGTGTGTTTGTGTGTGTGTGTGGTGTGTGTTGTGTGTGTGTGTGTGTGTGTGTGTGTGCCCCCAGTGACAAGGGTAGCAAACTGTTAGTCTTGACATTAAGCGCACAAAATACGGTTCTCTCCCTTAGACCAGACAATCGTGGATGCCGATGCGCGTGCTTACTGTCTATAAAAAAGGGTATAGTCATTGGTGTTCGGACACATCTTCGGTCTGAAGAGGGTAGAAAATGAAACGAGGCTGCCTTTTTCTCCCCACCAGACCGACTTGTAACAACAATTATCAATGAGGAAGAAAATCAAGAGATATCAGTTGATATACAGTTCCATTATGCGGTGGTTACCGTTACAATTTTGGAAAACCGATACTGACGCTACCACTGACGTTTTATTGGTAGTTGATATTGTAGTGTGTGTGCGTGTGTGTGTGTGTGTGTGTGTGTGTGTGTGTGTGTGTGTGTGTGTGTGTGTGTGTCAGTTGAGGAAGTGGGGAGTGTTCACAACTGAGTGACTGATAACAGGCACGTCAATTTGCTCTACTAGGCTGTACGTACCGGACTTAAAACTGTCAATGGGGTTGACCTGTGCGCGTCCCCCCTTTGTTGCGAGGCATGTGCTCTGGGAACGCCGAGAGGGCAATACAGGTGCGTGCAAACGAGGCAAGAGGGGCCGAGTCGAGAGCCCTTGAAGGGCCTAAAGACAACTGTGGCGAGTGTTGACACTGTCAGAAATACCCACAAGTGCTTGCTAGCCTTCCCCTCTTCAGTACTCGGTAAGTGGCTAGCCTCCCCCCCCCCACCCCCTTCCTCCGTCTTCCGTCACACTACCACCCCTCCCCCCACGTCTTCAAACACTCCCTCGACAAGCACAATGGAGGGACACTCGAGAAACATATTTATTATTAATACTCAACACGACCTTTTCTCTCAACTGGTCTCGCCGACGTGACGTGCGATATTTTCTCCCATGGATCCTAAGCAAACAAGCTGGGCCGCTCTGAGGCTTGTGTTGGTTCTCTCTCCCCTTGGGGGTGGGTGGTAACCTGACAGCTCCAGGTTACCAAACACAAGGGGGAGGTCTTCCAAAAGCCCGGGCCAGGCAGTGCGAAGCTATGTTGTGATGTTTGCTTTGCGTACTCGCGATGACTCGTTATGATTCCCCCCCCCCCCCTCCGCCAATAAACGCTTGTATGCTTAACTCATCGTCATCGCCCGGGTTTAATGTGTGTCGATTGCTATTAGGTATTCATACACGATACACCTACTTGACACACGATATGTACTACATGTATTTGAAGACGGCTCTTACTGGCGAGTTCAAGTTGTTTGGTTTTTTTTTTATTTCGCTGGGCCAAAATTACAAATTGCGTTATTTGCACGTGTTGACAGGTCTGGGAATGGCGTTGAGTGTTATGTACGTGCTCGAAAGTTTCGAGATGTTTCTTGTTTGCAAAGTCGGGCTGCAAAGATTTGTGGCTCCTCCTCACAGTGAGAGAGATTATCAGACAAACAGCTAACATTTCAGAGCCTGTGAAATTCTTAAAGTCAGCGCTGTTTAAACGTGATGGGAGGCCTCTGATTAACCAGTTCACCATTGCCAAGCGCCCCCCCCCTCCCCCCCCGCCCAATCCCTCTCCTGTTCAGTCCCCCCCCCTCCCCTACTCACTTCTTTGGCCCTTCAAGAAGCATGATCTAGAATTACCCTAAAACTGTGCCAGGTTCTTTTTTTTTTTTTTGCTGTCCCAACTCTTTGCCAGCTCCAGTGGTGTTCCTCCCAGGTCATGGGTGGAACCCACGGAGGACTCAGAAGCCGGGACAATGCATGATGATGGAGATGAGGATGATAGTAAGATGATGCTATGGAGGTCCATGTGGTTTGGGACTGCGGGACAGGGCCGCATTCCACGCTTCCTGTCATAAATATCCCGGCATTAACCAGGCCCGGGAACTACGGCACCTGCGGTGCCGGCCGTGTAATCATCCACATCATACGACGTGTCATACTAAGGGAAGCACCCCCAAAGTCGCACCCGTGAAGTGGGTGAATCTCGGCTGTGTGGCAACAGCCTCCCCATCGGGCCCATAGCACACCCGCTCTGGGTAGGAGCCGACCTAGGTAGGAAAAATCCCGCTTGTCTCGGCTGGGACTCGAACCCGGGTCTCCCGGTCCATGGTCCGAAGTGCTAACCACTACACTACGGGGGCCGGTGTGCCAGGTTCTTAGACAGACATTGCGAATGATGACTATCCCCTCCTCCCCCTCCTTACTCCCCTTTCTCTAAAAAAAAACAAAATCATAACTGCCCCTCCCCCTCCCCTTCACCTCCATCGTCCGTTTTAGGATGACCTAAATTTACCCAAAGAGTATGTCAAGTGCGTGAACAGGCATTGCAAATGATGACCACCATCTCCTTCTGCTCTCTATTCCCATTTTTAAAAAAATCCATTATTGCTTGATGTTTATCTGTACACCCCCCTCCCCTAACCTTTCTGCGCGTTTAATCAAAGATCTGTCCCCTATGGGAAAGATCTTTGGTTTAACTTAAACCACTCCCCACTTTCTTCTTCTTTAAGATCCCCCCCCCCATCCCCTGTCTGAGCCGGCTGTAAAGTGAAGTCACTACCCACACCACAGTCTGTGGCAAACGCAGATGAAAGACTGGCCGACTTCCTTGAGCAGCCACTCTTTGCCTTCCCACGCAATCTGTTTCTGTCTCACTACAAATAAA
>JACVVK020000042.1:935000-1045000 GCA_018292915.2 Batillaria attramentaria | reverse complement strand
GGAACACCTTTGGCTTTGGCTCAGAACTCCGACTCACCGGCTTTAGAAGTGGATAGCACGGTACGTCAAGAACGCTGACCATCTGGTTATCGTGCAAGCTGCCACAATCCTCGCGAGATGTATTGAGGGCAGTGGAGATGCCGGAGCTGGGGGTGGGGAAGGTGGCGGGGGTAGGGTGTTATGGCGGGAGGAAGGGGGTGGGGGGGGAGAGGGGTCACGGCAGGGGGAAGGGGATGGTGAGGGTGGGTGGGGCAGATGGTTTGACTGGGGGTGAGGGGGGAGGGGGGCAGGGGGAGCAGGCGGGGGGGGGGGGGGCGGTCGGTACCTCAGAGAATCCACCAAGAGGATGAAGTGTACGCTCAAGAGAGTAATAACCTATGTGCAGAATTGTCGGAGATAAGATGCAGGGTGTGAGGGTGGTAGCGGGGGGGGGGGGGGAGGAGAAGGGGAGGGGGGTGTAAACACTGAGGAGTCTGTCTGCAAAGTGTAATCACGGCACTCCAGCAGGCGGTAATGCAGAAGAATTACTTCCTCCTTCCCTCCCTGCTAACGGTCTCCTGTGTGCAGCTTTGGGAGTGTGAATCCTTTTGAAAATCGTATGAAGGCGGTATACCTATATACAGCTTCACGGACATCTTCTCCATCCCCCCCCCCTCCCTCCCCCCCCCCCCGACTCCAGATGGTCCCATGCATGTTTAAAATTAGAATATTAATCTACGTGCACTTGAAACCATGATGCAAGCTGAAATTCGTCACTTTCACTGACCTAGAAGTTAATCATTGATCAAGTTTTCAATGAGTGATTCGTCCACAATATTAAAATATTTCATCCAAAATGCATGGCACCATCCACATGTTTCGGTGTTTTGAACATGTGGGTGGTAAGCATCTGTAATGTTGAAACCTAATTTCAAGAGGCCCTCACTACTTTCATTCAAGTGTAGCCCGCACCTTAAACCTTCCTGAACGCCAAACAGACTATATGACAATGGGTAATTGAGTGTTTGGTGTTTACTTGAAGGACCCTGTTTGTGCTAGTTTGTACTGATTTTTGTGTTGTCACGAAAAAGCGTGATTTTCTTTTTAATTTGGTAGTGCAAGGTGCATGCCAGGGGGTTGTAAGAGGAGGTAAGCTGCCAGTGAAGATGGGATTTTTTTTGCACACGAAAGGCAAAGGTGACGCGTGTGGATTTCGTTGAAGTGGCTTTCTAGCCTAGCATTACTCCAGTGAGGCCTGGGCGGAGAGGAGACATCCATTTGTAAAACTCCTGTCAGGTACGTGACCTTGAATGGTCCGTGCATGATAATTTTTGTTTCTAGAATGAAGTATTTTTAGGGGTGACTATGATGCCTGAGGCTAACATGGAATATAGCGGCATTTGGAGGCTTCGTGCATTTTGTATTCTTTGACCGCACATTTTCACGATAAACAAGCGCCACAAAGCTGCAGACAGCTGTTCGTCATGTGCCTGGGGTTGGTTCAAGTGGCAACAGGCTGCGTGTGCATTTCGCCCGGGATCGTAGTTGCAGGAAAAGCGCAATTGCTCATTTATCAAGACGACATTTGCGCTATTTTTGCGCGACCATCCCGCGAAGGCAAATTATGGCAAACTGTATATCTCGTTAATGTCAGTGATATTAACCATCATCTGTTGCACAGACCGGTTTCAGCGTATCAGCAGGGCCAGGAGTTAAGCAGAAAGCGTAAAGCAGATATAAATTATATTTTGATGGAGTGTTGGATAAGGCAGCGCGGCTGGTGTCAAGTAACCTTTGATTGCGACTATGATTAGTGAATGCTTTGTGTATGAAATAATAAATGTATGATTATAAAGTCGTATATAGTCGTAGCGTGTATACTGGGTCAGACCCCTTTTAGCGCGGCAGAAGGAGAGAGAGAGAGAGAGAGAGAGCCATCCACCATCACCCCAGGATGAAAGGTCATAAACATTCAGTGAAGATCAGTGGGGCAAGGACGGGGAGGGGGGCGAACGGAGGGGGGTGGGGGTGGGGGTGGTGTAGAGGGGGTAGACAACAAGAGAACCCAAGATATATACACACAGGAACATTCACCACGTGAGGAAAGCCGCCTCTGTATCTGGCGGGTCTTGGGAGGAACATGAGGGTGTTCCTTTACAAACACAACACACACTGTGTTAGTATACAATCATCGCATTTTTGTCGGCTCCCACGTGCGCCGGGAAGGCGCGATCCTTGAGCAGGATGCAGCCTGTTTCCAGGCTAGGGTTTCCTTCTCTATCAGTCGCCATCTCCCAGTCTGCGCAGTTCTCCTTACTACCTTTACCAGCCAACAGTCGGTCTCGTCCGATTGGTCGAGGTGTTCGTGATGACTCTCAGCCAGCCACAGAAGGTTTTAGATCTTGGGACTGGACTGGACGAGACTTGGTCCAATGAAAAACAGTCTTACACGGCAGTTGGAAAATAAACACACACTTGTGGGGTACAGTTTGGCAGTTACATGGACCAGTGAATGAGGAACGTGAACAGAAACAATCCCTGCCTCCCGCGAGAGAGAGAAGAGAGAGAGAGAGAGAGAGAGAGAGAGGATGCGTGCACTAGGTCGGCGTCTCAAGTTTTCGCTGTCTGGCGGAAATTTATTCGCTTCTACAGAACCTGCAAGAATGTGCCATTTAGGAACGAGCTCGTGGCTCCCATCGTCAGCCTTTCACACGTGTTCCCAATCGGAACAGGGCGAGAGCTGCAAGCAAATGATATTGTTCCTCAGCACCGGCATCAGCGTGAGATCTGGCGCGTTTTCGTTATAACATAGACTGGAAGTATACAAGTGTGCGCAGACAGCGGGAAAAAAAGGCTGGTAGCCCTGTTAAAAATATTTCAGGCTGGACCAGAAACTGGGATGACCGGATGGTATATTAAAAAAAAAAGTGTGTGTGTGTGTGTGTGTGTGTGTGTGTGTGTGTGTGTGTGTGTGTGTGTGTGTGTGTGTTTTCAGTCAAACCCCTTTTCTACCCGACTCTGCTACATGTAGGCTGCTTTGATTCTTTATGTCAATCACCAAGTTGCTCTTGCCCTACATACGATCACCTTTGAATCGACACTCTCAGCACATGTCACGCACAATACGAAACCGGATCCAGTGCTGGAAAATCCTGACTTCCAGTCCAGTTGACGTCATCTGAACGCCCTTCCCGACCAGACAATCCCTCTTTCACACAACTGACCTCAGTGCATCAGCTGCACGTAGTACGTGACAATGTGAAGTACAGGAAGTAAATGGAAGAGACAGATAGCACCTCCGGTTTGTCCTAGTAGGCCTTCCTGTTGCCGCATCCCACTTTGGTCTCATCCCTGTCCGGCGATGCGTGGTATCCTGTGAATTCATTGTAATTTGTACTGTATGTGACGCAGTTTATGGGGCATTCTCTCTGGGAGTGTGTCACTGCATGGGGGCTGGGTGGAGTGTTTGGGATAGCAACCGCACCCTCCCCCCCCCCCACACCTCTTCCTGCCCCACCACCCCCTGACAATTCTACGGCTCTGAGCAATGAAACCAGTTCAGTTTGCAAACTTGACAGGAACCGACGCGCTGTCCGAGTCAGTGTAAGGTTCGATTATGATAAGTATTGAATGTTTCACCGGCAACGACGTGTATTGAACCGCCAGAACATTCACGGACGTACATTTCAATACTGATCGTGACGGCCGGAAATAGGCCATCCGACCCTACTAGGGTCAGTCACAATTGATCAGATTTGTAGACAGGGTTTGTCTTGTGGGAGACAGTATCCACGTTAAAAAAAGAAGAAAAGAAAATGTGGTGTCTTGTGTTTCTTTTATCTGGAACTATTTCCCGGGGTCGTTTGAGTTTCAATGGTCGATCACGTGACAAACGCGGCCATACTGTCTCCAAGTCAGTGTGACCGTGACATTCGAGCAAGTGAGTAAGTTGCGGCGGAGTGTACGTCGGTAGCTTCAAACGATATGACTGGTTGGTGCAGCTCGAAGGATGTGGTGGTGGTGGTGGTGGTATTTTTTTCTTGGGCAATAGCGGCTAGGATATTCTTGCTCGGCCGCTGCATTACTACACATAGTGAATGACCGAGGGTGCCGGCAGCACGGTTAGGACTGTCTGATATGCCATCGTAGAAGGCAGTTTCTGATCGGAAAACAGAAGTTTACCAGCCGGCTGGCTAGCAGAGCCCTGGAGCGTATAAGTGTTTTTTTTTTTGGTTTTTTTTTTTAACCGTTGAAGATGAAGCTAATTAGCAGTGTCTCGCGCCACTTGGAGGCACGCGGTGCTAGCTACTTGTGCTAATTATTTCCATTATCCATTTCTGCGTGCACGCCGCCAAGCCCCGCCCACTGCCTCCTCTTCAGTCTTGTCTTTTTGGCGTCTGCCTGCCGAAATATGCCTCTCAGTCTCTCTCTCTCGGCTCTCTCTCTTCGGGTAACAGTCTCCACCTCCCCACGTACACAACACCCCTACCCCACCTATTTCGTCTTGACTGACCCCCCCCCCCACCCCCCGCCCCCACCCTCCACCCCTCGCCCTCCGCACCTCCCTGCTTCGGAGTGACTTGCTTCGTTTTGAGATTTTTGTTATTTGTCGGTGCCGGATTTGAAGGAAAAAAACAGCCGATATTGACTCAACAGGCCCTTTCTGCATAGTGTCCAGCTCAGTTTTCTTCTTTTTGTTTATCAGAGGCACGGGAAGCCGGGGTGGCCGAATGGTAGAGCGTTGGACTTCTAATGCTCGGGTCGTGAGTTCGTATCCCGGCTGGGGCCAAATATTTGTGCTGGCTTTTTCATCGCTGATCCGTCTTTGATATCACCCGTGTGTGGTGGAAAAGGACGTTAAACCGCCAAACACCCACCCACCCTTATCAGAGGCTTAAAGTAATAAACCACGAGATTACCTTTTTGCGCTTTGTGCAAATCTGACTCCCCGGCCCTCCGCGGCTCCAGTCCCTTCCCTCCTTGATCCTCCTCTCTCCTCCCAAACGCCGCACTATTATAGAGGGAAAGGATGGGCCGGGGGGGGGGGGGAGGTAAAAAACACACATACACAAAAAAAGTTGAAAAACCGCAACATATCTGCCGCTACACTGCCTGTTTATTGGCTCTTTCCGATTCAATGTGGCATTGCCTATGCACCCAATGCTACGCTGACAGGCTCAAGAACCGACAGCTGTGTAGTTGAGAGTATAGCCCTCCACTTCGGTCAAAACGATATAAATCCTGGTGGAAAGGGGATAGGGGTGGGTGGGATCGGAATAGGTATGAAGAGGAAACAGTACGACGTATTGTTGCTCGAGGGTTTGAGTATCAAGTTGTCCGAAACGTTCAGTGCATATCGGCACGCGCGCGCGCGCGCGCACACACACACACACACACACACACACACACACACACACACACACACACACACACACACCGTCACACACACACACACACACACACACACACACACACACACACTGTGACACAGGGCACACAATGATACACTGACACCGGCCGCAAACCATACACTGACATTACACGACACAAACTTCGAGGAACGCCTTCAAGTTTTTACACGAGTACTCTTTATTTCCGGTTTTCACTATACATGTACTGAGTTAATGATCTTAATCTTTCAACACTGAGATTGTTCCTCTAGCTCTTGCTCATCTGTCCAGCAAGATCCACTTCCTCAGTGCGCAAACGCTTGGTGCCTTTTTGATCTTGTCGGGGTTCCATACAAAAGCGTCTCCGCTAGTCTCGTGGATTCTATCAATTTCTTTCCCGCCCAGTGCGTTTTCAGCCGGAAAACAACACGAACACAAATGTTGTGCTCCCCTTCCGCCCTCCAGCCCTCCGCAACTCCCCCCCCCCACCCCCTTCATCCACCCACACCCTCTTTTCCCGTTCACCTACTGCATCCATTTCCAGACCTGTTCCTAAAATAACTCCCGGCCTCTATCAGCACTGGGGAAGATACAGAAAAGAGTTCGCAGACGTCAAGGCTGGGGGTCTTTGATGTAGTAGGTAATGCCATTGAGCCACACCGGTAGGGAAGAGGGGTGGGGGTGAAGAGGCCGGAGAGGGGAGGAGGGCGGCGTGGCGCACGGTAGTCAAGAGCCGAGATAGGCATGGTGCTTATCAGCTTAAATTTTGTCGAGCGTTGAAGCAGAGCAGGGGGTAACGATAAAAAAAATCAGATGAGTTACAACGGAGGCTTTTTCCTACTATACTTCTGTGTAAAAAAGGTCTTATCTCGTTGTCTGTACTCAGTGTAACTTCAAGTCAGTCTTGCATACAAAAAAAAAACAGCGTGCGACCTCTCGCCACGTCAAGTTCTCTCTGGCGAAACTGCCAGCGCGATCATAGTCGGTTTTACCCGGCTGCGAAGCTGGACTGCGGATCAGTTTAGGGAGGAAAATTCTTTCTTTCCCTGTTGTATTGAGCCGGGCCAGTTTTTTGTTGTTGGGTAGTGTTGTTGCTGGGTTGTTGTTGTTTTTTTTTTTGCCTCCTTCAGCTTAAGTGTTTTTTTTTTTTCATGAGAAATTTAACATCATTTTTTTTCTTCCAACCTTCGGACAATCATCATTTCACCGAACTCAGTTATGATTAGCAGTTCAAATTATATCAGTGGATTTACTGTGACCAAACTCATTTGAATGAATGACTTAGCACACGCATATTGGTCTCTGTAAGCTTCTGAACTTAATTTGTTCACCAGATAGTTCTAGTGTTATGTCGACAGATTATACGGTTAATTAACTCTATCATGTTAACAACTGAGAACTGAAGAGCCTGGCCAGAACACTGCCATGCACCCATAGCGCCACCGGGGTTAACTTTAGTATTGCATGAATCGCCTCCCTTGTACCGCACTCTGCGCGTGCGCGTGCACTGTTAGCCAAAATGGCGGCCCCCATGGAAGAGAATGCTGGAGACTTTTTGACGTCTTTTTGTCGCTTTGCAGATGAGATAAATGTGCAAGAGTTAAGAGAAGGAAAGAGGCATCTTTGTGATGGTTGCAAGTAAGATTCCAATCATTTTTATTTCGGGGTAAACTCAACATTGCGATGAAAAGCCAAATAATAGTGGAGGCCAGAGGTGAGTCTCCAAGGCATACAAAGGAACGCACCGACAATCCCTAGCGACTCAACCGTCACTGCGTGTTTTTCTTTTTCTTCTTTTTTTTTTTTTTAAACAAACTTAATACTGTCCGTTATTCGCTTTCTTGTGGGGCGGATGGGCGTTTTGCCAACGAACCACACAACCCTCCTATTACAGCCGGTTTGTTGACATCAAAGCAAATGTCTGTTTTTCTTTCACTGGAACAACATGAAGTAAGTTAGTACTGTTATAAAACGTATATTTTCATCTTTTCTGATTGCAGGCGCCCACAGTCTGTATGCTGGTGTCCATATCTTCCACGTGAGCCATTGCAAATAACAACAAACATTTACATTTTGCAACACCCGTTTGAAGTAAGTGTCTTGTTTTAACTAGAACTTCTAGTAGAAGTCTGTTCTGTGTTCATATAACGTAACTGTTGTGAGTGAGTAAGTGCTTTTAAAGAGTCTTTTATGATAATGAACACCCTTTTCTTGGTTTTAATCTCAACTGTCAAATGCCTTTGTGGTCAGTTCTTTTGTTGTTTGTGTGGCTGTAGCATGTGGTGTGAAATCATTTTCGTGTGATAAAGATGGATGAGGGTGGTATGTTAAAATACTTGTTGCAGGAGTCAAGGAATCTTCGAACTGTTCCCATGCTGTGCAAAAGTGTTGTTTTGGAAAGGGTGCATGTCATTAGAGGAAAGCGTTTTTCGCCCAAAAAGTAAGCATTTTTTTTTTTTTCTTTTTTCATTAATCGTTTAGGTGTTTGCCATTACTTACTATTACTCTCATTTATTCACATTAAACTGACATTCACATTTTCAATGAAAAAAAATCCTAGGGCTTTTTATGCAGTTATATGATGTTCGTTACATTACTTGTTGCCATCAGTCTTAGAAATGCTGTCTCTGAAAAGAAACAGATTATATATATACAGTATAGATCTACAGTAATCATACCTGTTGTGTGTTCAGTTCATGGCTGAGAACCACAACGTTGTGCTGGGGTTTTTTTTAAAGTAGCACCTGTGACACCTGATTTATACATTACTACATGTACCTGGAGAATGGGTGCATATAAACTCACAAACAGATCATGATGATAAAGACTTACTGTAGCACACAGGTCCACCCTAACTGAGTATTCATGATGCTTCGGGAGAGATTTGAAAGAAAGAGAGTAAATAAAAACAACAACTCCCAACTGTACTGGTGTTTGCAAAGACAACTTCATCATCAGAGTTCAGTGATCACAGTTTATTTTTTAAATTTATTTTTCTATTTTATTTTACAAAAATGTTACTGTACTTTTCCAATTCCAGGTTCCCAGAGCTAGCTGATATTCTGCGTGCTCCCAACACTCTGCTTTTGTACCCTAGTCCTGATGCTGTCAGCCTGTCTGATATCCCAACCTTGGAGGACAGTTCTGTGCCAGATGACAGTTGTTCACATAAACTTGGTTACAATCTGGTGATTTTGGACGGCACATGGGCACAGGCACGTGGGCTGTACCATCAGAATGAGATGGTGCGATGGCCTCGTAAAGTGAGTCTGCTTCATTTGTATGTTCCTTTACGTTTAATTTTACAAGATGTGGGTAATGTGGGGGTTATAATTGATGGTGAGTTTAGCCTGTGTACCTATTAAACTTACACATACAGTAATGCTTGGCTGCTTAGTATAGCAGTTTCTAAAACTAAGCCATGGCAAACAGGATCACTTTAATCTCTTTTGTTGTTGTTGTCTTGGATTTGTTTTGTTTTTGTTGTTTGTAACGAGTTTTCCTGAAAACTTTGGAAGATCTGTTCGCACTTTAGACATTTAGTGATTTACAAGAGTTGTCCTGTATTATAATATCCAGTACATGTTTACTGGAGAGCATTTGAATTTCACTGAAGAATATATATATATATGTGTGTGCAATATTGCTGTAGAAACAGTATGGAGTATGCATGTATGCACTCTTCTGTGAATACTGAGAATTGCTGATAGCAGTTGTGATGCAGTTTGCCTTGTCTGCAGAGATCATCTGGATTTAAACCCGGCAACTTGATTTACTTATGACATTTTCTTGTAGGTCCGCCTGCAGCATGAAGAAAAGAGCAAGTATGTGATTCGAACTCAACCCACAGAGCATGCCCTATCTACACTGGAAACTGCAGCAGTGGCTGTGTCTATTCTAGAAAACAGACCAGATATTATAGAGGTTGGTTTCGCACACACACACATGCACACTGAGCCAGCACAAACAACCCATACAATCAGACCAAACCCTCTCCCCCCCACCCCCGCCCCACCCCACCCCATCCATCCACACACAAAACAGCAACAAAAACAAGAAAAAAGGAGAAAAAAAAAGGAGAACCCCCCCCCCCCCCAAAAAAAAATAATAAAAAAAATAAAAAAATAAAAAAATAAATAAAAATAAATAAATAAATAAAAATAAATAAATAAATAAAATAAAATAAAAACTAAAACCAAACAAACAGCAACAACAACAAAAGCAACAAAGCCAGAGAACTGTCCAGCAATTTATTATGAAATATATTATGAAACCATCCTCAGCTTCTCCCACATGTTCATACTTTCAAGCCTGTGAATTAGAGAATTTGTGTTTTTACAGGTGCTTACTCGACCTCTAGAGGCCCTGTGTAACTTTCAACTTCGACATGGAGCTGTGCAGCATCAGAGCCGAGAGTTCAAGATTGAAAACGGCCTGTGGACAAAGACTTTGCCTCGTTCGGTTCGCCGACGAATGGAAAGACAGAAGAAGGCTTTCGAGGGACGGGAGGATAAAGTTTTTTGATGATGGCTTTTTTTAGGCTGGACTACATAGTGCTTTCTTAGTATGTGTGTTGTTGTTGTTTTGGTCACTTGATGGAATGTTTGTATGCTTGAGCTCGGAGTTATTTTGTGTGTTTTTAGGTTTCGCTGTACCCACTTGAACAAAACAGGATGTGGTGAGATGTTCTAGTCACTGAAGTGGGGGAAAAAAGCAACCTATTGACTGAAGAGAAACAAAGAGAGAGGGAAATTGTCTGTTTCAGCTTTTGTTTAACCAGTAAACAACAAAAACAAAAATCCTGATTTTGATGATGAACATAACTCTTATACTGTAGTATGTTGTCCATTTCTTTTGCAAGCCCTCCCAATCCTTTGCATGTAGTGCGCAAACACATTTCCTGAACATGATGGGGAAAGTCCCAATCGAACACGAACAGTGTCGATGTTCTCACTTTCTGTCCACCTTGACACCTTTTTCTCCCTTCGGTAGCTGCAATATCGGTGAAGGTGACTGAGAACGGGTCGTGGGCTTCAAATAAAAAGTCCTGTCATAAAAGACGGCCACATTTTGGCCTTGGGCTGTGAACGCAGATTGGGACTGCTCAGCATCATCTTACGCTGGTTCTTTTTCTTCTTCTTGGTCCTGTCCATCTTCACTGTCCACAGGGTCTCCTCCTCTTCAAACGTGGTGTCTTCCTGTTGCGCCAGAAGTTTGTTTGTACTGTCCTGCTTACAGGGCCAGAAGTTGTGATGGCATCTCCCCTTACTGGTTAGTAGTCTCCTGCTTGCACCGCCAAAAAGTTGTGATGGTGTCAAGTGATGGGTGCAGGTAGCTCCTCAAGTGGAATTGAGCTGGGCAGTTCAGGTCTAATCTAAGAGCCGACCCGCAAGACAGAACAACTCGCACGTTGCTTGAGAGCGCCAGAACTTTGGCACTAGTCTTTGCTTGAAGGGCCAGTTTGTCTACAGAGTTCTTGATGTTCACCAAGAAAGTGTAGATTGTGTAGTGGTGTTGTCACGGAGGTTCAAGTAACGCTTTATCGTCTGCATAGCATAACTTTCTTGTGACCGTCATGCACAAAACATAAGACCAAATGTTGGCAAACAAAATCAGTCATAGTACTCACAGTAGAGTTCACACATCTCCTGATTCAAGGTTCAGAAGCTTGATTGACAGAGGATCAAAGGAATTTCTAAATCTATGACGTTTCTATAGTTAGTCTTGCCCAGTTCTCCTATCAGAGGGGCCGCTTCCCGTGTGATGGATGTACTTAGTAACATCTTCAGCGGGTCACAGAGAGAGAACGTCCTGGTTAAAGTTTTGTGATCGCTTTGATAAATCTTTCTTCTCATTCAGATCCCACAAACCTTCCTATGTTCTTTGTTATGCATCATCCTTGATGACGTTCCATATGGTGTAAAATTCAGTTAAACGTTATCCATGATCAAGGAGACGATCCGTATAGCCAAGTCGCTGGAACGTCGGAATGTCATTGCTCAGGTTGTGAGTTTAATTTCCGAGTGGGTTCAGACCTTGGGATGAAGCCTGTGTAATGGTTCATAGGGCCAGGCTAGCGATCCCGATAGGTCCACACACAGCATGATGGGATAGCACGTACGTCTCCGGCATCCAAGCGACCACGCCTCCAGACACTAAACTGTCTGTAGGCAGCATGGCGGTTTGCTTTACACTCATCGTCTTCGAGCGTCTGTCCTCTTGATTCTGATAACTGGAGGATTATGTCCAGAATAAAGTACTGCATTTCTGGGACCAGAGACAGACATCGACTATAACCACGGCAGAGACGTTCAACATCTTTCCGCATCTCTGAATCGACCACAAACTGCACCAAGAGGGCTGGCCAGATTGACGCCAGATCGATTTTTGACTCGCTCAGACCTTTCCCCAGGAACCGACCAAGGCTTACACCGGATGACAATGTTCTTAGCGTTCTGTCATACACTAGCTATTTGCAGATCAAGCAGACTATACTGTTTGCAGGAAACACATCATTACATCGATCATGTCCATGTAAGCCTACTGTGGCCATGGAAATACCATGCCATTTTCCATCATTTTCGTTGTTTTTGTACCCGCCAACTAATAATAATGATAACAATAATGATGTGTTTTTGATGTAATAATGAATGCTTCCTGTAGAAAGTAACCCCGGCTGTGGCCAGATAATTGTGCAGGCCTTTTCTCATTGCCCCGTCTTTGATATCACCCATACGCGGTGGAAAGGGACAAACTCCCCCCCCCCCCCCCATCCTACAGAAAGTTCACCTCTGAAAGCCCCTGATACGTCGAGAACAGAACTGCCTCTGGAGCGGAATCCAAACAGTTTTCCTGCCGTGAGATAGCCATGTGTCGCTTGTGCAGCTTGAAACAATGCTGGGCAGACTTCACCGGTAACAACACATACGGATACATCGCCTGTGCCAACGTCTTGACAGAATAATGCGGCTTTTTGTTGTTGTTGTTGTTGTTGTTTAACTGAGAAGAAAGAAGAAAACAAAAACTGCAACCACGTTGCCTGGGCTGTTGGTTTTTTTGTTTGTTGTTGTTGTTTGTTTGTTTGGTTTTTTGTTTGCAGATATAGCAGATTGATGGCGTGGATTTTGCATTTTCTTGTTGACTTCTCAGCTGTATCTTTTCTTGATTTTGTTCCATTGCGTGGCCAGTGATGCTATTCTTATTTTGCCTTAACTGATAACGATGTGCACACATGGTGCGGATGAAGGTTTTGAAGTTTTTCATACAAACGACGGAGGATTAATACAGTCTACTCACATAGTCACAGACGCGAATGAGTTAATGACAAGGGCGGAAGGGATGTCTTTACCTACGCTCTTAAGTCTGATAAATTTGATTGCCATACTCGTATGAACTGTGACTGCTTGACCTACTCGTCTAATTCCTCCCGGCTTGCCAAATCGCGATTCTGTGATGATGTGCTTTACGATTGTTTGATCCTGGTAAACCTAGATGGAATCTGGTCAGTTCTGCAGTGTGCACGTATTTCATCAAATCTTATTTTAATTTATCACAATAAACATTTGAAGAAGAAAACAAAACAAGAAATGGTGTGTGTGTGTGTGTGTGTGTGTGTGTGTGTGTGTGTGTGTGTGTGTCTGAGAGAGAGAGAGAGAGAGAGATTAGGTGACGCACAGCATGATGAACAGGCTGTGCCGATCTGTGCATCATGTATGACACCACCTTCCGCTTCACAAGAAATGTACTACCTCCCCAACGTAAACAAACGTTTAAATAGCCATTTGAAAGTAACATGTAACTCTTCAGACCCAAAGTCCGTTGCATCTCAACGCACGCGCACACGCACACGCACACACACACACACACACACACACACGAACGGAAGATGTGGGCTTATGCTACATAACAAATCTTCACATGACTGATAGAGTGACTTTCACAGAGCAGCTATTGAAAAAGGACATCTGCACTGTGGACTGGTTTGTTCGTGGACTCCATAACATCACCTACAATGCTGTCCACCTGTTGGTTCACACAAATGTTTCACCAACTTTATGAAGGTTCTAGATAATGATATGTATTATGGCCTTTAAGTTCAGATAGTACTGTCGTTTTGCTGTTACGAGATTTCCTGAATATATACGAGACCAACTTTTTTCTGGATGTCTGTTTTGATTATTCCAGTCGTTGACTGACAAAAATCAAGTTGACAAAAACACGTGAGTGGACAGTTTTCTTTTTCAAGAATGGAAGGATTAATTAATAAGTTACAACGAAGAGAATGAAGGGGTTCCTGTGCTCTGATAGGCATAATGATTCACCGTGGATGAAATTCACGACAAAACTCAAAAGTAATCTCGGCGGTCAGTAACTAAAAGTACTGACCTTTATACATTGACTCCCCAGAATATTTTGCCATATTTTATCGGCACATCTGAGCACCACGTTCTCGAAGGTTTTAAAGCCAAAAACTTGAATGAACAAGTGATTTCAGTGCCGGCTGTGTCCGACACCTAACAGGTATCAGTATCTTTTAAGCTGTAGCGAGGCGATGGTAGGTAGCTCAGGCCTGACTGTTAAATCCCAATCCGGCGGATCAGAACTGCGCTTTGCCAAGTACCACACTCATTTACTCTCAATTATTCCAGATAGATTCCATCGCTCAGTAAGCTATAGGACATTTTCTTCGCACCTCAACCATCTAACAGGATCTGAGCCTTCCACCATGATGATACGATGTGGCTTTGGTCAGTAACTAGGCGGGTGTCCGCAGCACCAAACGTTGGTTTTGTTACCTTCTAATAAGGTGACTGAAAAGTGTGCGGGGCAATTATCCGTCATATCGAGATGGTGGAAACACTGGAGACAGGCGATTACTGTGCCATCGCTGCCTACTTTCTGCTGGTGTTGGCTGTCGGCATATGGGTAAGTCTTACAGGAAAACTTTATCGTACTATTAGGCAAACAATAGTACCACTCCGATACCCACCGCCCCCCCCCTCCCCTCCCCTCCACACGCACACCCCACCCCCTCGCCTATCCCCATCTCGTTTCTGCTCATTTGTTTGTTGGGTTAGTAAAGTGGTTTTAAGCAGAGAGGCATGTTCAAAAGTCTTTCAAAGCGGCCTGCGGTATCTCGCAATAAACAAGGGACTTTCTCTTTCTCCATCTGTCTACTGGCTGTCAGCCAACACTGATGAATAAAGCAGTTAGCGATTCTTACGAAAGACTAGTTTGCTCTTTTGCTCGCTACAAACCCTTTTCTTTTGTTTTGTTGGAACCTGAAGTCGACTTTCCGACCCAACAGACACAGCGCAACTGGGTATTTTCTGGCAGGGAAGAACATGCATTGGTTTCCGGTGAGTGATCTCCCTTTTTCTCTCCAGCCATGCAACATCAACAAACGTGTGACAGTTAATGACGCCATTATCACCATCACAATCATTGTCATCATCTCATTTCGTCGCCTAAACGTACAGTAGGTCGTTTAAATTGGTGCAAGATTCTGTTGTTAAAGAGTGCGATGTCTGTCTGACCACAGGATCATTGATACTCCGCAATGGATCACAGGTTCTTATCCTCAGTAAGCTTTTTTAGGCATCATTTGTTTCTGTTGCTACAAACGACAGAGTAAATTGTTGCTACAAACGACAGAGTAAATTGTTGCTACAAACGACAGAATAACTTGTTGCTACAAACGACAGAGTAAAATTAATTGTTGCTACAAACGACAGAATAAATTGTTGCTACAAACGACAGAGTAAATTGTTGCTACAAACGACAGAATAAATTGTTGCTGCAAACGACAGAGTAAATTGTTGCTACAAACGACAGAATAAACTGTCGCACGCACGCACACACACACACACACACACACACACACACACACACACACACACACACACACACACACACACGCACGCACGCACGCACGCACGCACGCACGCACATATCTCTAGCTTCAGTGCGTGCACCGCACAGTGTCAGTGTTAATATCAGTCACATAACTTACAATACACGGCGACATGAAGCGTTTTGCATGCTCAGGTCACTTCCTACCGTACAGTTGTTATGTCAGTATGCATGTGTGCGTGAAGTGTCCACTCCTTCCTGTTCAGGTTGGGACGTCCATATTTGCAAGTAATGTCGGCGCTCACACCTTCATTGGGATGGCAGGGACAGGAGCTGCGACGGGCTTTGGCGTGGCCATATATTCGTGGCATGTAGGTAAAGTTGGCCTGGTGTTATACAAAGTTACCTCCTACTCCCCTCCCCCCCCCCTTCCACACACACACACACACACACACACACACACACACACACACACACACACACACACACACACACACACACACACACACACACACACCCCGCATCTCCACCCCTTCCCCCCCCCCCACCCCCCACCCCGCTGAAATTATCCCATGGCGTTTTTGACATACAGGAGGATGACCAGCGTCCGCAAGATTCTAACCTCTCCCCCCTCTCCTCTCCCTCCCTCCCATTTACTTTTTAAATTATGCAAACGTATCTTTGGCTGGTAATTCTGTGTGAGTCCCTAAATCAAGCGAAATCTACTTCGTTTACACATAATATGTCTGCTTTCGCCAAAATAGCTTAAGGTTTGATTGATTGAATTTTTTTTTTTAAATTTGTGTCCAGGCCATCTTCATTCTGATCGCGTTGGGCTGGGTCTTCCTCCCTGTCTACGTATCCAGTGGGGTACGTACGTGTGTGTGTGTGTGTGTGTGTGTGTGTGCGTGCGTGCGTGCGTGCGTGCGTGTGTGTGTGTGTGTGTGTGTGTGTGTGTGTGTGTGTGTGTGTGTGTGTGTGTGTGTGTGTGTGTGTGTGTGTGTGTTGTTGTTGTTGTTGTTGTTGTAACACGACAGCAGGACAGGCCTGGGGGCTTTCCATCATTCGACTGTTCCATGTTGTTGTTGCAGTCAATAAATATTTAACCGAAGGTCATTCATTCCTCTATTTCATTTACTTGTTTATTCTCTATCAGACGTTCACCATGCCGGAATATGTGAAGAAGAGATACGGCGGCAGGCGGCTGAGAATTTACTTGTCTGTGCTGGCTCTCATCCTGTATGCCTTCACTAAAGTATCGGTAAGATTGTTTTAACACATTTCGTTCGTACTGTATGCGAAAATCAGGCCATCTTAATGGTTTATTCACGGCTCTTTTTTTCTGCCACATCTCTTTGCCGGCTCCAGTGGTGTTCCTCCCTGGTAATTGGTGGAATCCACTGGGGGCTCGGAAGTTGCGGCAATTTTTATTGTGCATGATGATGGAGATGAGGATGATAGTAAGATGATGCTATGGAGGTCCATGTGGTTTAGGACTGCGGGATAGGGCCGCATTCCGCGCTTCCTGTCATAAATATCCCAGGCCCTGGAGCTACGACACCTGCGGTGCCGGCCGTGTAATCATCCGCCTCATAAGACGTGTCATACCAAAGGAAGCACCCCCAAAGTCGCACCCGTGAAGTGGGTGAATCTCGGCTGTGTGGCAGCAGCCTCCCCATTGGGCCCGTAGCACACCCGCTCTGGGTAGGAGCCGACCTAGGTAGGAAAAATCCCGCTTGCCTCGGCTGGGACTCGAACCCGGGTCTCTCGGTCCATGGTCCGTAAGTGCTAACCACTACACTACGGGGACCGGTTGCTGAGCCAAACGTAAATCCATGCAGACGCGATTTATTTCTGATTTTTTTTTTAATGAGGTCACCGGTGCACAACCCCAAACTTACTTGGTAGGACTTGAGTTGAAACACCATTGCTGCCTACTAGTGTAAGCATGGCAGTATAACAAGGGATAAATCAGTTTTGGCATTATAATCAAACTTGTGGAAACCTAGCTAGTATGATAATTAGGCGGGTTGGACAAGCAGTACAAAATGCTAACCGATAAACTGTATGCTGAAAACATTGCCTGCATTGTATAGATTCCATTTGCAAAGTATCCCGCGCTTTCACGATGCATGTAACCATGATACGACAATTAACTCGTGAGCGTGCGTTCGTGTGTGTGTGTGTGTGTGTGTGTGTGTGTGTGTGTGTGTGTGTGTGTGTGTGTGTGTGTGTGCGCGCGCGCGGCGTGCGTGCGTGTGTGCGCGTGCGCCGGTGCGTGTGCGTTTGTGTGTGCGCGCGCGTGTGTGTGTGTGCGTGTGCGTGTGCGTGTGCGTGTGTGTGTGTGTCATCCACGCAGGCTGAGATCTATGCTGGGTCAGTGGTGATGCAGGTATTGATGGGGTGGAATACGTACCTGTCGGTAGCCCTGATCCTGACTGTCACAGCGTTCTATACCGTCATAGGTTAGTAGGCTCAAAGTCTCATTGAAAAAGACTCATGGTTTTGGTGAAGATCAGAATATTCAACTTTCGTTTCAAATAATAACTAGAAGTGTGTGTGTGTGTGTGTGTGTGTGTGTGTGTGTGTGTGTGTGTGTGTGCGTTTGGGAGTTTAACGTCCTTTTCCACCATGTAAGGGTGATATCAAAGACGGGGCAACGAGAAAAAGGCCAGCACAAATATTTGGCCTCAGCCGGGATTCGAGCTCACGACCAGAGCATTGAGAGTCCAACGCTCTACCATTCGGCCATCCCGGCTCCCTTAATAACTAGAAGTTTAAGAATCTTTGTATTAATTGTACCACGTACTACGTTTGAGAAGAGCCAAAAGAAAACTTTTTGATGTTTATCAGACAACACGTCACATTGAACTGAATTGGATATTGTATATAAAAAAAATATTGTGTGCTTATTGAGTACTCGCCGGGCACTTCGGCTTCCTCCCCCTCTGCTTTTGAAATGTTCAGCCCACAAAAAAAATAAATAAATAAATAAATGCAATTCAAAAATTCCGAAACTTAAATTGCTGAGCTGGCTCTTCGCACCACTGACGTGATTGTAATGTGTTCAAGTCCAGTGTGTTAGAGAATGCGTGAAATTCACGTGAGCGTGCGTGTTGGGTTTAGCTCGCGGTGCTATGAGCCAAATAATTATTTGGGATAAAGCGCCTATGTTAATGCGCTTATTTATTTATTTATTTATTAATTATTATTATTCATACTATTATATGAACAGTCACGCAATGCAAAAAGGTAAATTCAACGATAATATACGTGAACGTAAATTTACACATACGTAAAATATGCCAAGTACTGTGACAGTAGATGGACTGACAATCATGTTGCTGTACGTTACAGGTGGACTTGCGGCGGTGCTGTACACGGACGCCCTACAGGCTGTTATCCTGGTCACTGGCGCCTTCATCCTCATGGGTCTCAGTGAGTCAGTCACGGAATCATCAGTCCAGTTTTTAATCAGTTCATGCCTAGCGTTCCAAAAAATGGGACGCTCTGCGGGAAAGCTTCTGTGCACATTATGTGTTTGGAAACTGCTTATTTGGCTGGCCAAGAATTTTATGAAGCGGTACATCTGGCATCTTTTCTTTTTATTATGGTTGGTGGAGCTGCAGTTCAAGTTAATGCCTGCTGATTATGTCGACGCTGCTGCGGGATTGCTCTGTTTTCTCTGTGTGTGTCGGTGTTTGTATGTGTGTGTGTGTGTTGGGGGGGGGGGGGGGGCTGGGTGACGAGGATAATCCCAGGACTACCGTTTGACTCCAAGCCTGGATTCAAACTCACCAACCGATATTGAAAGTACAACGATTCACCGACTCTTCTTTAAACTTTCGAGCTCGGCTTATTACTCACCAGTTGATTTAGCAACCACGTTTCATCTGCCCTGTAGGTTTAGTTGAGGTCGGTGGTTGGAGTGGCATGGTTGACAAGTACCCGATGGCGGCAGCCAACTATACCCTGGCTAACCCAGAGAACTACTCGTGCGGCATGCCGCGTGATGACTACATGCACATCTGGCGTGACCCCGTCACGGGCGACATACCCTGGACCGGGGCCGTGTTTGGACTGACCACACTCGGTATCTGGAGCTGGTGTAATGATCAGGTCAGAACGGCGTGTCACAGTAGCAATGCAGGGACGAAGTGGCTTTACAATTTTTTAAAATATAAATTTAGAGTTGAAAATGTTTCGTGTCACTTTGTCTCGGCGGCGTTTACACAGGGGGGGTACCAAGGGGTAGTCAGGGTGACCCTCTCGTCGATGTGGAGGCCACGAACACTCATGGGTAGCCCTCACTAAACCAAGGGGCAGTAGTCTACAGCGCCGGTGTCCCGCTACCATCGTAAGGAAAGCTCAGGCTTATCATAAGGCCAATGAGAGTGATACGAACGTCGTTGACAGATTTCAATATCCGTTACTGGACAATCGTAAACCTTCAGATAATAAAATACAGATCTCACTGAAAATTTCTCGACTAATGAAAGATTTTCTCCTTTCCTTTCTCACCCCTGCCTTTTGATTTGGGATTTTGAGACTCACATTGTTCAGTGTCTGACAGTGGCTTGTTAGAGCCAAGCCGTCAGTGCAGAAGGGCAAAAAGACAAGATGGGATTTACAGAATCTTTTGTAGGCGCTGTTCTTTGACCTGAAAAGGCTTTCTGCTGGCCACAAGTCATTCAAAGTTCAACCGGCGTTGTTGGGATTCGCAGCTGTTGTTTCGGTATGAATCTTGTTTTGGTTATTGTAATACATGCAGAATCAATGTCCTTTGTTTTCCAGATTGCAGTACAGCGGTGTTTGTCAGCCAAGAACATGTCTCACGCCAAGGCGGGGTGTGTACTGGGAGGCAGTCTCATGCTTCTTACAGTTTTCCTTTTTGTCGTCCCGGGCATGATCAGTCGCATCTTCTACCCTGGTAGGTAAAATGCAAAGAAGAAGGTAAAAGCAGCAACAACTAACAACTAACTAACAAACTGAAAGTGCGCTTAATGGTCACCGCTCTTGTAGTGGGTGGGTGTTTAGGGGTTTAACGTCCTTTTCCACCACATACGGGTGATATCAAAGACGGGGCAACGATGAAAACGCCAGCACAAATATTTGGCCCCAGCCGGGATCGAACTCACGACCCGAGCATTAGAAGTCCAACGCTCTACCATTCGACCACCCCGGCTCCCGTGACGTAATGAACGGCCGTCATAATTACAATGGCGGTTTTCTCCGTTTTCCGGCTTTTCATTTTCAGAAAAATCTCTCACCGCACACACACACACACACACACTCTCTCTCTCTCTCTCTCTCTCTCCACAAACACATTCTACAAACCAAATGTCCCTAAATGGTCACTTCGACCTTTGAACCAGTTTTTGTTGATAAGTTTGTCTGGAGTTCAGATCACCATGATACTTTCAAGACTAACTTGCAGTCAAACTCGCTCCGGATAAAGCTTAACGAGGCTATCAATTTGATCGGGCAAAATGTTAATGATGCTCTTAACATGTTCAATGAGTGTCTGAAAGCGGCTGCAGAGTGCATGAAGAGGCGTGTATGTGTGAGTGGCAGGAATATGAAGAATGTATGGTTTGATGTTGAATGTAAAAACAAAAGAAAGCTAGTCAGAAAACTGCTTAAGAAATTTCGACGTTCACTTAAAGCTGTAGACAGGGAGGCTTGTTGGCATCTTCCCTGATAACTGGACTGAATCTGTCATCCTTCCTCTGCACAAGTCCATCTTTTTGCTCTGAAGAAGCTACTGGGGGTGGCGCAGAGGACTCCAAATGACTTAGTGTACAAAGAACTGAATAGATACCCAGTAACGATAACCCTCGCCCTTAACACCATTCGTTATTGGTTCAAGATTTTACAAATGCCAGATGAAAGGTTACCGAAAAAAGCCTATTTGATGCTTCGAGACCAGGATGAGCGGGGCAGACAAACTTGGGCATCGCATGTGAGAATGTGCCTGTTCAAACATGGGTTTGGCTTTGGATGGAGCAAGGTGTGGGAAGGAAGAAAGAATTTTTGCGTGAGTTTAAACAAAGACTGATAGATAACAGATGGCAAGAATGGAACGAGCATGTGAGTGAGAGTGAGAGGTTTCAGTTCTACAAAACGTTCTGCACAGATGTAAACATTGACCCTTTATACCTGAGTATTGATACTGACAGGCATTCAGTTCAAGTACATCATGACCAAGTTTCGGTTTGGTATTTCTGACATTGCTGTACATTCGTATAGGTATAAAAGGCGTGGACCACAGGACTTAATGTGCAAGCTTTGCGGCGATGATGTAGAGGATGAAGTACATTTTGTTCTATGTTGCCCTTTCTTCAGTGGCTTAAGGGAACGCTTCATTGCAAAGAAATTTTACGCAAACCCAAATGCTTTCAGATTGGCGATGCTATTCGCTTCTAGAAATACAGACACTATTAAGAATATGTGCCTATTTTTGTATTATGCCTTTAAGTCGCGTGAAACAGCTCTATCCTGAGATAAAATGACAACTAGTCTGCAGATATAATCTTTATCTTGATGTACAGGGTTCAGTTATGTAGACATGTTTAGGAGCAACGGCTGAGTCTTGAAGCTTTAGAGCTGTAAGAGTCTCATCTCATAAAGATAAAAGTCTGAGTACGCTTTGAATAGTTTGATAGATTATGCCGTTCTACAAACGTCGTTTAACGTTCTTATTCAAGTACTTCGTGAGTTTGTCTGGAAACTATTGTTGCATGTGCATTTCCCCCTTCCAAAAGGGGCATGGCCCTCTGGAATAAATTTCATTTCATTTCATTTCTTCACAAACACATTCTACAAACCAAATGTCCCTAAATGGTCACTTCGACCGTCAGTTGATAAAGGTCCGTCCAAGGCGCCATGAATTTTGTGAGTACTTCTATTCCCGTTTACAACTTGGCAATATATCAGTGTGAGTGAGCAAAAAGTAATTTTGTGTACCTGTAATTCGTGTCCTTCTCATGGTCGCACATGCCATGAACTACCTGTCCTCCCTTTCTCACTCTCCCTGCCGGGACAAATGCCTTCTTGAATTCCTGGGACGACCCTGAGTCGCCTGTCCTCAACGTTGAACGTTTACCGTGTGTTGCATTTCAGACGAAATTGCGTGTGCCGACCCCAGCAAGTGTGAGGACGTGTGTGATAACGCGGCAGGGTGTTCTAACATCGCCTACACTGTCCTTGTGCTACGACTAATGCCGACAGGTAAAGCTCAAGCGAGGCAGAAGACGCAGCTCACCTGTAGCTTCTCTCTCTCTCTCTCTCACTGTTTCTCTCAAGCTCTGTCTGTCTGTCTCTCTCAGGCTGTCTCAGGCTCTGTCTCTGTCTGCCCTCTCTCTCTCTCTCTCTCTCACACACACACACACACACACACCGTCACACACACACACCGTCACACACACACACACACACACACCCCGCGGCACACACACACACACACACACACACATACCTGTTTAACCTACATGACCAGGACGTTGAACTTCCATCATCATCGTGAGGACTATAGGAAAATACCGCTTTTTCGAGGAAATGGCCGGTGGAATGAGATGAAGTTGCCTTCGGTATGGCGATTGTCGGTTGGAAACCCCGTTAATAGGATTGCATTGCTGAGTACGTAATATGACTTTGTACATGCACTGTGAAGACTACCTACTGAGAACCTACTTTGTGTATCTGACAAGACCCGGCCTCCTCCTGAGGACCTGTGTTAGTCCTCACTATTACAAGTACTAGCATGATCGCACACCTGCCTCACTGAGACATGAAACCTAGAGAGGACTTGCACTCATTTTAGATAAATACACCAACAGTAAATGAGTAATGACTGTAAATGATTATTATAGACACGGAGAGCTAACTTGCATTGTTTTAATATCCACAACACCTGTTCAAGTTGACAACTGTTGTTGCATCCAGCCTTTTGCACAAAGACGATGTTAAGAGGGTCCTCAGTGTATAATTAGAAACTGCATCCTCCTCCTGAAGACTTGAGTAAGTCCTTATTGTTACTGGTGTGGGTATTAGCATGATCACACACCTGCTTCACTAGGACTTGTGCGAGTTTTCATTATTACCCGGTACTAGTGTGAGTATGAGCATGATTGCACACCTGCCTCACTAGGACCTGTGTCATTATTACTAAACAGTAATGTGAGTATGAGCATGATTGCACACTTGTCTCACTAGGAGTCTTTAGGATTTGAAACGTATAGAGGACTTGCATTCACCATATCAATAAGACTACATCATAATTGACGATAACTTACATTCCTTTTGATAACATAGTGAAAAGTTACAGTATTGTATACATGAAATTATTCATGCATGATTGTAAGCACATGTAGATTGTATGAAATGCATGTGCCCTTTTGACTTTGACTCCAGGTGACTTGGTCCTAAAAATGCATTGCCTAGAGGATGCTTTAGATGAATAGATACTGAGAATACTATTTTGATGATCAGCAACTCAGAAATTATCTATTTTTTCCTACTTTTTAGAAGAACTAATCTTTTGGCCCTCCTTGACCGATTGCAGTTGGGGTTTTTTTTTGCGACTTTTGCAATTTGTTCTATACAGTTTCACCAGCTTCTTCCGCTATAGCCTATAGGCTAGTCTAATTAGGCTTTTCATATAGCGGAAGGTAGAAAAAAATTGATCCTAACTTTTTATTACAGAAATCAGTAGAGCACAGGCCCCTAATGCTGTGGTGGACTCTGTGAATTTTTTCTCCGTCCGCGTCACCGTTAAAAACGACCGTTTATCTTGCCATTTTCACTATATGAGCCCTATAAATGGGCTTTTGAGGGTGAACACAAAGTATGCGTGTTTGCGGGTACAGAAATGCGCAGAACTCCACTCTAAATACGGTTACTGTTAGACAAGACATGCATTATTGACAAACTGAAATGTTACCCCAATCAGAATGATGCTTCCTGGGTAATTGTGGCAATTAGTTTGACCGTTGATTCAAAGGACCCTGTAAAACGGCTGTATTTCATGCTTGTGCACTTATCAGGTCACTGCAGTTGACATGTATCACGGAAAACATTTACGAACATTGAACAGTTCAGTCAGAAAACGCTTCTTTGGTGTTGTGACGTTTCCTTGCCACCGCATGTGCAGGTACGTATGAAATATGATATCCAAGTGAGCACTTTTTTCGGTAGCGATATTTTGGGGGTGTACTTATTAAAGTAGTTGCTGCGTTGTGAGTGATGAACGGTTTTTCTCAAAGAGCAGTGCACACTCAAGAATAGTATCCCAGTTGTGTCATATCATAAGTTCATTGAAATCGCTATTGTACTTTTGTCACGAACAGCCATCGAAAGTGCAATCTGTTTAATAATGGCTGAATATGCGTAATGATGGGAGTAGGGACACTTGATTGGTTGCTGTGATAAGGTGTATCCGCGAAAACAAGTATAATATGATGCAAATATTCGGGCACATGCTCGGTGTTTCAGAATTATCTCCCTGAACTTGTTTGAGAGATTCACTGCTTATAGATGGCCGTTAATTGAAGCTATCAGTTCCCTATATGGGCTGAAAGCGGTGCTTACCAAAGAGCCTGCCATAATTGCTAGACTTGATTCAATTTCTTTTTATACATTTGTCTTAGTGGAAAAAAACAATGACTAGTCGTATGAAGAAAGATCCGTGAATCTAAACAAGCACGTCTTTTTTACAGCGGTCATTATTTTTACCCATTTTTTCCATTTCTTTCATTACATGCTGCGTGGGGGGTAGGTTTATATTTTGCTACTAGCAGCCACCAATTTTAACTTGTCATTGTTTTACATATTGGAAAAAGTAGAGTGATTCCAGATGAAGGAAAACGTGCATCCCACATCAAATTTCATGAACTCTTCGATGCTTGAAATAGGTGACTTAAAATAAAATACCTTTTTCTAATTAAACAGAGCATTAACTAGTACGGGAGTCACTTACCAAGTAGCCAGATATGACGGCCACAGTGTACACAGCGTTTTTTGTTATTTACCAACTTTGAGAGGAGAGGCTTGGCACTTACGTGTTACTAACCCATCCACTATGTCCCTTTGGCTGTGAGTGGTAATGAGGGGAATCCATATTGTGATTGGGTAAAAAATTGACAGTACACAGCAAAGATTACAAATGACGCCGCTGCAGCAGGTATTGTGCACACACTTCAAGTTTGACTACTGGATATGTTAGGCCAAACACCCTGCGGTGGTCCAACGAAATGACAACAGATTTGCCTGTAGCGGCTCTCGGTTATCAAATCTTCCTTTTTCCATATAGACGCCAATTCTCTTACTGATGGGGATCGGGCTGACATATTACGCTGCTGCAGCTGCTACGCTCGACAGATCATGTGCAGACGCACATCATGCTTTAGAGAAATAGTCCAGCATCCCTAAAATACTATGTTAAGTATACCTTTTTGCCTCAAATTCAAACGCAGTCAGAAATTGTCGGACATTTTCATTAATTTTTGTTTTGAGGTACAGGTACAGAAATTAGACAAACTTAATATGAAACGTCCAGTAAAATAATACGCGAATGCAAATAAAAAACAATAGACACAAAAGTAAATCTGTGAAATCTCTTTTATTTTCAACGTGTTCTTCCTTGGGAACAAACGCCGTTATTTTTGCCTTTTTTTTGGACATTCTCAAATTTACGAATGAAAATTACTGGCATACATTACTTGCAAAGTGTGATGGAAAGTATGTAGAACACAACCTCAAGTCTACAGTAGTAAGTGGCTGAATTCATTTCAAGTGTTATGACGTATGTTACTCACACGCCAAACATGTTTACAAGGTCAAGGTCATCGGTTCGTCTGTTTACTCCCAAACATTTTATTTCATCGCTCTGTTAGAATAAGCAAAAGAACAAGCAGTCACAAGCACCAGGCAAAACAAAATTAGCACAAACGATGTTCGTATGAGAAGATTTCTTGTCTACAACTTTGGTGACCTTGACCTTGGGGGTAAAGGTCATAGAGACTGGGTGAAAATTTTGTAAATACAACTTTTGGCATAACATTTGCCATATATGCATTGATAAGAATGCATTTCTGGTGACCTCTAGTAAAGGTCTGCATGGTTTGGGTACCCAGCAAGTTTAATATGAATCACTGAATGTCTTTCTCGTTACTGTCCCGTGTAATTAATGAGATTCAAAATATAAAATCCGTCAGGTGGCGCTCTTTATCGTTGCTCAGTCGAGAATGACTGCCAGCTGCGTGTATTGGACTCGGTGTTTGTTATTTATCCAAGTTAGATGGCTCATCTTACGTTTACATGTTAAACACGCATGCTCTAACACAACTTTCAAACAGCTTTTATTCAAATATCTCATGTCACACGATGTTTAATCTTCTCACAGGTCATTCTCGCCCATTCCTACACTATGATGTTTTGACATAATTGGTTTGTTCATCACGCTTCTTAATGTTTCTGTCTTATGAGAGTGTAGTTTCATTTCCTATGGTTTTATTTCTATTTTGCTTTTTTCCTGTTGCATTACATATGTGTATGTGTGTGTATTTTTCTGTTTAGATAGACACTAGTAGAAATAGAAACGGCAGGTATGAAAATTGACTGTCTCACGTTAATACCTCAACCGTTGGAAAATAAAGTTTTCTTGATTCTTGATTCTTTACTTGGGGCAACGTGACAACACAGACAATGAAAACAATGGAGACGATTTACAGCAGACCAACGCAGTGACAAGATGACTTTGGGCCGCCAGCTTATTTCACACACACACACACTCACACACACACACGCACGCACGCACGCACACACACCAGCTTTTTAAAATGCCAAAGACGAACACACACGAGGTTTAGTTACAAGACTGCACCTAAGACAGTAACTGGGAGATACAGGGTCGAACTTTAATTAAGGACCACCCAGGCAAACAGGCCCTGTATTTAAAAATTCGCCAAAAATACAAGCAGTGCATTTTATCAAAGAATTCGACTGGGAAAGGGTTAAGGGGTTAACAGTGTATCCTGCAAAGCTTGCTGAAGCTGTCTTGTTGTCACGTGCGGCATGAAGAGGGGGGGTTGAAAGTTGCTGATTTTTGGGCAAAATTGGCTGTTTTGTAAGCATCAGTGAACACTGATTCGAACGGCTTTGCACTGAAATTCCAAATGCACGTGCAAGAACCAATGCATTGCTAAGCATTTCACTCACTGGAATGCCCATAAAAGCAGCCGAATGTGCATAATTCCTCACAACACCAACATGCCTCCAAGACGCAAGCTGTCAGATTTTAACCGGACCCGGGCGATTGCATGGCTGCAGGATCGAGTTGTCGTTCGAGAAGTGGCCAGAAGACTACAGGTGTCCCACTCCGTTATCATTCGGCTGAGAGAACGTTTTCAAGCCATTGGAACTGTTAAAAAAAAAGACCCCGTCCAGCCCAGCCAAAGAAGACCACTGCAAGGGAGGCCCGGTTCATCCGCAGACAGGCTCTTCAGAGGAGGACCATCACCTCCAACACCATCAGGCGTCGGCTCCAAGCTGCCACTAACACAGCAGTGTGCCAGATGACCACACGGCGGCGCCTCCATGCTGGCAACCTTCATGCAAGACGCCCAGTCAGGAAACCGAAACTGACTGCGGCCCACCGGGCAAGCCGCCTGGCCTGGTGTACAGTTCACCAAAGGTGGCCCCGGGCACAGTGGCAGCTGGTGCTGTTCAGTGACGAGTCCCGGTTCCTGGTGAGGCCACGAGATGGACGCATTCGGGTGGGGCGGTGTCCTGGAGAGCAGCTGGCAGATGACGCCGTCCAGGAGGTCACGGCGTTTGGCGGCGGCTCGGTCATGGTATGGGGGGGGGGGATCAGCAGCCACTACAAGACTCCCCTGTACCATGTGGATGGCAACTTGAACGGCCAACGCTACCTGCAGGAGATTTTACAGCCTTTGGTTGTCCCAGCGCTTCAGCAGATTGGGGCCCAGGCTGTGTTCATGGACGATAACGCCACCCCACACCGTTGTCGAGCCGTGAACACTTTTGTGGTACAAGCTGGCATCACCAGGATGCCATGGCCGGCAAACAGTCCGGACTTGAACCCTATTGAGAAAATTTGGGGCGAGCTTGGGAGAAGAGTTCAAGAAAATCACCCTCTGCCGGCCAATCGACAACAGCTGCTGCACTACCTGCAGCAGGAGTGGGCAAACCTCCCCCAGGCCCTCATTGCAAGAACTGTCAACACCATGAGACAGCGCTGTGTGGACTGTGTGGCAGCACGAGGGGGACACACTCGGTTTTGATCAGACTGTAAAGGAACACTCTGTTTGCGAATTTCAATTTCGGGGGTGGGAGTCTTTAATCAGGCACAATGAATTTTTTTCTTATTTTTTTCTTTTGAGAAATTGACCAAATCTTGTTCACTGATAATGAAATTAAACATTTATGATGTTTCTGGCGTTTTCGGGTTTCGCTTTCTATGTTTTATAAGACTGTGTATAAGTGGTCCTTAATTAAAGTTCGACCCTGTATGTATGAATGTATGCAATAGATCAGAGTGACCCTGCCCCAGGATGTTAGATGGCTCATCTTACGTTTACTTGGGGCAACGTGACAACACAGACAATGAAAACAATGGAGACGATTTACAGCAGACCAACGCAGTGACAAGATGACTTTGGGCCGCCAGCTTATTTAAGCTTGTATTGTGCGCGCGCACACACACACACACACACGCACGCACACACACACACACACACCAGCTTTTTAAAATGCCAAAGACGAACACACACGAGGTTTAGTTACAAGACTGCACCTAAGACAGTAACTGGGAGATATGTATGAATGTATGCAATAGATCAGAGTGACCCTGCCCCAGGAGACCGTTAATTTTGATTTTGTTACCGGCCCTGCGGTGTAGTGGTTACCACTTCGGACCATGGGCCGGGAGACCTGGGTTCGAGTCCTACCTAGTTCGGCTCCTACCCGAAGCGGGTGTGCTATGAGCCCAATGGGGAGGCTGTTGCCACACAGCCGAGACTCACACACGTCAAGGGTGTCATTTTATGGGTGCTTCCAATGGGATGACACATCTTATGATGTGGATGATTACACGACCGCCACCGCAGAGGCCGCTGTTCCCGGGTCTGGTTAAGATCGGGATATTTTTGACAGAAAGCGTGGCATGCGGCTCCGTCCCGGCATTTCACGGCTACGCATGAACCTGTCTCGTGGTATCAAATGCAAGCTAGGCGCCTAGTTTGCATTTGATACCACGAGACAGGTTCATGTGTAGCCGTGAAATGCCGGTTTCGATAACAAGAACCTTCGGAGAAGAGGAGAAAAAAAGAAAAAAGAAAAAAAAAAAACAGCAAAAATATTTGTCAAAAACGCAATAGTGCTGCTATGGGGCACGATGGTCGTTTGGGAATTTAACGTCCACTTCCACCATGGGTGATGTCAAAGACGGAACAACGAGGAAAAGGCCAGCACAAAAATGAATAGGTCTCACCCTTGAATGCCCTACGCTATACGTGCGATTCTGGGATCTTGCAAGTCAAGTGAATGGTATTACGCGTTATGCGTCAGTAACGATGTATGTGTTTCTTACGCAGCTTTCATTGCTACAGCTAAAACAAATTTAACGGGGTTGAGGGGAGGGTGTCGGGTATAGCTGGGGAGGTTCATGGTATTCACATTACAAATCCGGGTGGCAATGACACCCAGAAGGACGGTAAACACGCGAAGGTCTATCCCAGTGCACGGGTAGCTGATCTGGTAATGACGTTGGTTGGACCAGGTCATGAAGCCCTACCCGACTAACACTAATGTTCATCAGACCGTGCAAGGCGACGTGTCTGTAAACCAGGACATGACTGTTTGAGTTATTCATTCCATTGTCATTATTCTTCCAACGACACAAAGAAGTTGGTTTACTGAAAATAACGCGGAACGAACCAGTCTAAACTCAAGTTTACGAAAACCATTTTGTTTGGACGAAATTCAAACATGAAAAACTGGACGCCCCCTCCCCTCCCCACCCCCATTATTATTATTAGTAGTAGTAGCGGTAGTAGTAGTATAATTATCATTATTATTATTGTTGTTATATCTATTCACGTATATACTGAGCAACGAAAGAAAGGAATGCGAATTGATTTTCTTTTCTGTTCAGGCTAACCTGAAAATCACTGAAAAGTTCATCGTCAGCAAGTCAGTTTTTCTGGCAAGAACGTTTTCTAAAAACACAAGTGTTCAGTCCGCCATAGTTATTAATTCCAATGCACATGGACACAGAAACGCCATCACAAGATCAATATGGCGGATGACCCTTCGTGGTGTCGAAAACGGCCTGTGGCCGGTGGCCTGTTTTGCATTCTTGGGATGGTGCCCCATGTCTCAAGATTCAAGATTTTATTTTCCTTTTCCCCTTTTTGGGGTATGGAAGATACAAAAAAATTAAACAAACCAGGACCACATAATTATACACAGAACGATACGACAGAAGATATTTGTGCAACATACACATAATCCGGGTATACACAGGAAAGCGCAACCATCTATGAAACCTCTGAAACAGCTCACACACACACACACACACACACACACACACACCCTTTTAGGTGAAAAGGCTAAAAAAAAAAAAAAAAAAAACCCAAAACACGCAACTACATTCACCACAACGTTCTATAGCCCTCTACCAAAAGCTGGTCTGGGAACAGGATGTTGTGAACTCATCAAATCACGGGGACAAAAGTGAGCAGCACCAAAATACTTATTCTGAGCGAGGAAGTAAAATGTTTTGGAGTAAATAGACAAACCAATGACCTTGACCTTGAAAACATGTTTGCCGTGTGATTAACATACCTCATAACACTTGAAATGAATTCAGCCACATACTACTATAGACTTGAGGTTGTGCTCTACATAATTTCCATTGCACTTTGCAAGTACTGAACTGCATTCCTACATGTGAAAATGCCCCAAAAAGGCCAACTTAACGGCGTTTGTTCCCAAGGAAAAACACGTTGAAAATAAAAGATTTTACAGATTTTCTTTGGCGTCGATTGTTTTTTTTTTTAATTGGCATTTGCGAAATGTTATTTTACTTGAAGCTTAAATTAATTTTGTCTGATTTCTTTACCTGTACCTCAAAAACAGGAATTAATGAAAATGTCCGACATTTTCTTAGTGCGATACAATTTTAAGCCGAGGGGTATCTTTAAAATAGTATTTTTGTGATGCTAGACCATTTCCTTAAATCATGATGTACGTCTGCACATGATCTGTCAAGCGTAGCAGCTGCAGCAGCATTATATGTCAGCCCGGTCCCCATTAGTGAATGAATGGGCGTCTATATATAAAATAGACATTTTGATATCCTCGGGCTGCTACAGGTAATTTTCTGGTCATTTCCTTGGACCACCACAGGGTGTTTGGTCTAACAGATCCAGTAGTCAAACTTGAGGTTTGTGATTAATACCTGCTGCAGCGGCGACATTTGTAATCTTTGCTGTGTACTGTCAATTTTTTACCCAATCACAATACGGATTCCCCTCATTACCACTCACAGCCAAAGGGACATAGTGGATGGGCTAGTAACACGTAAGTGCCAAGCCTCTCCTCTAAAAGCTGGTAAATAACAAAATACGCTGTGTACACTGTGGCCGTCATATCAGGATACTTGGTAACCTACCCCCGTAGCAGTTAATGCTCTGTTTAATTAGAAAAAGGTGATTTAAGTCACCTATTTCAAGCATCGAAGAGTTCATGAAATTTGATGTGGGATGCACGTTTTCCTTCTTCTGGGATCACTCTACTTTTCCCAGTATGTAAAACAATGACAAGTTAAAATTGGTGGCTGCTAGCAGCAAAATATAAACCTACCCCCCACGCAGCATGTAATGAAGGAAATGGAAACAATGGGTAAAAATAATGACCGCTGTAAAGAAGACGCGCTTGTTTAGATTCACGGATCTTTCTTCATACGACTAGTCATTGTCTTTTTCACTAAGACAAATGTATAAAAAGAAAATGATTCAAGCGTAGCAATTATGGCAGGCTCTTTGGTAAGCACCGCTTTCAGCCCATATAGGGAACTGATAGCTTCAATTAACGGCCATCTATAAGCAATGAATCTCTCATTCAAGTTCCGGAAGATAATTCTGAAACACCGAGGATGTGCCCGAATATTTGCATCATATTATACTTGTTTTCGCGGATACACCTTATCACAGCAACCAATCAAGTGTCCCTACTCCCATCATATCGCATATTCAGCCATTATTAAGCAGATTGCACTTTCGATGGCTGTTTGTGACAAAAGTACAATAGCGATTTCAATGAACTTATGATATGACACAACTGGGATACTATTCTTGAGTGTGCACTGCTCTTTGAGAAAACCCGTTCACTACTCACAACGCAACAACTACTTTGATAAGTACACCCCCAAAATATCGCTACCGAAAAAAGTGCTCACTTGGATATCATATTTCATACGTACCTGCACATGCGGTGACAAGGGAACGTCACAACACCAAAGAAGCGTTTTCTGACTGAACTGTTCAATGTTTGTAAATGTTTTCCGCGATACGTGTCAACTTCAGTGACCTGATAAGTGAACAAGCATGAAATACAGCCGTTTTACAGGGTCCTCAATCAACGGTCAAACTAATTGCCGCAATTACCCAGGAAGCATCATTCTGATTGGGGTAAAATTTCAGTATGTCAACAATGCATGTCTTGTCTAACAGTAACCGTATTTAGAGCGGAGTTCTGCGCATTTCTGTACCCGCAAACACGCATACTTTGTGCACACCCTCAAAAGCCCATTTATAGGGCTCATATAGTGAAAATGGCAAGATAAACGGTCGTTTTTAACGGTGACGCGGAGGGAGAAAAAATTCACGGAGACCACCACAGCATTAGAGGTCTGTGTTCTACTGATTTCTGTAATAAAAAGTTAGGATCAAATTTGTTCTACCTTGTTCAGCAATTTGACTAGCCTACTAGCCTCGCGACGCGCCAAGTTTCCAGTCTCTGTACAACATTGTATTTTGTAGCGCTATCGATGGATACGTCATTGGCCTTCTGAATCTCTGCTGTTTCGTCGCAACACTGTTTTCGTTCTTTGGGATGAAGAGAAAAAACAATACTTAACTACACACGCACAAATCAAAATCAGCAAGCAGAAATTTTGTTCATTTGCCATCACGAAATAAATTCTTTGATTGAACTTCCCCTCTCTTGTATTGGGCTCAGGGTGCTTTTGCGGGAAGTGGCCGCATCTATACCTATCCTTCAAAAGGCAGCTAAAACTCACTTATTCAGTGTAACCCCCCCCCCGCCCCCCCTTCTCCAAAATCCCACTTCCTCCATGAAACACCGTCTTCAGTGATTTTTTTTTTCTGCTGGAGAGGACAGTTATGTTTCCCAGTAGTGCGCATCAATTACGGCAGTATATGCCTGACTCATTAGTTTTGCGCCAACTCAGGGCAGATTCTCATTGGTTGCCAGAGCCGACACTGCTCGCACAGAGGCCAGAATAGCTCGTCGCTCTCTACTGAAGTATGACTATAATGCTTTTCTGCTGATAACGCCAAACCTATCAGGCGAGCGCGCCGCAGAAGATGGCAGAATCGGATCACTTGTTTTGTGTGCCATGAGTGTGCAAGCATCAATTACCTGTCCGTCTAAAACGCTCAAACTAAAATCATCAAGCAGAAATTTTATTCATTTGCCATCAGGAAATAAATTCTTTGGTTGGACTTCTCCTCTCTTCTAATTCTATTGGGCTGTCGGCGTCACTTTTTGCGGGAAGTGACCATACCTATCCTTCAGGAGACAACTAAAAACTCACTTATTCAGTCTTATAAAGAACAGCGTGAAACACGTGGTCAAAATCATCATCACATCAACAAAAGAATGGTCCTTACCTTTTGTCTGCCATGCTGCTTCTCCTATAGTCCTACCATCTGTGACAGCAAGTACATGTATTTTGCTTGGCCACGTGTGATTGGCAGATCAAAAAACAAAAACAAAAACAAAAAACACGCAGTCGGTTTTGGCGCGAAAGAGTGACGTATGTGAAGTATGTGATTGGTTGGTTAAAAATAGCAAAAGTCTTACGGTGTGTATGCCGAGTCGCTCTTAGCAAATTTGTGTATCCGCGAGGCGGGATACAGGCGGGATACACACGCACAAATCACACCTGGCGACATAGTGAAGACTTGAACGATAATTTGAGAGATGACACAGAAGGGTAGTCCGCGTCTAGTGGTGGCGTCGCATCGTGAGGACTTGTGTGTGAGTCCTCACGAAGTTCCAGGTCCCAATCATGTGGGTGTGTAGTCTATACTGAAATAGTCTTCACGAGGTGGGTAAAACACACACACACACACACACACACACACACACACACACACACACCGTCACACACACACACACACACACACACACACCCCGCGGCACACACACACACACACACACACACACACACACACACACACACACACACACACACTCTGCCACTTTCGACGACGTGAAATGTTCCTATTTCAGTGTATAATCAATCAGCCATCAGAGCCTTAATTTGAACTCCAGATGCAGGATACCAACGTTATATCTCGTTCCTGTTCTCTCTGTGCACTCGCTGTATTAGTCTGGCTCAAGTTTGATGCTGTGTGTGTGTGTGTGTGTGTGTGTGTGTGTGTGTGTGTGTGTGTGTGTGTGTGTGTGTGTGCGCGCGCGCGCGCGCGTGTTTTGAAGGTATTCGCGGCGTGATGCTGGCAGCGTTACTGGCGGCCCTGATGTCGTCCTTGACCTCCATCTTCAACTCGGCGAGTACCATGTTCACCATGGACATCTGGAGACGCTTTCGGCCACGGGCCAAACAGCACGAGCTCATGATCGTCGGCAGGGTATGACGTCAGATGAGGGTATTTTGCACAGTGAAACCCGCCGAGATGGTTACCTCTGTGACGTAGTCATGATTCCGCCCGCGAAGGCCAGTAATTCTCATTGCTAGCGATGGTTTTCATTTCATTGTGTTGAATGTGGTGAGTGAATGAACAACACTAAGACACATTCTTATAGCATAATTATATGTTCATTAAATGACACTAAACCTATCTGTATCTGTGTTCCTCCTTGAATGAGCATGAAGTCAGTATAATTATCTGTTCCATCCATTTCTTGCATCATTCTGAAGGGTTTTTTTTTTTTTTTAATTTTTCATACAGCTTTTCATGATTGACAAAACGACTCTTGAGATCAGCGTGTTGTTGCTTGAAATCTCTTTTGACATAAGTTCTTCATTCAGCTGTCCGTGATCGGTTAAGTTGGATGCAGCGGCATACTGGAAATGTGATTTTCACACAATCTGTTCTTTAAAGATACAGTTCTGTGTGATCGTCTATCTTAGATGCAGCATGCTGCAAATCTGCATTGACACAAACTATTCTCTACGCATGTTGTTGCTTGAAATCTGTCTTGATGTAAGTTCCTCATTCAGCTGTCCGTGATCGGTTTAAGTTGGACTGATGCAGCGGCATTCTGGAACTTTGATTTTGCACATTCTGTTCTTTATATAGATACAGTTTTGTGTGATCGTTTATCTTGGATGCAGCATGCTGCAAATCTGCATTGACACAAACTGTTCTTCACGCATGTTGTTTCTTGAAATCTGTCTTGATGTAAGTTCCTCATTCAGCTGTCCGTGATCGGTTAAGTTGGATTTAGCGGCATTCTGGCACTTTGACTATGATTTTGCATAATCTGTTCTTTATATAGATACAGTTCTGTATGATCGTTTATCTTGGATGCAGCATGTTGCAAATCTCATTGACACAAACTGTTCTTCACGCAGCTGTGCGTGCTGGTTGAGGTGGTGGTCAGCATCCTGTGGCTGCCAATCCTGGAGGCGTCAGAGAGCGGGCAGCTGTGGAACTACCTACAGTCCATGTCCTCCTATGTCACCCCGCCCTGGTGCTGCCTCTTCCTGCTCTCCATCTTTTGGACCAGAACAACAGAGGCCGTGAGTTTTTCGTGTGACACTAATCATTAATTCTTAAGGTAGCTAGATGGGCGTTGACTGTGAACGGGGGGGGGGGGGGGGCAGAGGATTTGGCGTGGGCGCGTGATGAATAAACAACAATAATAATAATGATGATGATAATGAGGATTTGTCTCGCGCCCAACCTCCTGCTGGAGCTGTGGACGCCTCACAATAGCAAAACCGTTCCATACATACAGTCATACATACAGTCTCAATACATTCTTACAAACATAATGATCATGATGATGGTGATACATGTATGAAACTGTAGTACTCATATGATACATTAATACACACGCGTATACATACATACATACATACATACATACATACATACATACATACATACATACATACATACATACATGTTTGATGAGGCGCAGGTTTGAGTCCCTGATGGGCAGGAATGGTGGTAAAGGACGTTAACCCCCTACCACCCTACCCCCCCCCCCCAAAAAAAAAAAAAAAAAACCCAAACAAACAATCAATCAAACAAACAAACAAACAACAACAGCCAACCAACCAACCAAACAAAATACCCAAAACAATAACCCAAAACAAAAACCAAAACAAAACCATCCCACCCTCCTTAAAGTTGAGGCCTGCATGCTTGCTAGTGGCACCTTTCATAGTCTACTCAACGTTTTACTGTTTTGTCCCAGGGCGCATTCTGGGGTTTGATGATCAGTCTGGTGGTGGGAGTGATTCGCATGATCATGGACTTCTCCCTGCCGGCGCCATTTTGTGGCAGCCATGATGAAGATCCGAGACCTGACGTCCTGAAGAAAGTTCACTTCCTGCACTTCGCCATCATCCTGTCGGCAGTCTCCGTCATCTCCACTGTCGTCATCTCGCTGTTGACGACCCCACGCCCTCCGGAGAAGGTATCGTTGTGCGTTGGGATCGAGGTGAAGGTTTGGCAATGATTCTGTAGATGTGGATGTACTGTCATGCATAGCGGGATAAGGATCCCACTAGGTCTACCCGTCCAGATCCTAAACAACACGCTGTTGTTTGCATACAAACAATTTGAACCATCCATTTGATCGGCCATGTGGATCGCCGTGATATCACGCCTCGCCGCTTTAAGAAGGCATGTCCTCTAGCTTTTTTTTTTTTTTTTTTTTTACTACTTTATTGTCTTTTTCGGGAAATTCGGGCTGCTTCCCCCGGGGGAAGCACGTCGCCGCGGTGCAGCGCCACCCAATACCTATCCTAATACACCACAAGGGCTATGTACTAGACTCTGCATACTCCAGTTCTCTGTGGCCATTATACGCCAAGTTGTGACCAGCACGGATGTTATGACGTGTTTCAGTTACGTCGCGTGACGTGGTGGACGCGTCATGATCCGCTGGACCCGGAGGAGACGGAGTCGGAGGATGACTTCGCTTCTGACGACACAGAGGAACAGCCCACCGCCCGTTAGTAGCGTTTGACGCAGAACACGTTTTCCAACACATACATAATTTAGTTTCGTGTTATAGTGCTGAGAAGGGAGGGCGCAGGTGGTGGTATGGGAGGTGTGTGGGGACGAGGGTGGGAGGTGGGGGTGTAGGTGGGCGGGGAAGGAGATGGATTTTGGTTAAGTTAGACTAATGAGTGAGACACCAGGCTTACACTCAAAGTCTTTTATTTATTCATTTATTTATTTATTTTATTATTATTATTATTTGGTGGGGGGGGGGGGGGGGGGCTGTGGGTGTTTGGGGGGTGCCTGTGGGTTTTGGAGGGGGGGGGGGTATAGATATTAGTTCATTCAGATGCTGACTCGCTAGACTAGCATTCAAAGCGTGCGAGCTAAAAATTCCCAAGAGGTCATAGTCAGTGTAAACTGTTCGTGTTAACTACAATCAGAGAAGCAAGTCATGTAGTAACCGCGTCACATAGACCATGGTGGTCGACTCCACTCCTGTCAATGAAAAGGGGCGAGCCCGCAGAATTCTGCCAATAGCGTGCCAGTTGCATAATGAGCACAACACATGGCATGGTCTGGCAAACTTCCTTGCCAGACACTACAAAGGGGGGTGGGTGGGTGTCTGGGGGTTTAACGTCCTTTTCCACCACATAGCACTACAAAGGGGGAAGCACAATACTGAAACGTGGAAGGAAAGCCGCGGTAAGTCCATTGACGTCATTTTTGGAAAAAAAGACCATCACGTCAACCTCTTTCATTTTTAAAATCAACCCCTTTATCTATACAATGACATCATAGACGTACTGTATTTTGCTACTAGGGTAAAGGGGAGGGGTTTTGGCCTCGAGGCGGCTTGCCGTGTGGAGTCGTCTGTTATCAGCATTTGGACTAGCACGCTGCATCTCCATGCTAATGTATGGAACTATTATACTGACAGCCCCCCCCCCCCAAAAAAAAAATAAATAAATAAATAAATAAATAAATAAATAAAAATAAATAAATAAATAAATATAAAAATAAATAAAAAAATAAATAAATGAATAAATAAATCGTTAATCGCAAAAAGCTAGAGGCCAAGACACTGTTCCTGTCGACACAATGTGTTACCATGCTATTCTGCTGGCGTTTACCGGCACTGGCCAATCTGTTGCAGGCAAGGAATCGGTTGGCCGTCGTGTATATAACTGGGTGTGTGGAATCGAGCATAAGCCCAAGCCCAAATTCACACAAGAAGAGAGAGAGGCCATCAAGCGGAAGATGACGTCATTGGAAGAAAGCCCGTTTGCATCCCGCCTGACTACGATACTAGCGATTACTAGTGCCACCATCACCACTTTCCTGCTCGGATTTTTTGGCTAATTTTCTCCTAGGGTTTATTTTTGCTAGCTATCTGCTTGGATTGTTATGGGCTAGCTGCCTACTGGGATTTTTTGGCTGGCTGTCTGCTGCGATTTTTTGGCTAGCCGTCTGCTGGGATTTATTTGGCTAGCTGCATGCTGGGATTTTTTTGCTAGCTGTCTGCTGGGATTTTGGGGGGCCAGATGCATGCTGGGATTTTTGTTTTTTTGCTAACCGTAAGCTAGCCATCTGCTGGGAATTTTTTTTCATAATCAATAATGTACAGGCGCCTCATCCAAAATTCTTGGCTCAAAGCGCCACGTGCTAAACCCAACACGCACGCAAGCGCATTCTCTCAGACACTGAACACAAACACATAACAATCACGTGTTGCGAAGGGTCAGCTCAGCAATGTAAGTTTCGGAATTTTAGAATTTTCGCTAGCTATCTGCTGGGAGTTTTGGCTAGCTATTTGCTGGCATTTTTTTTTTAACGACCTGCTGGGATATGTTTGCTGGCCGTCTGCTGGGATTTGATGGCTAGCTATCTGATCGGATTGTTCGTGTTCTGCTCCTACTCGTATTAGGCACTGCTCCGCTGCTCTAATATCGCACTCATTTTTGCATATCATCAAGCGCACGATTCTACATCCTTATTTTGATTCTGGGATACACCCTTTGTTCGAAATGTATCTTGTACAATTGTAATGGGATACATGTATGATTAAAATATAAGATGCCCGTTTAAAATCAGCCGTGATTGTTGCTGACCTCCTCTGTTTGATGGCGTTTGGTTTGCAACTGAGGTGGATGGTTGGACTGGCTGGTTAAATCGATTCGCTTTGTCCAGTGTCTTACTTCGTCCACGTGTGCCATTTACAGTGCGTCTGTACTCAATATTCCTTGCAGCTTTTGATTGGGAAACTCTCTCTCTCTCTCTCTCGTTAGCCGCGAATTAGTCTTTGTTGCTTGCGCGGCGTTGAGCCCTAACTAACTAACTCTCTCTCTCTCTCTCTCTTGCATTCTCACTTTTGCCTGCTGCACCTTTGTGCACTAACACTCAGTCAGTGACCCTTTTAACAGTGTAACTCGCCCAGTTAACACAGGCTGGCGGAACGGGTCACGGATGATTTAGTTTGAATAACAGTTTGAGGGGAAAACTGGCTTTCAGCCACTCTCTTCTTTTTTCACGAGCTTGAACAGGCTTTTATGCTACAGCCCTTCCGGGCCCTTGTCCGTCCCCCCTCCCCCCATTCCAAGCAGTAGAAGAACATGAAAGGGGGGGGGGTACCTGGTAGAAATTTGGGCAACTGCGACACAGCTTTTGAAAGGAGGTCTACCGTCTGTCGTCCGGAAAAGGGACCAAAGCGCCATGGATTAACCCATTAATGCCTGAATTTTTGTTTTGATTCAAAATGTGACACATAGTGGCAAATACCATTTGTATTCCATATCTACCCCTCATTTTGACCATTTTAGCGTATGTTGAGATTTAGACACCATATATGGACTGTCCTCATGTGAGGACGCTAGGCAAAAATGGGTACAGGTTTTCAACATGAACAAAATGAGCAAACGCCGTGCAAACTTTGTCTGAAATGTTTTATTTCTTACAGTGTTATTTCTTTTAAGCTCGCTGCACATTCACAAACACAATGTGATATATATATATATATGTCCTTCAGTTTTTCTCTGTGTTTGACTATTTAAGCGTTGATGAAGGGTTAAAGTGCTGTCCTCATATGAGGACGCTAGGCACTAGAGGGTACAGGTTTTCACAGTCACTGAGCATATATATACTCAGTGACACTTCCCCTATATATATATATATATATATATATATATATATATATATATATATATATATATATATATAGGGGAAGTAAGTAAAGCTGAGAGCGCTCCCTAGATCTAGGAGGTGTGTGCTTTGTATGCCATTGGACAAGTCCGCCTTGCCCTATATTGGCTACAAGCCACAATGGGAGGTGGGGGGGGGAGACCTACCATCCTACCGCTGAAACGTCTAACAGATCTAAGGGTATCTCACCATTCATAGTGCCCCCATTCCCCTCCCACCGGGAGGAAAATGGTCGGTACGACCAAGGCCATATGAATTGGTGATTTTAGCCGCTCACGACCATGGTTTCGGGTCAATGGGACCCTCATCAGGTGAGCATGCGGCGATACCCACGAGGGCTGCAGCGTCCAACTAGCACTAAAAGGCTGCCCCAGAATAATCTGGTGCGTCTCCAGTACTAGCAGACGTTGCTACCCTAAAGCTCTGCAAGAGGTTTCAGCGGAAAAAGACTAAATAATTTAGAAGGAGCAACTGCCTAGGTGTAATGTCATGTAATTACATTTAATATAGAATAGGAACAAAGGCGTTACTAAAGCCGAAAACATGCGCTCAATCAGGTCAATTTGAAAGTAGGGGAAGTAAGTAAAGCTGAGAGCGCTCCCTAGATCTAGGAGGTGTGTGCTTTGTATGCCATTGGACAAGTCCGCCTTGCCTTATATTGGCTACAATATAACAAGGCCATAGGGCTGCAGAGATCTCCTATATATATATGTATATATATACTGACTTTACAAAACGAACAAAGTCATGCTGGCTCCACACATCCCCGAAAGAGTTTAGAAATGGATGAATCCACGTTGAATAACTAGAAAATACACTCCTTGAAAACTGTGAACAACTATTATTATTAAGAAAACATGGATCCCAAATTTTCGGGCCCTCCGCGGGTCCTTCATCAGGGGAATACGAAATACAAAATACAAAATAAATGACGTCAGGGTTATGACGCAATCCTTACGTCAATAATAATGTTCTTGTTCTTTCACGTGCTCTCTCTCTCTCTCTCTCTCTCTCTAATTCCTGTTTTGAGGTACAGGTACAGAAATTAGACAAACTTAATATGCAACTTCCAGAAAAATAATATCACACAAATGCAAATGAAAAACAATAGACACAAAAGCAAATCTGTGAAATCTCTTTTATTTTCAACGTGTTTTTCCTTGGGAACAAACGCCGTTATTTTGCCTCTTTTTTTGGACATTCATAAGTTTACAAATGAAAATCACTGGCATACATTACTGGCAAAATGTGATGGAGGGTATGTAGAACACAACATCAAGTCTACAGTAGTAAGTGGCTGAATTCATTTTAAGTGTTATGAGGTATGTTAATCACACCGCAAACATGTTTACAAGGTCAAGGTCATCAGTTCGTCTGTTTACTCCCAAACATTTTCTTTCATCGCTGTGTTAGAATAAGCAAACGAACAAGCAGTCACAAGCACCAGGCAAAACAAAATTAGCACAAACGATGTTTGTATGAGAAGATTTCTTGTGGACAACTTTGGTGACCTTGACCTTGGGAGTAAAGGTCATAGAGACTGGGTGAAAATTTTGTAAATACAACTTTTGGCATAACATTTGCCTAATATGCATTGCTAAGAATGCCTTTCTGGTGACCTCTAGTAAAGGTCAAGGTCACGCTTGAGTTATGAAGATTTTGCAGTCATATTTTTATTCTGAGGATGTTGTGAACTCACCAAACCATGGGGACAAAAGTTAGCAGCACCAAAATGCTTATTCTGAGCGATGAAGTAAAATGTTTTGGAGTAAACAGACAAACCAATGACCTTGACCTTGAAAACATGTTTGCCGTTTGATTAACATACCTCATAACACTTGAAATGAATTCAGACACATACTACTATAGACTTGAGGTTGTGCTCTACATAATTTCCATTGCACTTTGCTAGTACTGAACTAGCAGCCATTATTAAACAGGTTGCACTTTCGTTGGCTGTTAATGACAAAAGTACAAAAGCGACTTCAATGAACTTTTGATATGACACAACTGGGATACTATTCTTGAGTGTGCACTGCTCTTTGAGAAAAATCGTTCACTACTCACAACGCAGCAACTACTTTAGTAAGTACACCCCCAAAATATCGCTACCGAAAAAAGTGCTCACTTGGATATCATATTTCATACGTACCTGGACATGCGGTGACAAGGGAACTTCACAATACCAAATAGGCCGTGGGCCGCCCTCGGTTTTCGTGTCATAAAATATTTTTGCAATGCAAATGACTTTTTCTGGTTTTTATCATCAATAATACACCATAACTAGATAGAAACTGGGAGATCTCAGCTGAAATGTTGCGCACTGGTTTTTAATCGCGGATGAAAGATAATTAGAAAGAGCTTGTAAGGGAGGTAATCGGATTTTACTGAAGAGGCGCCGATTCATTCCCTTGATGAATAAATTAATTTTTCGACCAATCAGAAAGAGACTACGCTTGGAAACAAACATGGCTGCCGACGCTTGTACGGGCGACCAACAGTAGTGAAACAGTTTTCTTTCAGCGAGAAAACGATGCAAAGAGTCTCGGAATGTCGCGAAAGGTGGTCTTTGTTCGTCTGCACTCAAGGAGACGTCGCTCGTCATTCTTTGGAAGCCTTTAGTGACCTCAACGTTGACGAGGCAGGGTTTCACAAGAAATGCTACAATCGATTACAGGCATATCATAGTTCAAGGTAAGTTTCTGCAACTTTTGTACGTGGTGCTTCGGATTAGGTTTGATTTATTAAACTGAATGAGAAGTTCGTGAAAATAGTATGTAATCACAATGATAATATGAGCATTTTTCAGTGATCTTGATAATTACGTTGCCGGACCTCATAATATAGACAGGTCTAGACTTCTTTGTAGTCACGGTCAACTTCAACGTAGCACGATGAATAGCGTATATTTAAAAAAAAAAAAAAAAAAATTGAGAGTTCCACTACTTCCTAGATTAGTACTAATTGAGTTGTTTGGGGAGGGGATCGGGGAGTATTTCAGCTGTGCCAAGCATCCTGCCTAACGCCTAAGGTCACTATATGCCTGTTGCAGGTACAATATTTTTCAGATGAGGCCAACAAGAGGCAATTTTACCATGGGAGCATGTATCTGAGGGAGCAGGTCATGTCAGTGACATCACCAGCAGTATGGCCTGCTGACAGCAAGGATCTCACAACGGAGTATGCTATGGAGATGGTTCTTGTGGGCTTGTTCAATTTATTGGTGTGGATGTGTGGTACTTCTATTAATGAAGTTTGGCTGGACAAATTTGCTGATGTCAGTGGGACTGTAAAGAGAAAGATTCTTGCCACTGCACAAGACATCTTACATGTAGCTAACAGTGCAGATGAAGCTGAGAGTCAGGTGTGTGATGGTGCTTCAGATTGTGACAGTGACACATCAGAGTATGACAGTGATATCTGAGGTGACAGAAATTACTGGTAAAGCCACAGCATTGGGGGCTAAGGCAACGCCAGTGTAAATTCTGACAGTGAAGTCCGAGGTATTAACAATTAAAGCCACAATATCTGAGAGTGTGACAACACCAGTTTAAATTCTCACAGACCAGTCAGATGATGAGACAGGGCATTCAGGTGCTACACCAAGAGACCGTGAAAACAGACCATGCAGTTTTCTGCCTTGTATTGTAAGTAATTATGAGCATTACTGTTTCATTATGCTGTTCAACTTTATCGTTTTAAATACTAATGGCACTGTACTCAGTCAGAAGTTTTTTTGGTTTTTTTTTCAGCTTTATTGCATACTGCTGCGTCTCAATCTCCTCATTCCCAATATAATATATTATGATGTTTGTTGCCCATCTTTACAATAAACTTTGTTGAGTGGTGTCATTTTTTACATCTCAGTATTGGTAAGACCAGAGAAATGGTCATTGATTTCAGGGAAAAAAGCCAAGTATGTTGATCCTGTAGATATTAAGGGGGAGGTATTTCAGAGGGTTGACCTATATATTATATACTTGGGGGTGATTATTGACAGCAGACTGAACTGGAATGCTAACACTGATCATGTGATAAAGAAATCTCAATCCAGACTGTACTCCTTGAGGAAATTACACTCTTTTGATGCTAGTGAGAAAACTCTGAACATGTTTTTACACACATACATGTATACATGTCCATTGTACTTTTTGTAGGCAGTGTCCTCTTCTTGGGCTGTGTCTGTTGGGGTAGTCAGATCTCAAAACAGGACAGGGGTAGAGTGGACAAAGTTGTAAAGAAAGCTGAGTCAGTGGTGGGGAAACCCCAGAAGAGGCTTGAAGTGATAATTTATTATAAGAGACTTGAGAAAAAAACATCTCTGTCATGTCCAGTGTCTGACACCCCCTGTTCAGCCTCATCGAGGGCCAGAGAAGTACATTCAGTGGGAGAATAATTACTCCTGCAAGCCAAACTTAAAGGCATAGGAGATCTTTCTTGCCTGAAGCTACTAAAGCCTTTAATTGATGATTAGATTTTAGCTTTGATCTGTAGGTCTTAGTCTGTTTTCAGAGCGTGCCGTCCACTACCTGTTGCTGCTGTACAGTGTGCTGCTAAAGTGAAATAACCCCTGTTGTGGTTGTGTTCTCAAAGTATTCTAACAGTTTTAGTTCTTTTTATATTATGTTTGAAATTATGAGGCAAGATGACTAGTGCATTGGAAATCCGAATGTATTTCACCAGGTGATGTATGGCGTGGAGGTGTGGAGTGTACGACTATGGCTGAGTGTGTGTGCGCATGTGATATGTGGATGAGCAGATAAGTGTGGAAAGCATGGTTGATTTTATGTGGAGATTTTGTTTTTGTGATGGACTGAATTATTTTGAATTACAGTTTTCTTCTTAATCATGAAATTCATAACAGTATTTCTGCCAGGAGTGTATTTGATGGGTGTATGAGTGAAGAGTGCGTGGATGCATGGTGTAAATTACATAGGCGTACACCAGTAGATCAGTGCCTATGATGAACTATAGTAGTATCCCCTGAATTGTAGATTTGTTTTTAATAATGTAATTATAATACATAGCTTCACTATGTAGTATGTATTATGTGTGCAGGTTATTTCACTTTGTGGTGTGTGGCATGGCGGTATGCATGAGAAGAGTGTATGCTATGACTATGGATAAGTCACTTAAGTGTGTGGGTGCATATATATAGTGATGGGTGGACGCGCGTGTGGGTGCATGGCTGATTTCTTCATGGAGATTTTGTTCTTGTGTCATAATAGTTGTACTGTGTATTATGTGATCAAGAGCTGTACACGATAAATTTTCCTGAGGGGATTAATAAAGTTGCTCTTATCTTCTTATTATCTCTCTTATATTTTTCCTACCTGCAAGTAACCTTAACTGCCAAATTTGTTTACTAATCATGTATAGTTTGTCATAGGCAAAAGGGACAAGACAGATTGTTTTGAATAGAATAGTGCATCATTTGCAGCCACAAAACATCACAGTATTGATACTTCTTATGAAGGGTCATCACAGACTTGTCCCTCATTTTCTGAAGTAGTGCGCATACTTACGTTTGGGATCTCTTCAGATTTGAAATCAGCGTGAAATTTACATTTAGGGACACTTAAAATTTTGTGATTTGCACAAATTTAAAAAAAACCTCAAAAACTAGGCCTTTTAGAGGCCTCTGTCCCACGGCCTAAAAGAAGCGTTTCCTGACTAAACTGTTCAATGTTCGTAAATGTTTTCCGCGATACATGTCACCTGCAGTGACCTGATAAGTGCACAAGCATCAAATACTGCCGTTTTACAGGGTCCTTTGAATCAACGGCCAAACTGATGGCCGCAATTTTCCAGGAAGCATCATTCTGATTGGGGTAAAATTTCAGTATGTCAACAATGAATGTCTTGTCTAACAGTAACCGTTTTTAGAGTGGAGTTCTGCGCATTTCTGTACCCGCAAACACGCATACTTTGTGCACACCTTCAAAAGCCCATTTATAGGGCTCATATAGTGAAAATGGCAAGATAAACGGTCGTTTTTAACGGTGACGCGGACGGAGAAAAAATTCACGGAGACCACCACAGCATTAGGGGCCTGTGTTCTACTGAAATCTGTAATAAAAAGTTAGGATCAAATTTGTTCTACCTTGTTCAGCAATTTTCCTAGCCTATTAGTCATGTTTACAGCGAGTTGTATGTATATAGAGCAGAGAATTTACAGCAGACCATCCATCCAGTAGTGAAAGAGTGTTTTTGCGAAATTTTCTGTCATTCTTGCCTCGCAAAAGATTTACCAAATGTTTGCAAAATGTTTGTTATATGTTGCATTTATGATATATGCGTGTTCGTATCACGATTTTGTATTGTACTCGAAACTCAACTTCTGCGAGTCAGATCTCTCTTGTGAGAGTTGACAAACTCTTTCAATTAATTTCAAGATTTGTCTTTTCCAGGGGGGGAGAGGATGTCAGGAACCAGATTGTTGTATTTTAAAATTCATTGTAATTTAAATCGTAACAAGTACTACTGTCCGTCATATAGACCGGTTCCTTGGTTCCTGCCACAATAGTAAGTTGTGTTTTTAATTGAAATGATAGAATTCTGATAGAGTAGATGATGACGTCAACCACTGAAATTGCGTATGTTGCTTACGTCAGAAACAAATTGTGACGTAAACGAAAACTGACGTCTGTTCCTGTTCAGAGATGTAGCTGATGAGCGGAAAACCGTCAAACAGCCATTTTGACGCTGATCGTCACTATTTCCGAAGTATTTGCCCTTTGTGTAGGGCGGTCCAGTCCGGACAAGTACTGGGTTCACTGGGTTGCTGAAAGGCCTCGGTGTAGCGCCGCAACGCCAGGAAGTTACCGTTGGAATATCATATTAGCGACGACAGTATCTACATCAGGAAAAGTGTCGCCGACAGCCACGATGAAGTGACTGCGTAAATCCTGTCTTCGTGGGACTGTTCGCCTTCTTAGGATTTTTTTTTATAATAAACTCATAAGTATACTCTGTCTTTAGAGCCACATTCTTAAACAACCAGGAACTAAACTAGTGAATACTTTGTATACTTTTCTTGTTTGAGAGCACTGACAGGGTGTTTTTCATTAGTCGAGTTTTAGTAACCGTGATAGTCGGTGGAAACCTCGCACCTCTCTCTCTTTTGTTTTGTATGGGGAAATACATGTTAGTGTGATTGTACTTGTATGGGGTAATAAATGTTTGTATGATTGTACCCTTGTATGCCCCTGTGTAACTGTGCACGATTGAGTGTGGTATGTAGGTGAATGTGATTGTGATATTAAATGTGTGTTTACACGGAACGCAGGACAGGGTTGTGACAACTCATATATATATATATATATATATATATATATATATATATATATATATATATGCTCAGTGACTGTGAAAACCTGTACCCTCTAGTGCCTAGCGTCCTCATATGAGGACAGCACTTTAACCCTTCATCAACGCTTAAATAGTCAAACACAGAGAAAACCTGAAGGACACGTTTTCTAATTACACATCTACCTTCATTTTCACTTAAATATTGCTATTAAAAAAAGGTCTACAGTTAAAAAGATATCTGCTTACCTTTTTGGTTTCAACATTTTGCTGACTCAACAAAGCACATGGAGGATCAAATATGGCTGCTGTAAAAAACTGCACGGGGGAAATCACCTGAATTCACTATGGCAATATAACGATAGTGACCCTGGAACCACACAATATGAATGTGTTTCTCTCAGCTTTATCCTCTGTAAAATAAATGCGCAAAACGTCAGCGTCATATGAGGACACTAGGCATTAATGGGTTAAACAGACGCTTGTACCCTTTTTGAACATGACGGCAGAGGTGTTGATGTGTTAGGGAGTACACTGAGATTGTCGAAATGTATTTGGGCTCACTTGGTTTAGCTCGCCCGTTAGGGGGTGCAAATGTATACCAGTCATGCGCAGGAGGGGCAAATAAACTCCAGTCGTCCACTAACTTCTGGTTCCAAAAGTACACATACCGGGGCCCCTCAGGGAACGGTCCTCTCGCCGGTTCTTTTCACACTCTATACTGATGATTTCCGGAGCAGTAGCCCTCTTAGTAAACTATACAAATACTCAGATGATTCAGCACTGACAGACTTATCACAGTCAGGCACTCACTTTGAACAGCAGGTGTCTGAACTATGTATCTGGTGCAGGAATAATTATCTGGAACTGAGTGTGAAGAAAATAAAAGAAATGGTGATTTGCTCTGGAAGGGAGGTTGTGAGTGTGAATGACTTGGTGATTGGAAGCGAGACTGTGGAGCGTGTGAGTGAATGTAAATACCTGGGAACCATCATTGATGATAAATTGAATTTTGAGTCAAACACTACAGCTATTGTTAAGAAATGTAACCAACGACTGTTTTGTATGTACAGACAACGCTCTTTTCGAGTTAGCTCTGAAACTCTGCAGGTCTTTTATCGCAGTTTTATTGAATCTGTTCTGACATTCTCTTTTCTGTGCTGGTTTGGCACTCTGACTGTAAAAAACAAAAGTAAGCTGAACTGCATTGTCAATAGAGACAGCAAGGTTGTGGGTGAAAGGCAAGCAAGTTTGAGTGTGTTGTATGAGAATAGAATGGTGAGAAAAGGTTTTAGTATTTAGACATTTAGCACTGCTATGAAATTGACTGGTATACATTAATTTTGCACCCCCTAACGGGCAAACTATACCAACTGAGCCGTATTTGGCGATATTTCCTCGGCCTGCCCCCCCCCGGCCTAATCTGAGGTGTACACCCAATATAACTGAGGCATTGCCGGGGCCGAGCGGCCTGACTGACAAGCAAAAGTTGTCCAGTTTTCAACACCCGGCGTGAATAACTGGAGGCGTACACATCAGTCACCATCAATTTACGGTTTGTGAGTCCTCAGTTTCCGTTTGTTAGTTTGCATATGTCAAATAGACAATCAGCTCTGTTTGTCTAGAATTTGTGTAACATGATCCAGATACCAGGGCTCCGTAAAAGGGAATGTCAGTGTCAGTGTCTGTCACCCGCTTCGGGTCCCTATGGTAAGAGGGGGAGCCGGGGTGGTCGAATGGTAGAGCGTTGGACTTCTAATGCTCGGGTCGTGAGTTCGATCCCGGCTGGGGCCAAATATTTGTGCTGGCTTTTTCATCGTCGCCCCGTCTTTGATATCACCCGTATGTGGTGGAAAAGGACGCTAAACCCCCAAACACCCCCCCCCCCTGGTAAGAGGGGGATGGTGGAGGTTATTGTCATGTTAACCCATTCACTACCATGTAAACCTCAGCCGTATCCATCTTTGCCTTCCTCGCTACTGCGATTCCTCATTATCAATTCTAGTGAGGCCACATAATATGCTGAAAGTCCTCTGAGACTTGTCTCTCTTAAAAGATTGTTTTAGGAGACAGCCATTTGCAATACTAATTGTTTTTTTGGTTTTTTTTGCTTCAACCATGTAAACACCAAGAAGATGAGCAAACAACATTTTCCCTATTTTCTTTTGTGATGTACTATAATAATGAAAAAGAAAGGCTATTATATCATCTAAAATTGTGTCTCTCAGTTTTTGGATACTGGTTTTTGTTTTTTGTCTGACAGGTGCTAGAATTTTGATCTCATATATGGGATCGTGGTAGCGAGAGGGTAGGGGTTTTTGCCACATAATAAGCATTCTGCTCCTCACTGGTTTCTATATTATACAAATAATCATAGAAAGTTAGACATACTACGCATTATAGCAAGGCAAAGAACTGGACAATGACACTTTTTTCCTCTACACGCGTCTTATTACCGCAATTTGCCACAAAATACAGTGTATCTGAAATGCTATTACATTTACAGACACTTCAATGTACACGGGATTTTGAGTATGTTGGAGGATATCACGTTTGACGAAGTAAACATTTATGTTGAATGACCTCTCGTCAATGAGGAGATGGATGAGGACAGTGGTGGGGAGGACCTCGAGGGTGGAGTACCAGGTAATCTCAACAGAAACCAGCTGCTGGCTGGGGCTGCTGTGGCCGTCCTGGCACAGGGCATACGCGCAACATATGGCCAAGATGAAGCCTCTGAAGACGTTGTAAATATTCAAGAGACCCTGGATGATATCCGGATGAAGTTAGACTCGAAAAGGATTTTCTGGTCAAGCAACAAGATAATGGGTGGAATTGATCTACTACTACTACTAAGGCCCATGGCTCCAAGTGGAGCATAGGCCATCGACGACCTTCGCCATCGCACTCTGTTCTGGGCTACTCTTGCCACTCCAGTCCAGTTGATCCCCTGCTTGCATAGCTCTGCCGCAGTGTCCCACTTCCAGCTGTTGCGAGGCCGGTCTCTCTTCCTTTTCACCTGCGGGTTGCATGTCAGGGCTTGGCATGTGGTGCTGGGTGCTGGCTTCCTGAGGGTGTGTCCAATCCAGCTCCACTTCCTCCGCAGGATCTGCTTGGCCAGTGGTTCCTGTCCAGCTCGCTCTCATAGCTTTTCATTTCTGATCTTCTCTGGCCATCGGATGTTGAAGATACGTCTCCGACAGGTGTTGAAAAATGTCAGGATCTTCTGCTGCATCGTCTTTGTTTATCCTCCATGTTTCGCATCTGTAGAGCAGAACTGACTTCACGTTAGAGTTGAAGATGCGAAGTTTGGTTCTTGTGCTGATAACTTTTGATGCCCAGATATTCTTCAGCATGATCATGGCTGCTCTTGCCTTGCCGATTCTGGCTGTGACATCTCGGTCTGTGCCTCCCTGTCCATCAACCGCACTCCCCAGGTAGACAAAAGACTCTACCTCCCTGATGGGCTCTCCACCGACTGTGACTGGTGTGTTGGCAGTGGTGTTGATCTTCATCAGCTCGGTTTTCTTCCTGTTGATATTGAGCCCTGTTCCGACTGATGTGGCTTCCAGGCAAGTAGTCTTGTCCTGCATCTGGCTGTGGTTGTGGGACAGGAGCGCCAGGTCGTCCACAAAGTCGAGGTCATCCAGCTGCGTCCAGAGTGTCCACTGTATCCCGTTTTTAAGTTGTTTCTCTATAGAGAAACAACTTTATGAGACGGGGCAGATTTTGCTACGCGCAGCAGCAAGTTTCAGTGATACACTGTACAAAACAAGACTGTGACGTTTCTCCAAACAATACTTACTTTCACGCACACAGTGACGTAACGAAATCTGCGTCATAGACACCTTACGTGCACACTTTGCTGCTGCGTTCTTTTTGGCGGGAATGACGTGTGTGTGTGTGTGTGTGTGTGTGTGTGTGTGTGGACGGATGTAATGATGGCTATCTCCTAAACCACCTCGATGGAGGCCTTTTTACTTTGAGATAAAATGGGAAATCACCTTCTCCAGAGCTACCTTTCACGATTTTTAGCCTGCCGCATTTTCAGAAGAGTTATCGCCTATTTTAAAAAATCGGTCATGTTACGAACTTTTTCGAAAAAGTTGTTCAAATTCCTTCATTTTCTAGACTTTGGAAGTTCACCCAATCACACTGCATTGATTAGTGCTACAGCTCTGTAGCTCTGACTGGTTTTGTGTAAAAAAAATATTTCCGAGGTAGGGGTGGTTTGCACATAAGATCAAATATCTATGAAAAGACTACTGCAAATTACTTATCATCCCGGCGTTTTTGTCTAGTGTGACAACTGCACATATGACAGGAACTACTGCACTATTATATCTTTAGCATTTAGAATAACTGAACTTTTAGATAAACATAACTTTTTCAAGTTTCTGCGAGAAGCACCGGTCAAAAGAGTTCCAAATTTTCGATTTCATAAGTACAATCCAAGGTATTCTAGTCCATGTTTCACCAGCCCTCTAGATCTTCCAGATTTTATGTAAAAATTAGTTCAGCCAGGGAAGTCACAAAAGCAACAGGGAAATCACAAGACATGCACAAGCATCATCTGTCATACCACCAGTGTGAAGCTGACGTCAAACGCTTAGTTCCCAGACAAAATAAGCAAGTATCGTCACTGCCTCCGACATTTAACCAGCCCTCTAGATCTTCCAGATTTCATGTGAAAAATAATTCAATCGGGGAAGCCACAAAGCCAACAGGGAAATCACAAGACATAAACAAGCTTCCTCAGACGATCGCAGTGCTAGAGGCTGACGTGAAAATGTTTAGTTCGCGGAATTGACGTCATCTCTCTGTCTGTGTATGACGACCTGCCTGAGGCTGACGTCAAATGTTTAGTTCACGGAACTGACCTCTCTCTCTCTCTCTCTCTCTCTCTGGGGAGCCAGGGTGGCCGAATGGTAGAGCGTTGGACTTTCAATGCTCGGGTCAAGAGTTCGAATCCCGGCTGGGGCTAAATGTTTGTGCTGGCCTTTCTCTCGTTGCCCCGTCTTAGAAAGCACCCTTACGTGGTGGAAAAGGACGTTAAACTCCTAAACACCCACCCACCCACTCTCTCTCTCTCTCTCTCTCTCTCTCTCTCTCTCTCTGTCTGTCTGTCTGTCTCTCTCTCTCCCCCCACCCGGCCCCACCCCCAGTCACGTGACTAATCGGTCGAGGTCGTAGAGGATCTAGTCATTGGTAGAACTTGGAGAGGGGAGAACCGGCAACAATAACAACAAAACAGACAAAATAAAATGAAATTTGGAGAAACAACTTTGTAGGACGGGGCCGTTCCTCCTTGTTCTTGCCTGCTGTGGTGGTCTTCATGATTCAGTGGATGACCAGGAGGAAGAGGAACGGGGACAACAGGCATCCCTGGCGGACTCCGGTCTTCAACTCGAAACTTTCTGACAGCTGTCTGGCATGGGCAATCCTGCAGCTCATGTCTTGATATGGAGTTGATGGGATAGACCAAAAATTTCAACAAATACCGCACAACCAACCACACAAAGAAATGGTGGTGGCCGATCTTTGCCTTCTGCTTGGATGTTTGCATCCAGCAGGTTTGGCGTCTGTACCGAATGACGCAAGAGAATATTGACAAGACAAATGACATGCTGGCTGTCCGCTGCACCATGCAAGAGCTTGCCTCACTCGTAGTCCTCTTCACTCAACTCCAGGACGCCAGAGAGGATTTGCAACATCAAAGCACTGTGTTCTGGAGCATATCCAATAAGATAGGATCGACCATCTCATCCAACCGTTGTCCAAACAGCTAAAATGTGCATGGTTTTGGAATGAAACACAGCGGAAATGTGCTTGTTTTGGTATTTTGGGGTAATAAGACAACTTGGGCAACAGGTTTTATGTTGCAAAATATATGCTGTCAAGTTTTATTTACAAGTCCGGTACTCTTATGTTGGATTGCATGAGTTATGTACTACAGTAAACAATCTTCTTTCAATTTCTTCAACTTTTTTCATTTATTTTGGTATATTTCGGTAGTTAGACAGTCAATGTCGAGAAAAATCAAGTCCAGTTCAGTAGTGCTGAATGTTTGTTCACCCTCTAAACCTATTATGGTAAAATAAATGGTTCAACGTAGAAATGTGTTCCTACCCCTACCCTCTCGCACCCACGATCCCATATATGGGATCAGAGGATTTTCCACGAAAAGTCAATTTTTGGACAAAAATTTCCAAAATTACTGTTAGATATGTTCATTTCAGACTAAAAGCAACCTATCCTATGAATTTTGTTTGAAAAAAAAAAATTGGGGTCTAATGGGTTAATAAATGAACCCGATGCGGCGGAGTTTTCACCCGGTTTGCTGTGTTGGTGTTTTCTGCTGCACGGGTGGATGGCCGGTTGACCGTTTGTCGTGTTGCTGTGTGCAGCTCGGGTGGGTGGTAAATCCGTCGCATCGAATGTGTTTCAGCTGCCTCCCACTCAGATACCGCTAAAAAGAAAAACAGAGGAGTCGCTCTTCCGCCGCTCGTCAGTGCGCGTATATACTGACGTCCAAAAGAAACGCGAAAACAGTGTCTAGTTTCATTTATTGCATAATGAAAAAATCGTAACAAAATTCAAATTTCATTAATAATGTCCATTTTTTTGTACAGCACAACACTGACGTATTGTCCATAACACAGTAAGGTTGCGGTGACGATGCGCCATTTGCGCTTAACAGAACAGTCAATAGCGAGTATGGCCCCCATTAGCATCGATGACGGCCTGGCAGCGACGGGTCATTGAGCGGACCAACGTGTTGCTGGCTGCCCTGGGAATGTTGGCCCAGGCCTGCCGGACGGCCCGTTCAAGTTCAGCGACAGTTGTGGGCCTTGGGACCACCCTATTGAGCTGTGTCTGGAGCAAATCCCAAAATTGCTCAATAGGGTTCATGTCAGGAGTTAACGCTGGCCAAGGCATCACCTGGGTGCCCGAGCGCTGCAGGAGGTCCTGGGTAGCCCTGGCAGTGTGGGGGCGCGCGTTGTCGTGCTGGAAAACCCAGTTCCCGTGGGCCTGAAAAAAGGGCAGCACATGAGGGTGCAGCACCTGGTCCATGTACCGCTGCGCTGTGATGCCGTTGCCGCGTCCAGGAACCCAGGTCTTGGAAGATGACGGGTCCCAGCACCTGGTTGTGGCCGGTGGCCAATGGCGCCCAACAACATGAGGCTGGGCCCGCCCCAGGCGTTGTTTTCCACGACACAGTTGTCAGCATAGCGGTCACCTCTTCTTCTCCATACCTGAACACGCCCGTCGGCATGGTCAATGCAGAAACGGCTTTCATCGCTGAAAAGCACGTTCTGCCAGCGAACATTGTTCCAGTTGAGGTGGCCTTGCGCCCACTGCCTGTCTATGGCGCACGGTGAGGACGGGTCCCCTGGCTGGACGGCAGTTCCTCAACCCCCTGGAGCGCAGTCGCCGGCTGGCCGTTTGCCTAGAAATTGGTGCCTGGTGTGTCCCTATAACAGTTCTGGCTGTTTCTGCGCCTGTTCTGAATGGATCTTGAGCATGGATGCGGAAAATGTGGCGATCTTGCCTTGGCGTGGTCACTCGAGGTCTGCCGCTCCGCTGGGCATCAGCAGTAGCGCCAGTTGTCACGAACCGATGCTGGAGATGATAAATGGTGGAAATGTGGCATTGGAAAGTCGCAGCCACGGCTTCTGGCGTGTCCCCAGACTGCAGACGTCCAATGGCCCTCTCGCGTTGTGCATTAGTGAGTCGTGGCATCGTGATAGCGTCGAATGAGGGACTGATGAAACCTGTATCTTTGTGCCCTTTTTATCCCCTAGTGACAGTGAACACTACTCACTGCTCAGCTTTTGTGCTTTGCTTGCACATGCAGCTGAACTGCACACGAAATGTGTCACAGCTAACTCGGGCTTCACCTGGACTGCAAGTGCGCTGAAGCGGTAAAATTCACAGAACGCTTCCCTCAAACATCGGTCTTGATATACTGGGTGCCAAAAATAACGCAACTTTTGTTAATACCGGAAAAAAATGAATTGAAAGATGGAAGATATTTTTCGCGTACAGTCAGGCCGCTCAGAGTTTCCAAGGTCTTTGTCACGACCATGGCCGCGTTTCTTAAGGCGAGCGCTTCGAAACGTTCCGGGGCGCTTTCCTATTAAACCGTCTATAGGCACCTTGCCCGCGGCGGGCGGAAAAAGCGCCCGCGCGCGAAGTCTGAAGCTAGTTTGCCGCGAGCAAAAGGTCACGTGGTCAGTTTCTATGTAAACAAAGATGGCGGCGCCCACCGAAGGCTTCGTTGAAGTGGAACTAAGAAATGGCTTAAAATGAATTTGCGGGTGGATGGAGACCTTCTGTCCCAACTTGTAATTGTGCAGAATAGTATACGAAAATAATTTGAGCTAATTGCACCGGGCCGTGGTCGCCAGTCATTCAGGGATATGTCGTGCGTGTTTGTGGGGAAGGAGTGGTCAAAGTGAGTACGTAATGGTGCCTTACGTCTCCGTTTCGCATCGAGCAGAACATGCATACTAGCGGTATATCATGCTCCAAGCCAGTAATTATTGCTCCTCCTCAAAGACGTCGTCTTCTGCGCTCAAAAGATGACTGATAGCTGCGAGCACTAGAGTTTTCTTCTTCCTTTTCAACCTTGCCCTCAACAGTGTTCGTGATTCCGCCGCCATTTTGAAAGCGCCTTGGTTCTAATTGGCCGTTTCCCAACGAGGCAAAGCGACCTCCGCAAGTGCCCGCGAGCGCCTTTCCCTAAGAAACGCGGCCCAGGTGTGCTGCAAAGTGTAGGTGCAAGAGGTGCGTGCTCTTTCGTAACTCTCACTCACACGCAGTCGCACGACTAAGGGCCGGTGCACACTAGCGTCGGTGCTACATTGCACGCACGCACGCGTGTAGCGCCTTGCGTGCTGCATGCACAGTGGCGCTCTCACACGTGGAGTAACGCGCGCCGCGTGCAGTGCTTCGGAGATCTCGCCACGAGTCAGTGCTTCTGAGTGTGCGATGGAATGCGAAATTAGGGATCTGAAACGTATCATAAACTTCAGGCTGCTTGTTCGCAGTCTGAATAGAGACTGGTGATCGAGGCCACGATAACTTGATAGAATTTAGCTACAACAAACCCGGCTTTGCTGTAGAATGATATCGTAGACGATGAGAGATCAGTGACAACCCGGCGGTTCAGTTGTGTCTAGTTTTATTTACTCCATTTACGTATTTACCGTAGTGCGAGTCAGCGGAGAGTGACACAACAAAACGGCATACCCGTCGACTGTGGTATGAATCGAGCTGAAAATTGTAGAGGTTTTCCTGTTCACGATACAGGTCGATGAGGCGAAACATTTCGTCTTCGCGCAATTCCGCCATCTTGGAAGAGAAGAGGATGGCGAGTGCTGGCCCTTGCTGGCTGGCTCTTCTGATTGGCTGAAACCACGCTACACGCGCGCGTCGAGCGCGCTGAATAGAACAGTTCCTATCCTCGCGCGACAGAATTTTTCAATCGTGCTACGTCTGTCGCTTCGCGCTTCAAGTTTAAGTTTATATACGTAGATGCGCGACAAAATTTGCTGCACGCGTGGCGCGACAATGTCGCGTGACGCCAGTGTGCAAGGGCCCTAACTGACACTGAGACGCGTGGGGATTTACACCACCACAATATTATTGGCAAGACAAACAGTCATAGCATAACGCGTCAACAGTACAGTTACAACACCAATGATGTCAAACAGAATAAACGATGCACCGAAAGATGTCAAGGTAATAATGTACCTAAGAGATACAAAAGATATAGTAGTAGTAGTATCTTTATTACTGAAGGGCTTCCAGCCCCGTAAGTAAGTTCACGGGTACAGGCATACAATAAAATGCAGAAAATACAAGCATTACTGCGACAGCTGTTTGCTGCGACGTTCTAGACCGTAATGAATATACCTTGCCAGGTTAAACATACATGTATTGTTTTCATATAATAGACGTAAGGTACTGTAAGAGGGGTACTTATAATATTTCAGTGGAATAAATCTACTAAGATCGTTAAGTGCTGTGCAAGTAAAAAGGAAATGCATTTCATCTTCCAAACGGTGATTACAGAGTGGGCAATTTAGTGGTTGTTCGCCAGATGAATATCTTAACTTGTGTAGTTTTATATCAGAGATGCCTAGTCTAAACTTGATCAGTTTGTCACGTAAACTTTTACTTGAGACCCATTCAAAATAGGGTTCTAAACATGGCGACAGTTTGAAAGTTCTATAAACGTTAAATCTATCACTGCAGTTTATGTTGTTATGCCAGTCTTGCCAGAAACAATCAATCAATCGTTGTCTGTATACCCTTAAAAATGAAGTAATGTTTTCTACACCATGATTCAGCCAAACAAAGCCAAAACCGTACCTGTATAATGCATCACTGACATCCGTTACCCAACAGCGGGTTCCACTATCATGCAAATGATACAACATCACATACGCCTTGTGTGGAAGTCTGTTTACATTCATCCTTGTAAGGCGTAACCAATACTTGATACAGTTAACATTTGCTCTGATGTACAGAGGGTGTCTACCTGTTTCTGAATAAACCATAGTATTCGGGGTCCTAGGGCTAACATTTAACAGTTTTTTTAGTGCGAACAAGTGCACGCTTTCCGTAGAGCCGTACAAGTGTAACCCCCAGATTTCCGAAGCATATAACAGTATAGGACTAATCTGAGAATCAAACAATTTAAAGAAAATGGATGGTGAAGTGTCTCCAAGTTTCCACAAAATTCTAAATATTTCAAAAACACCTTTTTTTGCTCTGGAAGCAAGGTCTCCACACGCCTGTACAAATGATAGGCGTGTTGATAAAAACAGCCCTAAATATTTGTAGGAATTCACAACATTAATGTTTTCTCCATTAAAGTACCACTTCTCATTTTTTGCTAAACGTCCACCATTGCGAAACACAACGATATCAGATTTTGAAATGTTAACAGTTAACTGAAGAGACCTAGCGCTCTTTGCCAGTACGTTTAGTTGATTCTGTAAGCCCATAACAGTATCGGACAACAGGGCAACATCTTCAACGAACAACAGAATGAACAGCTCAAGTAAATCCGGAAACAACTGGACACCATGTTTGCCATTTTGTATAATTTCTTTAGCCAGTTCATTGATAAATATTGAGAATAATACTGGACTCGTGGGTTCCCCTTGCTTCAAGCCTCTCTGACAGAAAAAGAAATTGGTCACATCGGCACCACACCTAACACGAGCTTTTACTGTTTTGTACATAGACTGTACCGCTAGAAGCATTGTTCCGCTTATGCCATTTGCTCTCAGTGACAACCAAAGCCTGTTTCGCGCTATCGAATCAAAACATTTCTGAAAATCAATAAAAGCCACGTACAACTTTCTGTGGCGTGACAGGTATTTCTGTATCATTGAAAACAATGTAAATATGTGATCGATCGTCGAATGGTCTTTTCTAAAACCAGCTTGAATATCGCCCAGCATCTGTTTCTCTTCCACCCACAATGTCAGTCTATTGTTTAAAATGTAACTGTATAACTTTCCACATATATTGAGTAGGGAAATACCTCTGTAATTATCCGGAGTGTGAATGCTACCTTTTTTATGGAGAGGTTGTATCGTGGCTTCAGTCCATGCCTCAGGGTATTGACCACTCGAAAAACGTGGTTAAAAAGATCTGTGAGAAAAAGAAGAATCACATCACTAGCGTATTTATATATCTCGGGTATCAGGCCATCTGGTCCGGCAGCTTTTTTACACTTGAGCGCAGAAAGTGCCTGTCTAACCTCTGACTGGGTAATATCTAAATTTAAGTCGTCATCTTCATACATCCCTACCGTTTCAAGTTCCAAATCTACTATCGGATTACAAGCACCAACCGTGGGTGGTTGGCCTGTGGCGAGGAACACATTTTGGAAATATGCTACCCATTCCTCCCCAGAGATGTTCCCCACGCCCTTGTTAATGGAGGATATAGACTTTACAGTTGCCCAAAAAGCCTTAGGGTCAGTAAGAGAATTACTAATATCTTGTCTTAATTTGCTTTTGTATGCCATTTCTTTCCGCTTAATTAACTTCTTATATTCTCTTCTAAGCTCAATAATTATTACATTTAAGAGCGCTCAGTTCTAGAACGTTTTAACGTGCACGAGATGGTACCTCCAACGATGGTCAAGCGCGCAGATGTGCAGTTTCAGAAGCCGCAGACAATACCACAGGCGGCGGAAAACAGAACTGGCTCGGCAGCTCTATCACAGCATCACAACAGCTGATGCTCTCGCGGTCCAGCACCCACGCTGAACCCCGGATACGGGCAGTCAGGCTCCCACCCCTTCAGTCGTCGCAGGGCCATGAAATCCTCCACACGACAAGGGCCTTGAGGGCAGCTACTGGCTCCCGAAAAACACAGCCACAAGGGCTAGAACTCCTGTGCAAAAATACACTATTGTAAGTCCTTGGACCCTACATGGTCCAACCCTTGTCGTGGGGTAGTGGCTTGTGTACCTCAATGACCCAGAGAACTATGCCAGCAGGAGCACATGCTCCTGGCAGGGTCACCCAAGCTGGACAGGTCGAAGGGTAGAGGTCAGACGAATGTGGACCACCTCTCCAAGAGGCTAAACGGGTTTGCGTAGGGTTAACAGCCCTACCTGTAAAAAAAACATAACGTTACAGAAGCATCGACAGCAACAAACCAAAACATTCACCTGGGCAAGGAAGGGTCTCCATCCCGGAGACCTATGACGCATTGCAGTGAAAGCCGAAAGGAAGCTGCAAGGCCGACCCCCCTTCTAACACCCAGGACAACAACGAGAGTAGCCACATGGAACATCAGGACAATGTATGAAGTAGGAAGGACCATACAAGTAGCAAGAGAGATGAAGAACTACAAGATAGGAGTACTGGGACTGAGTGAGACAAGGTGGCTACAGACAGGACAGCTGAGATTTTCATCGGGAGAGCAATTGCTGTACTCTGGACACACAGAGGATGGAGCCCCCCACACTGAGGGCGTGGCCCTGATGCTGGCACCGGAGGCACAGCGGGCACTCATCGGCTGGGAACCTGTCAACTCCCGCATCATCACAGCCAAATTCATCACCAAGAAAAAAGACATCAAGCTGAACATCATCCAGTGCTACGCTCCCACCAATGATGCGGAAGAGGAGAAAAAAGATGACTTCTACCAACAACTGCAGACAGTGATAGATAGAGGAGGAGCCAAGGACATGACCATACTGATGGGAGACTTCAACGCCAAGATTGGATCAGACAACACAGGCTATGAGGACACCATGGGAACACACGGACTGGGACAGATGAACGAAAATGGCGAGCGCTTTGCAGACTTTTGTGCCCTGAACCAGCTAGTGATAGGAGGCAGCATCTTCCCACACAAGCGCATCCACAAGGCCACATGGAGATCGCCGGACCATGTCACGGAGAACCAGATTGATCACATCTGCATCAGCCGGAAGTTCAGGAGATCGTGGCGGGATGTGCGTGTGATGAGGGGTGCCGATGTATCATCAGACCACCACCTTCTTGCAACAACATTGAGACTTCGGCTTAAGAGGCACACCAACGCCAACAGCACACGGACCAGGTACAACGTTGGACTTCTCAGGAACACAGACACACAAGCAGCATTCCGGATCAGCCTTTCCAACAGGTTCCAGCCTCTGCAAGACCTGATAGAAGACAGTGAAATGGACATCGAGACACAGTGGGAACACAGCAAGAAACTCTGGCACGACACATGCGAAGAGGTCCTTGGCAAGAGAAAGACCCAACATAAGGAATGGATCTCTGCTGATACCATCCATAAGCTGGAAGTTAGGAAAGAGAAGAAAACTGCACTGAACACGAGCCGAACAAGAAGAGCTAAGGCAAAGGCACAAGAGGAATACACAGCAGCTGACAGAGAAGTGAAGAGGAGCACCAGGAAGGACAAGAGGGACTACATCGACAACCTGGCCAGTCAAGCAGAGGAAGCAGCCCGACAAGGGAATCTAAAAGACCTGTACCAGGTGACCAAGAAGCTCGCGGGCAAATTTCAGCAGACAGACAAACCAGTGAAGGACAAGAATGGGCACCCACTGACAACAACTGAGGAACAGCTGAAGCGATGGGCAGAACACTTCAGGGAGCTGTTAAATCGCCCCATCCCTGAAACACCACCAGACATCCCACCAGCTGAGACAGAACTACCCATCAACTGCGACAAGCCCTCTAAGGCGGAGATCAGGAAAGCCATCATGACACTGAGAAATGGGAAAGCTGCAGGGCCGGACGAGATACCAGCAGAAGCCATTAAAGCAGACACAGAGACAGCTGTCAACATGCCTGTTCAGCAAGATCTGGGAGAAGGAAGAGGTGCCAGCCCAGTGGAAAGAAGGGATCGTCATCAAGCTGCCAAAGAAAGGGGACCTCAGGGACTGCAGCAACTACCGAGGGATCATGCTCCTGTCAGTGCCAGGCAAGGTTCTCAACAGAATTCTACTGGAGAGGATGAGAGAGGCAGTCGACCCCATGCTCCGAGACCAGCAGGCAGGCTTTCGCAGGAACAGGTCCTGCGCTGACCAGATTGCCAGCCTACGCATCATTGTGGAGCAGTCACTGGAGTGGAACTCCCCCCTCTACATCAACTTCATAGACTATGAGAAGGCCTTCGACAGTGTAGACAGAGAGGCGCTGTGGAAGCTGCTAAGGCACTATGGAGTTCCCGGGAAGATCATCTCCCTGATCCAGTGCACCTACCAAGACATGAGCTGCAGGATTGCCCATGCCGGCCAGTTGTCAGAAAGCTTCGAGGTGAAGACCGGAGTCCGCCAGGGATGCCTGTTGTCCCCGTTTCTCTTCCTCCTGGTCATCGACTGGATCATGAAGACCACTACAGCAGGCAGGAAAAACGGGATACAGTGGACACTCTGGACGCAGCTGGATGACCTCGACTTCGCGGACGACCTGGCGCTCCTGTCTCACAGCCACAGCCAGATGCAGGACAAGACTACGTGCCTGGAAGCCACATCAGCCGGAACAGGGCTCAAGATCAACAGGAAGAAAACCGAGCTGATGAAGATCAACACCACTGCCAACACACCAGTCACAGTCGGTGGAGAGCCCATCAGGGAGGTGGAGTCTTTTGTCTACCTGGGGAGTGTGGTTGATGGACAGGGAGGCACAGACCGAGACGTCACAGCCAGAATCGGCAAGGCAAGGGCAGCAATGGTCATGCTGAAGAACGTCTGGGCATCCAAAGTTGTCAGCATAAGAACCAAACTTCGCATCTTCAACTCCAACGTGAAGTCAGTTCTGCTCTACGGATGCGAAACATGGAGGACAACAAAGACGATGCAGCAGAAGATCCAGACATTTCCCAACACCTGTCTGAGGCGCATCTTCAACATCCGATGGCCAGAGAAGATCCGGAATGAAGAGCTGTGGGAGCGAGCGGGGCAGGAACCAGTGGCCAAGCAGATCCTGCGGAGGAAGTGGGGCTGGATTGGACACACCCTCAGGAAGCCAGCATCCAGCACCACACGCCAAGCCCTGACATGGAACCCGCAGGGGAAAAGGAAGAGAGGCCGGCCTCGCAACAGCTGGAGGCGGGACACTGAGGCAGAGCTATGTAAGCAGGGGACCAACTGGACTGGAGTGGCAAGACTAGCCCAGAACAGAGTGCGATGGCGAAGGGTTGTCGATGGCCTATGCTCCACGTGGAGCCAAGGGCCTAAGTAAGTAAGTAAGTCCTTGGACTCAACTAGCACATACTGCCTACCTATGGGATAACAGTAACCCATGATACAAACTAGCGAACGCTCCTAATGATGATACGAACGCTAAAGGAGACTGCACATGCTACTAAGCGCTAAAGGTAGAAGCTTACAGCTGTCACATCGGACAAGTCAGCAAAATATACAGACAGGTCAGTGTTAACAAACTCACTGGTAAAACGGCTGATAACCAAACAGGTACTTAGCCGACATAACACTTCGGCCACAATAGTCGAGTTTCATATTAACTTCGTGACCGTTGAGAAAGAGAAAATAGCTGACCTGAAACATAACACGGGAAATAACAGATATGAACTATTTACCTCCATATGCAAGATGCGAGGGGTTACAGACGGTAGACCATAAAGACAACGGACGAAAAGATGAGCCAGTCTCTGGAACGGACGTGTCAGTACTACCGGGCCAAATGCGAATAGCAAGAGTGAATCAGGATGGCTTTTATACCATTATGGCGAATAAGGTGAGTACCGCACAGGATACACCTGCATCACGTGTAAAAAGGGGACCTGTATCGACTTTGACAAGGGAAACGGACAGGTCAGCATATTACACACAAATGACCCGTGTGAAACCTTCACTAAGGGATACATGCGTGGCCCGTGTAAAAAATAAGGCACGTGTGCCACACAGTACATAGTTACGATGCATACGGAAATCATACCGGCACATGATTTACCCTTCACAACCCGTCATACGGAAATCATACCGGCACATGATTTACCCTTCACAACCCGTCATACGGAAATCATACCGGCACATGATTTACCCTAAGTCACGCATCCGTGACAGTCTTTGACCCTACTATGTGTGCTAGAAGCGGTCGTATTTTGCCTGTGGACTTAAAGCCGTAAAATTCGTTGACCGTGGCTGCCTTATACGCTGTGGGTGGCCCGCCATAACTCTGCTGGACTAGTTTCAGTAACTCAGTGATCAGCCGAACAGTCAGATCACTACGCGTGGTCGTCGGCACTTGCTTCAACCTGTACTAACTGACCAACTTAGCGGCTGTCAGTCACTGTGACTGTGGTTTGGTGAGTCAGAGATATAACTTGATTGTTTCGGTATACTATGTCTATGATTTTAGATATAGATAATTATAAGACAGACGTAGAGGCTATCCATAGTCTACATGGACTATCCTATGCTGAGATATAAGTAATTGGGTGTGTGAATCGATGACGTATGTGTATGTTCAGCTCCGATCATCGATACACTTCAGTCTCAGTAGTAGAACTTGCTGGCGGAAAGTGATATTTATTTAGAAAAACACTGACTTTATGGAAGTTGTGAACGTTCAGTAGTGCATGTACATGCCAGACACGTGAGAAGCAAGTCATTGCAAACTCTAGACCCTCTTGGGGCAACTTGAACGGTGTGTCTGACAGGCATTTAAAACTAGATTTAAAAGGACAGCACAGTCACACTAACTTTCAAAGCATTGGTTTATTAAATTTGAATTTTCTCTTTACACGAGTGTAGCACGTTTTCAGTATACCCATGATCTGAGCCGCACACACATAATTATTATCATATGAAAATTCATAAATTCGCGTCTGCTAAATTTCATCTGCCCATGCGTGTTCGACTGGAAGGTACTGACGCGCGCGCGCGTGCGCGCGCACACACACACACACACACACACACACACACACACACACACACACTGACTCACACTGACACTGTCTCACACACTGACTCACACACACACACACACACACACACACACACACAGAGCGGAGTTGTCGCCCTATATTGCAATGTAAGTTTTCACCCGGCCTGTAGTGTCGATTAGATTTTACCGATGGTTTAGTGTTTACGTTCAGTTCGGGCAAATCCTCTCACCACCTCATCAGTCATGGCAGAGAGCATGTTTCATGGTTCATTGCTGTAGCCCGGCGTCTCGGTGTGTCAGTTCAGTAAACCTATGAAGGTCATTGCCCTTTGACTCGACGGTGGCAACTGAGAACGAAATGTTTAGTCCCCCGCGCATCATTCCCTTACACGTATACTGTGTAAGTCTCTGGTCCGTCAGTGCGTTGGTGGTGGTGATGGACTGAGAAGGTATCAGTCATTGGCTGGGCCTATTAATCATTCCAGTCTTGCCCGGTTTCAGGTTCAGTTGTTCCGCTCTTTCTTCTAAGACTTTTGTGTTTTGAACAGGACTGACTCCAAAATTGGCTAGGCTGGTAGTGGTAGTGGTAACTATGAGGTCTGGTGGTCTTCAGCAGGTCCGGTCGCGTTGTCCAACTGTACTGTCCGGGGAAAACATGCGGCCGGTTAGGGTATCATAGCTGAAAGGAGCGAATCAGTTCTACCTTTTGTAGGCTCAACAGGTTACAGACCGGTATTAGCTTCCGGGTCATGTAGTAAGAACTCCACTAAATATAGTACAAAACTTTGCCCCTCTTAAAATTTGTGTGCAGAGTAAATAATGACAGTCTGGTGCTTTTTGTTGGCTTTGTAAACAAGTTTCATGCCAGGTAATAGTAAAATTAGGGAAAAACGAGGCTGGCTTGTGGACTATTTGTATTCATGCCGGCGCGGCTGGCACAGGAGCCACTGAGCAGACGACCGCGAAATGAGGGGTATGTGATCGCTGCAAACACTGCCAAAAAAACGGAATATTGGAATTTGTTGAAATTTACTCTACACATGAGTCTATGGCTGCCTGATTTTTGTGATTTTTGTGGTGAATTTTAAGGCATTTCTAGGGTGTCATCTGCAACCTTATGTGTAAGAGGAATATATAGCTTTTTCCTCCAAAAATGCAGCTCTGGTACGTAGCCTCACAGTGTGTTATCAGTCTATAATCACACCAATTACTAGAGACACCTGGACAGCCGGGCCGAGTGACAGCGTTTGTAATGCTGGCACTGAGCCACCACTGAGTAGAAGTGGCGTACTCTATCTGTCAGTGCCGCCGGCGACGACTACACTGAGCTCTCCTGTAGTGTAACAACGGTGGTAGAACCGGAATGTTCGACCGCTGGCAAGGAGTGCAAGCAACACTTGTATCGCATTAACAGCTGTACTGACTAATCAGCAAGAAAGAGTTGCGAGCGTACAAACGCACTCGCGAGCGAAACTTTTCCAAAATATAAGTTGGTTTAGCAAACTGAGCCGGATGGACTGAATTAACCCGTTAAAAAAAAAAAAAATAACTTGAAGGGAGAGGGGGCGGGTTAGGTAAGTTCGGGAAGACACTTTCAGTTTCTTCTCTCTCTCCCTCTCTCTCTTCTCTCTCTCTGTGACGATGTGTGTGTGTGTGTGTGTGTGTGTGTGTGGCGCGTGTTCCAAGAACACTATCGAACATTTTTCAAGTAGTCGAGTTTGCCACACGAGTGTTCCTTTGCCCATTTATCAGAAATTACCATAGAAAGTGTTTATTTACGGTGAATGGCTTTCCGGTCTGACAGATAAGGTCAAGAGAGGTCAGCGCAGCGGTTCAAAGGTCACAGGAAATCACCTGCAGTGTAACACTCGGTAGTTTCAAAACTCTTGTTGGTTTGTTGTTGTTGTTGTTTTTTTTTTTTTTTTTTGGGGGGGGTCTTGTTTGGTTTGGTTTGGTTTATTCTTGCCCGGCCGGGAGGTCGGCGTCTCTGATTATGACTCAGTCAAGTTATTCACCCCATCGATGAGTGCATCCTTGCCGTTGGAGATGGGGCTTGCGTGTCTCCATGACCCCGAGAGCTATGCCGGCGGGAGATTCGTCTCCTGGTAGGGCCACCCATGCTGGACAGGTCGAAGGGTAGAGGCCAGACGAAGCGCACTCACTGGTCCTCCAGGTTGGGGGTTTGAGTAGGGCTAACAACCCAACTCTTTAAAAAAGAACACGTTACAGAAACTACAACCACAGATCTACAACGCAACTTGGTCCAGGAAGAGTCCTCTCTAGTAGAGCCCATGACGCGAGCTGGTGAAAGCCCTCGGGAAGCCAGTGCGCCGACTACTCTTCTGACGGCCAAGACCAAAGCCAGGATAGGGACCTGGAACATCCGAACCCTATATGAAACAGGAAAGACAGCACAAGTGAGTCAAGAAATGCATAGATACAATCTGAAGCTGCTCGGCCTATGCGAGACAAGATGGACAGGAACAGGACGCACACGACTCACCTCCGGAGACAACCATCCTCTACTCCGGACACGAAAGACGGCCAGCCACACATGCACGGAGTAGCGTTGCTGATGACACCTGAAGCAACACAAGCACTACTGTCCTGGTAACCAGTGTCACCAAGGATCCTGAGCGCCAGATTCAACTCTAAGGGCAGGAAAGTCACCATCCTCCAGTGCTACGCCCCCACCAACGTGGCGGACGAGGAAGAAAAGGAGAACTTCTACGAACAGCCCCAAGCCGTCCTCGACAAAGCACCGAGAAGAGACCTGAAGATCCTCATGGGAGACCTCAACGCCAAAGTGGGCACCGACAACACAGACAGAGAACTCATCATGGGCAAACACGGAACAGGGACCACAGAACGAGAACGGAGAGCTCTTCACAGAATTCTGCACCACCAACAACCTGGTCATCGGAGGCACCATCTTCCCCCACAAGACCATCCACAAAACCACCTGGACATCACCGGACGGAAGAACTGTAAACCAGATCGACCACATCACCATCGGCAGGAAGTGGCGAAGAAGCTTGCTGGACGTCCGAGCAAAGCGGGGAGCTGATGCAGCCTCAGACCATAACCTCGTCATTGCAGCGATCAAGATCAAGCTGAAGGCCTACAGAGACCAGGCGGACAGACCATCCCACAAGTACAACGTGCACAGTCTGAAGGAGAGTGTCAAGACCAACGCCTTCAGATGTGAGCTGAGGAACAGATTCAGCGCTCTCGACACACTACCTGAAGAGACAATCGAGGAGCACTGGCATGACCTGCGAGAAACCTGGACAGCAACATGCAGGGAAGTACTGGGAAAGAAGACGAGACAACACAAAGAGTGGCTTACATCTGACACCTGGGACCTCATCACAGAGAGGAAACGCCTGAAAGACCTGATCAACCACACTGACGACCAAGACCACAAGCGCGACCTGCAGGCTCAATACTGGGACGTCAACGGCAGGTCAAGAGGAGCGCAAGGAACGACAAGAGGAACTTCATCAACGACCTCACAGAAGAAGCAGAAACAGCAGCAGGACAACGGAACATGAAACGGCTCTACGAAATAACAAGGACACTCTCTGGGAAAAATAACAACCCCACCAGACCAGTCAAAGACAAGAACGGACAAATCATCACCAAAGAGGAAGACCAAAGGACAAGGTGGGCTGAACACTTTAAGGAAACGCTCAACAGGCCTCCACCACCAGTCCCCACCAGACATACCACCGGCAGCCCAGCTACTCGACATCAGCACCAACCCCCCTACCAAGACAGAGATCATCAAAGCCATCAAGTCCCTCAAGTCCGGCAAAGCAGCAGGCCCCGACGGCATACCACCAGAAGCCCTCAAGGCCGACATCCAGACCTCCACCGACATGCTGCACCCGCTCCTGAGGAAGATCTGGGAGAGCGAGAGCGTGCCACAAGACTGGAAGAAGGGACACCTGGTAAAGCTGCCAAAGAAAGGGGACCTCTCATCCTGTAGCAACTGGCGAGGCATCACGCTCCTGTCCATACCAGGGGAAGGTTCTCACCAGGATCATCCTGGAGAGGCTGAAGACCGCGCTGGACAAGACACTCCGGGAGGAACAGGCAGGATTCCGCAAACGACCGATCCCTGCAACTGATCACATAGCCACGATGAGGATCATCATCGAACAGTCCCTGGAGTGGCAGACCCCCCCTGTACAGCACCTTCGTTGACTTCCAGAAGGCGTTTCGACAGTGTTGACAGGGAGGTCATCTGGAAGCTGATGTCTCACTACGGTTTTCCACCAAAGTTTGTCAACATCATCCGACAGCTGTACGAAGATGCCACCTGCCAGGTAATCCACGACGGGAAACTGACAGAACCATTCACAGTACGGACCGGCGTTCGTCAGAGGCTTGCATCCTCTCACCCACAATCTTCCTGATGGTGGTCGACTGGGTCATGAGGCAAGCCACCGAACGGCAAGAGGACAGGGATCCAGTGGACCTTCAGCAAACAGCTCGAGGACCTGGATTTCGCGGACGACATCGCCCTCCTCTCCCACAAACAACAAGATGCGCAGGAGAAGCTTGAACAGAGTCGCCGAAGAAGCTGAGAAGACCGGCCTCAAGATCAACATCAGCAAGACCGAAGTCATGAGAGTCAACCACAAACAGCACGACCCCATCCAGCTGCACCAGGAAGACATCAAAGAGGTGGACAAGTTTCATCTACCTCGGCAGCGTTGTCAGCAAGGATGGAGGAACGGACGAGGACATCAAGAGCCGCACCAACAAAGCCAGACATGCCTTTCGCACTCTGCGCCCCATCTGGAGATCCACAGCCCTATCCCTGCGAAACAAGATCCGGATCTTCAACTCAAATGTGAAGTCGGTCCTACTCTATGGCTCGGAGACATGGCGCACCACCAAGACAAGCTCCCACAAGCTGCAAACCTTCATCAACAGATGCCTCCGCAACATTCTCAACATCAGATACCCACTGGTGATCACCAACCAAGACCTCTGGGAGGGAACAAGACAGGTCCCCATCGAGCAGGAGATCAAGAAAAGGAAATGGGGATGGATCGGACACACTCTGCGAAAGTCAACATCAAATGTCACCAGGCAGTCCCTTGATTGGAACCCCCAGGGAAAGCGCAAAGTGGGCCGACCGAAGCAGACCTGGCGGAGGAGTACGGACGCTGAAGCCAAGGCCGCCGGAACGACGTGGGCCGAACTAAAGAGGGCGTCCCAAAACCGAGTGCGCTGGCGGAGTGTGGTTGCAGCCCTATGTTCCCCAGGGAATAAAGAGGATTAAACTAAACAAGTTATTCAAGTTTTCACAGCCCGGCCTAGCGGCCCGGCCAGCTCAGTCAGTCAGTCACTGAGTAACAGTAGGGTAGGACCGGCCCCGTAGTGTAGTGGTTAGTACTTCGGATCATGGACCGGAAGACCCGGGTTCGAACTGATCCCAGCCGAGGCAAGCGGGATTTTTCCTACCTAGGTCGGCTCCTACCCAGAGCGGGTGTGCTATGGACCCAACGGGGAGGCTGTTGCCACACAGCCGAGCTTCACCCACTTCACGGGTGCGACATTGGGGGTGCTTCCCTTGGTATGACACGTCTAATGATGTGGATGATTACACGGCCGGCACCGCAGGTGCCGTAGTTCCCGGGCCTGGTTAATGCCGGGATATTTATGACAGGAAGTGTGGAATGCGGCCCTGTCCTGTAGTCCCAAACCACATGGACCTCCATAGCATCATCTTACTATCATCCTCATCTCCATCATCATGCATAATAAAAATTGTCCCAGCTTCCGAGTCCTCCGTGGGTTACACCCATGACCTAGGAGGAACACCACCGGAACTGGCAAAGAGTTGGGGCAGCAAAAAAAAAAAAAAAAAAAAAAAGAACAACAACAAAAAAACCAACAGTAGGGTAGGTAGATAGTAGGCCTTAACATGACCTTTTCGCACTTTAACAATGGTGTTGCTGTTGCTGCTCACGGCTGATGACAGTATTCTCGCATCTTCCCTTATTTCGTAAGACGGTCACAGTCGCCCCACCGAGGAGTTAGGTTATCACGAGCAGAAGAAGTAAGTATGTAGCTACCGTTGCTCGAGTAATGTCCCTTGTGTGAAGTGAAAGGGTGCGAAGCCCGGTGTAGGATCCGGTCCGGTCCCCCCTCTGAAGTAGTCCCCCGGGGGACCAATTCGTGGCAAAAACTGCTCTATAATGGTCCCCCCTTAGACATCCAGCCTCGTTTTCGACTGGTCCCCCTGGGCGATTTTGGTCCCCCCTCGCATCCAAAATAGGCCCCCTCTCGAAGTGGTCCCCCTCTTTTCTAACCAATGTAGTCAGTATTTATTTTTAACTTTATTGTTATAGTGTGTGTCAACTCAGTAGAAAACGTGACTCTGGATCTCTCTCACTCTCTCTCTCTCTCTCTCTCTCTCTCTCTCGCCCCCCACACTTTCTCTCCTCCCCCCATCTCTCAAACACACACACACACACACATTATGCACGCACTCACGCACGCGTGCACACTCACTCACGCACGCACGCACGCAAACACACACACACACACACACCACACACACCACACACACACACACACACACACACACACACACCCCTCTTTCGTTATATGTATAATTATTTTCATTTTTGTACAGAGATGTTATTCAAGATGATCTTGAACTGGGTCAAGGTTACAGTGTCAAATCTAAACTTTTAAAAGTGATTTAACTTCGTAGATTTGCCGTTCTATGTAGCCTATACTTTTGTTTTTTATTTTCTCTTTTTTTTTGTGGGATGAGAAAACGGTCGCCACTAAAAAACAAAAGTATAGGCTACATAGAACGGCAAATCTACGAAGTTAAATCACTTTTAAAAGTTTAGATTTGTTTTCTCTTTTTTTTTTTTTTTGTGGGATGAGAAAACGGTCGCCACGCTTCTTGACACGTCACGTGACTCGTGTCAAACATCGCCACGCTTCTTGACACGTCACGTGACTCGTGTCAAACATGCCTATAATTATAAGTACACGACAATTCATTCCGTCAACCAGTCTTCGTTTTTCATTGACTATCATCATGGACGACACTCTGTATGACAACGTGTTGAACTATTTGAAAAATGGCACTTACCCTCTGACCGCGAAAGGGGAAAACCGTGATGTGACTAAAGTTAAAAAGAGACAGTTGAGAAAGACTGCTGCAAAATACACAATTCGAGAGGATGTGCTCTACCACGACGGAATCCTCGTGGCAAAGAGGAACCAGGTTCCAGAGATATTGCAAGAGTTTCATGACAACTATGTGAGCGGAGGACATTTGGGGATGAACAAGACTTATAAGAAGGTGAGCACCCGTTTTTGTACTCCCAGTTTTAACAGGCTTTAGAATGGGAACGAGGTTTTGTGTGTTTCTGGTATGTCTGGTATAACCAACACATCGGATATAGCGGCCACTTTTGTCCTGGTGGACGTTATATCCGATGACTCCGTATATAACGTAAATTTTCCGGTATAGCCGATGTCTTCGGTATATAACGGACATTTTCCGGATTGAAGACATTTCCTTTGCTGGCTCTCTCTCTCTCTCTCTCTCTCTCACTCACACCCCCCCCCCCCACACACACACACACTGTTATCTACCAGTTATCTTTAAGACATAGTATTTATAAATATTTCATTACTCTTTTTTCTCTCTAGGTCTTGGAGCGTTACTTCTGGCATGGAATGAAACAGGAGGTTGAAGACTACTGCAGATCATGCTGTGTGTGCCAGAACATGAACGCTTGCAGAAAGAAGCCAGCAGCACCGCTTCACCCCATCCCAGTGCCCAAAAAGAAGTGGAGCCTCGTTGGAATGGACATCATAGGACCTTTGCAGGTCACTGACAGAGGTAACCAGTACATTGTTGCCCTCACAGACCACTTTACAAAGTTTCCCGTTGCCAAGGCCATCCCGTGCAAGAGTTCAGAGGAAGTTGCCAGATTCATGTACGAAACCATCTGCATCTTTGGCGCGTTTGATTCCCTCATAACTGACCAAGGCCGTGAGTTCATTAACTTTGCGCTTGATATTCTCACCGACCGTTTCAATATCAACCATCGCATTTCTTCGGCCTACCACCCTGAGACGAACGGCCAACGGGAGAGGGACAATAGGACACTCAAAGACACTTTGGTAAAGATCACAGACAATGATGATTGGGATGAACTCTTGCCAGCAGCCCTGTTCGCCTACCGAACATCCGTTCACAAGTCTACACAGTTTTCACCCTTTTTGGCATTGTATGGTGAGCAGGCAAAACTACCATTTGACGTCACTGGTGATGCCAACGAGCAAGATCTGAACGAAGAAATCATGGACACTATGAAGGGGATTCACGAGGAAGTCAAGAACAAAATTGGTGAAAACATTTCAAGGGCGCAGAAGAAGCAGAAAGAGTACTATGACAGCAGGCGTGCATATGACCACGGGTTCCGCATCGGAGACAAAGTCTTAATCATCAATGCTGCACGAGTACACAGAATGGGAGGCAAGATGGCACCAAGATTCGTCGGGCCATATGAGGTCATAAGTGTGTTGCCGAAGGGTCGACTTCAACTGAAGAACACTAAAAGTGGGAAAATACTGAAGAATCTCTACAATATCAGCAACGTCAAATTGTTCCATGATCGTACACAGGACAACGCTGACCCCTCCCATGCTCCACAGGCTGACCCCTCCTATCATCCACAGGCTGACCCCTCCCATGCTCCACAGGCTGACCCCTCCTATCATCCACAGGCTGACCCCTCCCATGCTCCACAGGCTGACCCCTCCTATCATCCACAGGCTGACCCCTCCCATACTCCACAGGCTGACCCCTCCCATGCTCCACAGGCTGACCCCTCCTATCATCCACAGGCTGACCCCTCCTATCATCCACAGGCTGACCCCTCCCATGCTCCACAGGCTGACCCCTCCTATCATCCACAGGCTGACCCCTCTTGCCAGCCGCCATTGAGAATGAAGTTCCACCCCGTTGATGGTGCCTGGCAAAAGGATCGGGCCTCCAGTTTGAATTTCCCCAGACTTTTCAGGCGGCACCCCTCAAGGGAAAGTGTTGAAGTTGACATTACGGCTACACCTCTCGATAGCGTTAGCGTAAAAGGAGATGGGAATTGTTTTTTCCGGTCTGTGAGCTTTGTTGTTTTGGGGACTGAGTCGAAATATAAGGAATTCCGAAATATCATTTGCGATTGGATTGAAAAGAATGACAAACGCTTCTACGGAACGAGCGCACGTGAAAATTACGTCGCGACATCAAACATGAGAAACGACCGTACTTGGGCCACCGAGGTTGAGATATTTGCTGCAGCCACCCTCTTGGACACGCCCGTGTATGTGTTCACAAGAGAGGCTCCAGGCCGACAACCTAGGTGGCTGAAATACGGGCCAGTTTGGCAATCGGCCCCATTGAAAACAGACAGAGCAATTTATATAATGAATCTTGGACATCACTTTGCTCCTGTTTTTTGTGTCACTCCTTAGACCAGAACTGTTAGTCTTCTGCTGTTTTTGTTGTTTCAAGCGTCATGATTTGAGACACTGGTACTCAGTCTTGACTGTCTACTTGAAGTACGCTGAAAGCCAAAGGTGGCAACTAGTTTTCATGTCATGGACACTTACTTAATTTTGAAGAAATATTTTTCTATGGCGTTGTATAGAAAATATTAGATACTTGGTCTTTGATGTTATTCTCTAAATGCTATTTCCAGTTTAAAAAAATTGACAGGAAATGTGGACTTTCATGCATTCGATGACGTTTCATGCAAAGACAGTACGGTAGAAGTTTGTTTTGTACTTTGCTATTGTTATTATTTTGCTCATTTCAGGACAAGATGTGCGATTAACAATTTATTAATTTACATTTATGTTGCGTTATAAAGTGCACAGCGCTCTGGTTAACAATTTCTGTTGCAACTCTTTGCTATTCATTAACTGTTTCTTGTTTCATTTCTTGTTTCTTTGACACAGTTTGACTGGACATACCTTTTGAAATAAAGTTTTTCTTGTCAAAGAACGTAAATGTCTATTTCAGGTTTTGCTAGAGAGAGAGAGATAGAGAGTGGGGGGGGGGGGGGGGGGGGGGGGGGGGGGGGGGGGGGGGGGGGGGGGGGGGGGGGGGGGGGGGGGGGGGGGGGGGGGGAGAGAGAGAGAGAGAGAGAGAGAGAATATTGATTGACTTATTTATTTATTGTTTGAAATTCTAGTAATAATGTTTAGTATTCGGTACAACCATCTCATAAACAAAAACAAAAAAAAAAGAACCAATGCAAAAAAACAACTGAAAGAAACAAGAACCAACAACCAAACAAATATATCTCACACACACAAAAATAACAACAAGCACATAAATCGGGAAAAAAAAAGAAAAAAAATGTTCCTATGGCCCTGTGCTTTTGGGGACAATAAAGTTTTGTAACAATAAAGTTAAAAATAAATACTGACATAGCTCTACATTGGTTAGAAAAGAGGGGGACCAGTTCGAGAGGGGGCCTATTTTGGATGCGAGGGGGGACCAAAATCGCCCAGGGGGACCAGTCGAAAACGAGGCTGGATGTCTAAGGGGGGGACCATTATAGAGCAGTTTTTGCCACGAATTGGTCCCCCGGGGGACTACTTCAGAGGGGGGACCGGACCGGATGCTACACCGGGGCTAGGGAGGGGGCGGTGGGGTTGGTGATCTCTGTGTGTGTCGGTGGAGGTGGGGGTGGGGAGGCAGCTCGGCCGGTTAGCGCGAAAAAACAGGGCCAAAAGAAAAATAATAAGACGAGTTAAATACATGTACTGTATGAATTGTTCCCACGAAGCCGCATTGCTGACTCTCACAAAAAGGACTGGCTGCGTCAAAACACACACACACACACACACACACACACACACACACACACACACACACAGAGTGACACACACACACCGTCACACACACACACACACACACACACACACACACGCCGCCGCAGATTCAGTTTTTGGATCAGTCAATCTCAGTTTTTGGAGTTGGTGTTTTTCAGAAACTGCCTCTTTACGGTTAAAGGTCTTACTCAACAACTGCGTGTGTTTTCAGGGAAAATTGGGGGAGGGAGTTGTGGGGGGGGGGGGGGGAGTGGCACGCGGGGTGGGGGGGGGGGGGACGCGTGGGGTGGAAAGAAGGGGTTGGGGTTGGTCGTGACGGATGGTGACAGCCATTCCTTTGTCACTTGCTGTATTTTGAGAATAATTTCAAGATGAAAAATAATCAAACTTGTCATATCCTGTTTCCAGTGTCGTTTAAATGCAGTTCACATTAAATAAAAACAAATATTTATCGTAAGTGTTGTAGCGTGACAGTCGTTTGAACGGGTTAATTCCGTATTTGCTAAACCAGCTTATGTTTTGGAACAGTTTCGCTCGTGAGTGTGCCTGTACGCTCGAAATACTCTATCTTGATGATCAGTACAGCTCTTAGTGCTAGTGCGATACAATGTCAATCAATCAATCAATCAATCAATCAATCAATATTGTCCCAAAAGGGCAATTTGTTTACACTTTACGCGAGCGGTCGAACATTTGAATTCTACGACCATTGTTACACTGCTGGAGGGCTCAGTGCGGTCGCGGCGTCATCAAGTACGATTCTGTTTGCGGCTCAGTGCCAGCATTACATTTACAGACGCCGTCACTGTCCAGGCGCCTAAGTGGTGTGACGATAGATACCACGAAAACAGCTCGGAACTGAGGCAGAGGTCAGCCGCCAACTGGTTCGTTATCACGATGGACGACATCACGTGCGACTCGGGAAGTCAGGGGACTCAGCAGCAGGCGTCCTTCAGCCTATTCGCGCCGCCGGTCATCAATGCCCTGCAGTCGCAGTCCCCTGTCCTGGCGCGCGGACCCGTTTCCCTCAAGATGAAGGACTTGCAGAAGGAACCCTGGCTCCCAAAACCTGCAGAGAGCATGGCCGTCGCACCCATCTGCGAACACTTGGTGAGTGCCGGTTTACTGCGGTGTTAGTGTTTGTGTGTGTGTGTGTGTGCGTGCGTGCGTGCGTGCGTGCGTGCGCGCGCGCGCGCGCGTGTGTGTGTGTGTGTGTGTGTGTGGTGTGTGTGTGTGTGTGTGTGTGTGTGTGTGTGCCGACGAGAGAGAGAGAGAGAGAGAGAGCAAGAACAAGAACCATTATTTTACAACGCTAGAAGTTACAGGCATATTCTTACCAATTTTAAAACTTGCCGTTCCTACACTACATGAAAGAGAGAGAGAGAGAGAGAGAGAGAGAGAACAGGATCTACATTACGTCTTTTATCTTAAATACGGGGCATACCCCCCCCCCCCCTTCCCATACACCACCACCACCACCACCACCACCACCACCACCACCACCAATAAAGTAAAATAAAATAAAATAAAATAGGAAGAGAGAGAGAGAGAGAGAGAGAGAGAGATGTAACTGCTGAATATGTAAATGATCTTGTAATATTATCGTAGATTTCGATCCGGGGGAGCCGGGATAGCCGAATGGTAGAGCATTGGACTTTCAATGCTCGGGTCCTGAGTTCGAATCCCGGCTGGGGCGAAATATTTGTGCTGGCCTTTTCTCAAGTTGCCCCGTATTTGATATCAAATGTACGTGGTGGGAAAGGACGTTAAACTCACAAACACCCATCCACTCCCAGATTTCGATCGGAAGTCACTTTTTCTGTTTGTGTCAGACATGCGGAAGAAAGCAAAACTCCGATGATGGACTGAGTACGCAGCAGGGTCCCTGCCTTGTTGACGAGGAATACAGCCAGCTACAGGCATGTTTGCGCGACCTTCACCTCCCCGCTACGGTCGACAGAACGCGCACCCCGAGGACACGCGCAAATTCCCAGCATGACGTCACCATCGTCCTTATTGCGGAGCTGGAAGAAGGAATGCCGCCATTTTTTGAAGGTAGAGATTTCAACCGCAACCGCTGAGTGAAGAAGATTTTGAGTTTAAATGCCTCGCACCGACGGCAGTATTCAGAACTCTAAAAATTATTCAGATAGACTATATCGAGCGACCAGGCGCGTTCATTCGGGCTGACCCTCGGCGGTTCTCCCCGGGTACTCCGGCTTTCTCACCCACTACTCTGGAAATGTTCAACCCAAACAAATCGAAAATAAATTTTAAAAAATTCCGAAACTTCATTTACTGATCTGGCCCTTCGCAACACGCGATAGTTTCGTGTTCATGTCCAGTGTCTGAGAGAATGCGTGTGATTCACGTGAGCATGCGTGTTGGGTTTAGCTCGCCATATACGGGTGATATCAAAAACGGGACAGCGACAAAAAAGGCCAGCACAAATATTTGGCCCCATTCGGAATTTCTCGGATCTCACGATCCGAGCATTTGGAAATCCAACGCTCTACCGCTCCAGGCTATCCCGGCTCCCCGAAACAATTCCAAACCGCCATGATTCGTTTTTTGTGAAGACCAGTCATCATTCGCGGTGTGGGGGTTTGAGGGTTTAACGTCCTATTCCACCACATAGGGTGATATCAAAGACGGGGCAACGATGAAAAAGCCAGCACAGATATTTGGCCCCAGCCGGGATCGAACTCACGACCCAAGCATTAGAAGTCCAATGCTCTACCATTCGACCACCCCGGCTCCCCCAGTAATCATGGCATATGAGCTTTGAACTACATACCCACTGGCGTTTTCACAACAGGAAACCGCCAGTGTCCGGGAGGAGCCCTGCTCGTGCTGACCTTGTCGTGGTTGTCACGTGAGCCCTCGTCACACGATCCCAACATGTCCGCGCTGTACGTGCACAAGGCCATCACTGCAGATGGGGGAGGTCAGTCCTACCTGGACATCTTCTCGCCACCGCGGCGCGCCACCTATGTCGTCAACCATCTTACAGGTACTTTCGATTTCGCAAAGGAATATTTATGTTCTAGCTCCTCAGACAAGTCAGTCCCGCAATATCTTGAATTCACTGATATCTTGATATTGTCAGCTGTATTTGCGATAATTGAATCACCTTGAATTGAATGATGAATTGAATGAATTGATAACCGCTTCTCGGACTCAGGGTCAATCACTTCAGGCCGTCGCCGCGAAGGGGAAGTGATGACGTCATGGAACCTGGACTGCCCCCTGGCGAGCTCCATCCCGCTCAGCAAAAGGGTCGACAACAAGCTCCTGAGCCGCCTGGCGTGTGCAGAGATCGGACTGCCCGCTCCGGTTACGCTGGGCCTGTGGCTGCAGGGAGACATGGTGGAGGAGCTCAGTGAACGTTTCCCTTCCATCACTGTCTTGAGGCTGCCTTCCAGCGAGATCAGCTCTGACTGGCTCGAGCCGCACGTGCTGCGCTTCGTCAACTCCGACGTCATGAAACCTTACAACAAGGTTTGTTTGACAATGATGATGAAAGTGATACTATCGTGCTATTTATACCTTCAAAGAAATTCACTTGAAGTTTGCATGAAGGAAATGAACGGCAGAAAACTTTAAAGGTCCTTACAGCTTTTGCGTAGATAAATTACCTTTGATATTGTTGTAGCGATAAACTCGATACATGCATAAAGTCACATTAGTGTATGCGACAGTCTGTTTTGTTTTGCCGGAAAGTGCTGTGTTTGTCGTTGTCGTTGTTGTTTTTTTGGTTTTCGATGTTGTTGGTGTTGATCTTCTTCTTCTTCCTCCTCTTCCTCCTCCTCCTCTTCTTCCTCCTCCTCCTCTTCTTCTTCCTCTTCTTCTCCTTCCTCTTTTTCCTCCTCTTCCTCCTCCTCTTCTTCTTCCTCCGCTTCTTCTTCTTCCTCTTCTTCTTCCTCTTCTTCTTCCTCTTCTTTTTCTTCCTCCTCCTCTTCTTCTTCCTCCTCTTCTTCTTCCTCCTCTTCTTCTTCTTCCTCCTCTTTTTCTTCTTCCTCCTCTTCTTCTTTCACCAATTCTTCTTCTTCCTCTTCTTCGTCTTCTTTTTTTTCTTCCTCCTCTTTTTTCCGGGGGAGCCGGGGTGGTCGAATGGTAGAGCGTTGGACTTCTAATTCTCGGGTCGTGAGTTCGATCCCGGCTGGGGCCACATATTTGTGCTGGCGTTTTCATCGTTGCCCCGTCTTTGATATCACCCTTTGTGGTGGAAAAAGACGTTAAACCCCCAAACACCCACCCACCCTCCTCTTTTTCCTCCTCTTCTTCCTCCTCTTCTTCTTCCTCTTCAGTCTTCCTTCTCCTCCTGAGATAACACTCTCGGTCAAACAAAGCTGAAGTGACAAGTTGATGATGCTGTTTACCTGTACAGGTTGTGGTCAAACCGTTTGGATCTCCGTGGAACTCAAGCCAGAACGTGACCTACCACACCAAGACTGTCCCCAGCACAATTGTCAGGGCCGTCCTTGACCTCGTGGGTCAGATTGACCCCGGCGACGGCATCCTGATCGAGTCGTTCATGGAGACCGTGGAGCCGACAGTGTCTTGTAACGACGGTCGTCACTCCGTCAACGTGGAAGGTGTGTGATTAAGACGACACTGCCGTATAGCTTCTTCTTTTTTTTTTTTTGGTTGTTGTTGTTGTTGTTGTTGTTGTTGTTTAAGCGATACACTGTACCATGTCGCCAGCGAAGCCGAAAGCCGCTATTTCCATGTTTTACTGACTAGGCTTCACTGACACAAGGGGTGGGTGGGTGTGTTTAACGTCCTTTTCCACCACGTATGGGTGAAATCAAAGACGGGGCATCGAGAAAAAGGCCAGCACAAATATTTGGCCCCCCAACCGTGATACGAACTCACGACCCGAGCATTGAGAGTCCAACTCTCTACCACTTCACGGACACAAGCCATCCGTTATGTTTCGCCTGATCAGTGCGCTTGTACGCTCGAAACACTCTGTCTTAATGAGTAATACAGCTCTTAACGCGAGACAGTGCCGCACGCGGGCTCTGCGAAACGGCGAAAATTCAAAGTCTCCAACTTAGTGGTTGACCGTGCCTACAGGCCTCTCGCTCAGTCGTTCGTCATTGTTTACCCTTCTGTTGGCTCCGTGCCAGAATTTGAAGCGTGAGTTCGAGCCCAGGTCGATCTTGTGACAATTATGCGATACCGGCTTTTGCTGGCAACCGGGATGCTCATCGGGGCTTTCCTTCCCCAGCACAATTGAAAAATAGTATAGGTAATTACAACAAAATAGGGTGGCGCCGCACCGCGACGACACGCTTCCTCGGGGGGAAGCAACCCCGAATTAAATGGAAAAGAAAGTAGTGAAACTTTTTTTAAAAAAGGCCATTTTATTTTATGGAAATGGGTGGTGCGGTCGTTTTTATGTTGTTTCCATAGTAATGGAAACAACATAATAGGACGGGCTAAAATTTCCACGTTCATAGGCAAGCATCTGTGGTACAAACGCACGTCACTGCCGATCTCCCGCAGAGACGATTTTGCAAGTGTAACTCTGACAATGACGTAAGAAAACTTCCGTCATCGATGCTGACGCGTATGGTGTTCCGAACGCACTTCTCCTCCTCAGTGAGTGCCGTCTGTGCGGATGTGTGTGCGTGTGTGCATGTGTGCGTGCGGCTGTGTGTGTGTGAATTGTGTCCAGGCCCGTTTCTTCGAAAATACTCAACCGAATGGCTTCAAAGTTGGGTTATCCAAATATATCTAAATGTTACATTAGACGATTCAAGCGTGTTATGATTGCTTAAGTGATTTGGGAGTTATCGCCCTTTTGAGACAAGTTGGTTGTCTTTCGTGTACAGGCGTAATATTTATTTAAATCACTCAATTTTTTGGCGGTAGATAGCTTGAATACGGACTCTGAACAGAGTCACTACTAGAAAATGGTCGCTCTTATAGTTTTCATGTAAACCGAGCCTGAGTTAACATTGCATGTGAACCCAGTTCAGATGCCTATTTCTCCGAAAATACTGAACCGATCGATTTCAAATTTGGGGTTTCTAAATGAATCAAGATTGTTGAATAGAAGGCCCGATCCAGGTACGATTGCACACATGATTTGCGAGTTTCTGGCGTTTGCGAGTTTCTGGCTTTCTGGCGTTTAAAGGCGTAATATTTACCTAAACCACTCCATTTTTTGGACATAGATAGCATGAATACGGACTCTCAACTAAGTGAATTTTGGAGGTTGTCGCTTTTATACTTTTGGCGTAAGCCGTACCTGATGAAAGTGCTGGTGAACACACTTTAGATCTCAAAATCGCTCCTACTATACATAGATAATGAGCCTGGGGTGCCATAAAAAATATACAAAAAAATTAGAAAAATTCACTGCAGCCGTTATCGTCAGTTGACTTGAAAATTTGTACTCACAGCACATTTCCTCTACAAGCCACACGCCTCACAAACATCGAAGAAGAGACGCACGCGCACTGACGTAAAGTAAGTGCGTCATGTTTGATTGACGTGATGCTGTTTTTTCTTGGGGGTGTCTCGCCACTTTCTTTCCGAATTCCTCTGTTTTGAGACGTGGTGTATTTTACTTCTACTCTGTCGCCATCTTCGTGCAATCGCAGAGAAGACACGGGATATAACAGAATACAACTCCAATACTTTATGAACAGAATTGCACGGAGAACAAATTCATGAAAGAAGAAGAACCCAGAACGCTGTGCAGGCTGCTTACGTACTGAACAGGTCAGATCCATCGCAGAAAAGGCAACGCGCGCACTGACGCAAAAGGCAGTATCAGCGTCATTTTTCCGACGTCATGTTGATTGACGTGATACTGGCATTTCTTGGGGGATGTGGTCCGCCACTTTTTGGACGTTCTCTATGTGTAGACGGGGAAAGGCGGGAGTTTCATTGATGTAGTGTGCTTTGTTTTTCCCACTGACTCTCACTCAGTAGCATAGTAGAGTGAGAGGACACCACATAGGTCTCTCGCGCGAGTCTGTGTGTGTGTGTGCGTGTGCGCGTGCGTGCGTGCGTGTGAGTGTGTGCGCGCGCGCGTGTGTATGTCTGACATAACACATAGTTAGAAAACGTTCGCCGCGCAGACTTGTCTGTTAAACATATTGGGTCGGTATTAATTCGATCTTTACACTGCGCACGCAGCAGCAACACTTCATTTTCCATGGGCCTGCTTTCATATGCAAGAACTGTATCAAAGTTATTACGCCATATGTATATGCGTCATCCCAGTGAGCAAAAACGTCATAGATTTCAAAGAATACAACTTGAACGTCTCTCTTCCAAAAACAAGATTGGTGTGACAGCCCGGTCAGTTGTTTCCATTGGCCGAGAGAGAGAGAGAGAGAGAGAGAGAGAGTGTGTGTGTGTGTGTGGGTTGTGTGTGTGGTGTGGTGTGTGTGTGTGTGTGTGTGTGGATACATGGCATTACAAAAAGAACGACCGTGACAATAGGCAGTGATCAAATGGAAACAACATATTGGGCTGGTGGCCTATCTTGTTAAGTTGTTTCTCTATAGAGAAACAACTTTATGAGACGGGGCAGATTTTGCTACGCGCAGCAGCAAGTTTCAGTGATACAAAACAAGACTGTGACGTTTCTTCCACACAATACTTACTTTCACGCACACAGTGACGTAACGAATCCTGCGTCATAGACACCTTACGTGCACACTTGCTGCTGCGTTCTTTTGGCGGGAATGACGTGTGTGTGTGTGTGTGTGTGTTGTGTGTGTGTGTTGTGTGTGTGTGTGTGTGTGTGTGTGTGTGGGGACGGATGTAATGATGGCTATCTTCTAAACCACCTCGTTGGAGGCCTTTTTACTTTGAGATAAATGGGAATTCAACCTTCTCCAGACCTATTTTTCACGATTTTTTAGCCTACTGCATTTTCAAAAGAGTTATCGCCGATTTTTAAAAATCGGTCATGTTACGAATTTTTTCGAAAAAAATGTTCAAAAGGCTTCATTTTCTGAAATTGGGAAGATCATCCAATTATACTGCCTGTTTTCGTAGCACAGCTATGTAGCTCTGACAGGTTTTGTGTAAGAAAAATATTTCCGAGGTAGGGGTGGTTTGCGTATAAGGCCAACTATCTATGAAAAGACTCCTTCAAATTACTCATCATTCCTGTATTTTTGTCACTTGTGCCAACTGCACATATGACATGAACTGCTGCACTATTATAGCTTTAGTATTATGAATAGCAGTGCTTTTAGATAAACACATTTTCACGTTTCTGCGAGAAGCGCCGGTCAAAAAAGTTCCAATTTTGCAATTTCGTAAGTACAAACCAAGGCACTTAAGTCCACGTTTCATCAGCTCTCTAGATCTTCCAGATTTTATGTCAAAATTAATTCACGGTCACGGAAGTCACAAAAGCAACAAGGAAATCACAAGATATGTAGAAGTATCATCTGTCAGACGAGCAGCGTGAGGCTGACGTCAAATGTTTGGTTCGCAGACAAAATCTGCAAGTATCGCCACTGCTTCCGACATTTCATCAGCCCTCTAGATCTTCAGATTTCATGTGAAAAATAATTCAGTCGGAGAAGTCACAAAGCCAACAGGGAAATCACAAGACATGAACAAGCATCCTCAGACGATCTCAGTGCTAGAGGCTGACGTCGAAAGTTTACTTCACGGAATTGACGTCATCTCTCTCTCTCTGTATGACGACAAATGTTTAGATCACGGAACTGACGTCTCTCTCTCTCTCTCTCTCTCTCTCTCTCTCTCTCTCTCCTCTCTCTGGGGAGCCAGGGTGGCCGAATGGTAGAGCGTTGGACTTTCAAAGCTTGGGCCGAAAGTTCGAATCCTGGCCGCTGGGGCCAAATATTTGTGCTGGCCTTTTTCTCGTTGCCCCGTCTTTGATATCACCCTTATGTGGGGGAAAAGGACGTCAAACTCCTAAACACCCACCCACCCACCCACCCACCCTCTCTCTCTCTGCCTCTCTCTCTCTCTCTCTCTCCCTCTCTTCTTCCCCCACCCGGCCCCACTCCCAGTCACGTGGCTAATCGGTCGAGGTCGTAGAGGATCTAGTGTCATTGGTAGAACTTTGAGAGGGGAGAACCGGCAACAATAACAACAAAGACAAAATAAAATGAAGTTTGGAGAAACAACTTTGTAGGACGGGGCCGTTTCTCCTTGTATAACGCTGATTCGGTTTAATATCATTACATGTACTCGGTTTGGGTTTCAGGCATTGAGCTTGGTATGAGGATCAGGGTGTTCGTCAGCAGGACTCCTCAGAACGGCGCCCGTGTGACACAGGTACTGGTCGATACGATTAAGAAGTAGTAGTAGTAGTAGTAGTAGTAGTAGTAGTAGTAGCTTCTTTGTCAGCAAACCCCGAACAGTTATGATATTTTCAGAAGGAAACTGACGAGAGAAAAGGACTGCAATGAAAGAAATTGGACTGAGTAAACGTATCATACTTCGAGAAATCATACTTCGGGAAAACAAATAGCGGCGTGCCCTACCGTATATTGGACAGTGCAAATTTCGAATCTTCATCCTCTTTGAACGGAACACTATCGATTGAAAAAAAAATATTATCGTTGTTGTTACTGTCTTAAGTTTATGAACCTATCGAGGTTAGGCAGGGGACATGTTAGCCCAGATATTAAAATGCCTGCACCGTATCACTACCGACATGGCATACTACATCGCAAAAAAACAACAACAACAAAAACTACGCCGCATCTACCATTACAGTGTTACGTTTCTCTTGTGTTTGGCTTAGATTGTGTGCGGAATCGGGGATGGGCGTGAACCTATCGCAGGTCTGTATACAGTTCCCATCACACTGGAGCTGATGCTGCACAAGTGGGGAACCCGGGACCCTGCCCAGAAGACGGAAATCCGCAAGATGCTTACGTCCTGGTCAGAGAAACTGCTGCTGCATATCATGGAACAGGAGACGAAGCTAAGTGTGGAGGAGAAAGGGGGGCTCATGGCCCAGACAGAAACTATAGGTAAGGAAAACATAAAGACGGACAAGATAAAGAAACACGGTGATTCCAGTTACGGTTCCAGAAATAGAGGGTGTTTTAGGGTGTTTTCAGAATTACTATTCTTCACAGCAGAGTTGAAACAATCGCGTTTGTGAGTGTGCATGCATGCACGAGATAGTCGATCTTAGTGATTGGTAGGGTTCTAAATGTAATACCTTGCCGTCTACTGGCAGCGCGAGCCGTCGAAATTTCAGATTCTCCCACTCAATGTTTAACTGTGGCCACAACACTAGCACTCCTTCTGACACTCTTATGACGTAAAGGCTAAAATCTTTTGTAACTGTAACTTGCTGTCACTGTGCAGGTGACTAATTGGTTGGACGTTAGACACTACCCGAAGAGCTTAAAACGATCTGTGAGCCTTATTCAATCTGAAGATCAGCTGCTTGACTGTCTATATTCCTGCAGGTATTGACTACGTCTTCACCAAGCTGAAGAACGTCCTCACACCTGTGGTGATTGAGGTGAACGCCCAGGACTGCTTGTGGTCGGGCAGCGTGTTCGAGTATATACACCCCAAGTGTCGCGGTCAGACGGCGCGGACGTGGGTCCAGACCATGGTGGCCAGGTCACAGCGATTCCTCATGAAGGACAAGACAGTGTTGGTGGTGGGGGCCGGAGGGTTCAGCAAGAGAAAACTCTGGAAGGGCGCTAAGGAGCTCGGGGTGAAGGTAACGTACGGCAGTGACCTTGTACTTGCTGTTAGGCCAGGACTGTTCTGGTTCCAATTTCTTTATTAAGAGAAGGTAGGTAGGTTGAAATAACCGTCGTTGTTATTGTTGCTGTTGTTCGTTTTCGTTTTTGTTTTGGATGTTTTTACTTGTCTCCGATAGCAAACACTCTTATGTAATTCTCTCTCCTTTTCTCTCTCTGTTTTTGTCTTTAACTTTCCCGTTGATTTTCACCACTCTCATTCTTCTTCAGTATTTATTTCATTTTGAAAATGGTTATGCCTTCCTCATGGCCCAAGCTGACTGATAAGACTGTGAAAGCTCTGCTGTTTTTCTTCTTTGAATAGGTCGGCTCTAAGTTCTGTTACCCACTTAGTGTCTGCTCCTTTGTGGGGCTACATTCACTGACCGCCATCCTGCCGGTACCGTCTCATATGAGATGAAAGCAGCCTCACGTCTTTGTTTATTCAGATCGTCCTCGTGGACCAGGACCCAGACCACTTCGCCAAGACCGACGTCTACCTCTTTCTGCACGTGGATATCACCGACCATACGAAAGACGAGCAACATGCGGACACCATCATCAAACTTCTTCAGTCGGAAGTCGGTCAGGTGGATGGCTGCCTCGCCATGTGGGAGTATTGCGTCCCCTTGGCGTCCTTGGTAGCGGAAGGGTTACAGCTGCGCTACACGATACCGTACGCGGCCGCCATGGCCGGGAAGGACAAGCAGTTAACGCAGAAGACCCTGAGGGAAGACGCTTTTGACCCCCCGCACATCTTCCCAGCTCGGCTCTTCTCCAGCCCTGTCGCGCTAGTGAGCGGACCTGAGGCGCTGGAAGAAGCCGTAACGCAGGTAAACTACTAGTTCGTGTCCACACGGCTGGGGCTGGCCTTTCTCTTGTTGCCCCGTCTTTGGTATCACCCCGACGTGGTGGAGAAGGACTTTAAACTCCCGAACACCCACCCACCACAAGAGTGGCCGCTGACTTCGTTCTACGACTTTACTTTATGCGAAATATGGACGGAATTGACTAGTATACATTTGCACCCCCTAACGGACGAACTATACCATCTGAGCCTCAGTATCTGGCTTTTTCTCATAGCGCCGACAAACAATTAAATGTTTTTTGTGAACATTGAAGCGTGGGATGCAGTATTTTACTGACATGAGAAATTTATCAGATTTGCCCGTATGGTAGTACCTCTACACTGGCAAGGGCAGGTTTTAAAAGCAAGAAGGCAGGCAGGCAAACAGCGAACCATTGGCTCATCACTGTAGCGCAAGGTATTCTGTTCTTGGCAGAGTCAAAGATCTGTCTGTCGTCGCAGGTGCCCCTGCCGGCCGTTCTGAAGCGGGAGTACGGGTCCTGTGCTGTGGCCATGATGCACGTGCAGGGCCTGCCCGAGGCCATCGCCCACGTGCAGCACGTGCAGGCCACTCTCCGCACGGAGGACGACTTCCCGGGGGTGGGGCTGGGCCACGGGCACTCGTTCGTGCTGATGCCTCGCCTGATGGGCACAGAGCACGACATCGACGTGGTGATGTTTGAAGGGCAGCTGATGGCCGCCTTCGTCTCCGATAACGGACCGACTCACTTTCCACACTGTAACGAGACGGCCGCCGCTATGCCGTCAGTGCTTGATGAAGGTAATGCAGGCTGAGGCTGAGCAGGTTGAGTTTAATAATAATAATAATAATAATGAGTATTGTATTGGCGCTTTACCCAATTTCATGAATCGGCTCAAAGGGCCGCGAACTGAACCCAACACGCACGCTCACGTGAATCACACGCATTCTCTCACACACTGGACATAAACACATTATAATCACGTGGTGCGAAGGATCAGCTTAGCTATTTAAATTTCTGAATATAGAATTCCATTTATTTTTTTAATTTGGTGGGCTGAACATTTCCAAAGCAGTTTAACTGGCAGCTTGCCGTTCCCTGGCATGCACCTTGCCCCACAAATACGAAAATCGTGAAACTACAACTGTTCTTTTTTAACACCAACAAAGATCTTACAAATCGCCACAGGGACACAACGTGGTCCCAACAAACTACATGACGCATGACCCCGGGCCACATTTATGGTAACAAGCCCGGGTGATGAGGACTGGGTTTCAGCACGGTTTCGTGTGGTTGCCGATCGTCAGCTAACTCGGTGTTGTTGTTGTTGCTCGCTCTCTCTCTCTCTCTCTCTCTCTCTCTCTCTCTCTCTCTCGTGCGTGCGTGTGCGTGTCCGTGTGTTTGTGTGTGTTATTTAAGTCCTTCAGGTACGGAAGGTGATTATGGGGACTTCCTCCCCCGCGCCTGTAAAGAACTACAAGAATGATCAGCCAAACTGTGCTGTTACAGAATCAGAGCGTGTCCTGATCGCCGCTGCTGAGGTCTGCTGCCGACATCTGGGTCTAACGACCGGAGTCTTCAACGTGGAGATGATGATGACGCCGCGAGGTCCTCGCCTGATCGAGATCAACGCTCGCATGGGCGGCTTCTACCTCCGGGACTGGATCCGCCGCGTCTACCACGTGGACATCTTCCACATGGCCATCATGGCCGCGTGCGGGGTGCGTCCCGTGGCCACCAGCAGCGCGGTGGGAGGCTCCACCAGCAGCATCATCCGCGACCACGCTGGCCAGCTGATGGGGATGATGCTGTACAAGTCCCGCCACGCCAAGGCACTGGCCACCACAGCCTCGCTGGACGTCCTGCACGAGCTGCACGAGCAAGGGGCCATCGTCTTCTTCCAGATGGCGCCGAACGTTGAGGACGGCAAGCATGAGTACGAGGAGCCGTTCGCCAACCTGGCGGTCCACGCCCCGACGCTGGAAGAGGCGCGGGCCAAGCTTGTGGGTATCTGCGTCGCCCTGGGACTGGAGACGGAGGTGTCGATGGCTTACATTCTTCAGGACTTCGTCCACTCCTGAGAACGGCTTCACTGACAAGAGCGCGTGGATGGGTGGATGCTGAAGGGTTGAAAGAGGGGTAATGTTACATGTACCATGTTTATGCTCACAGATCGTTCTAAGCTGTTTTTGTGGATCTATCATCACACCCCTAAGACACCCGCACAGTGATAGCGTCTTTAATGCTGGCACTGAACCAACAGAAGCGTACTCGATGACGCGGCGACCACACTGTACGTTCCAGTAGTGTAACCACAGTCGTAGGATTTAAATGTTCGACCGCTCGCGCAAAGTGTAAACACTTGATCATTGTCATTTTATTGTTGTTGCGATTTGGTGGTCTCGGTTTTGTGCCTTTACTGCAGACAGCTTCCATCTGCTCTGCGTACACTGTTTTTTCATGTTTACTGTCATGTATTTGCGAAATCTTACCTGCGAGGAATGGACAAAGGGCCGAGCCCCCAGAATTCTTTTTTTTATTTTTTATTTTTTATTGAACTTCTTTTTCCACACACACCGGCTCGTACGTCAAACATAGAGTAGGGTACATACGTATATATACTGTGACATAAACACACATTCATGTACATCATATGCGTTCATAACCAGCCATGATTTTACTCATAAAAAAATATCTATGAAAAATGTGTGTGCATTTTTATGTGGAAAGAGAGAGAGAGAGAGAAAGAGGGGGGGGGGGGGGGGGGGGGGGGGGGGGGGGGAGGGGGGGGGGGGGGGGGGGGGGGGGGGGGGGGGGGGGGAGAGATAGAGAGAGGGAGAGAGAGAGAGTGCATGTGTGGTTGATATTTATACTGGTACGTAACAGAGTAAATTATATTCGCAATACAGATAGGGTGGGTTTTTTTTTTTTTGTTTTTTTTTTTCACAGTAGTGGTAAGTACCTACACCAGCGGGCTCGAAATTCTCCATAACTGATTCTCAGTCGAGCAGCATATTTCTCAATATTATATCTACATCTAAGCAGTTCTATAAATGGGTACATAGCAGGTGATGTCTTGTTACATCTGCAGGAATATATATAAAATTTTGCAAGTAGCAATATAAGATCAAAAGTACAGTCTGATTTGAAGTTGACATCACATCCAAACAAAACAATATTTTCTGTGAGATGCAATGAAATATTTTCACAATTTAAGTTAAGTTCATTTTGGAATGTATTCGAAAAGAACTGTACCTTTGGGCATCCCTAAAAAATGTGTTCAATATTTTCTTTCCCTTCAGAGCAAAAAGTACATTTATCTGTGTCGTCGATGCCCATTTTTTGTAACACAACATTTGTACCAAGTATTCGATGAAATATTCTGGTTTGAAACCATTTTAATTTAATATCCGGTATTTTTTGTATTTTTTTGAAACCCTTAGGCCATACAACCTCTTTTGATAATCTTTGTTCCCATTTCCCAACACAGTTCGGGTATAAAAGACTTTTGTTCAATATATCATAGAAGAACCGGCCTCCTTTGGAAGACTGCAAAATAACTTGTATCAACTTCGTTGGCTGTACACCGGAGTTAAAGTCTATGACCTGGATACCGGCATACTTCATATACTTTCTAATTGCCTTTAAGCATCCAGCATAAGTCACAAAATTTGTAAAACATCCATATTTCCTAGTGAATTCTCTATAACTTAAGAACGTTCCATCACTCTCCAGGAGGTGACCGATACAATGTATATTATTATCCATCCATTTCTTAAAATATATGGAACAATTCCCTAATTTCAAATGATTATTGTAGAATAAGGGTTCCACGACAAATTCTGCTGCGGATTTTATTTCAAGCTTGTTTCCAAAATCATTGTATGCCCTTAGGCAGTCCCTCCAAAATTTGTTTAGTCCCGAACGATTGATAGGTAAATTTGAGCTAAGTTTGTCAATTGATATTGAACGAGGGTATGATGAATGTAAAAGTGTCTTCCACTTATGTTCTGTACAAAGTAGCTTTCTGATCCATGTTAACTTTAAGGCCTTTATCTGCTTTTGGATATCCGGAATCTGCATACCCCCTTCCAAGACATTCTTTGTTGAGTTCTTTCGACTAATTTTGTCCCTCTGCTTGTTCCAGACAAAGTAGAAAGCTGACTCTTGTAGTTCCTGAGTGTACCCATCTGGTGGGTTAGGCAAAAGTAACCAAAGATGTGTAATTTTTGAAAGAATAAGTGCTTTAAGAACAGCTACTCGACCAAGTGGTGTAATTTGCCTTTTCAACCATGTTTTGTACATTTTTTTAATTTCTAAGAATTTTTCTGTGTAATTTATTTCTTCACATTTTCAGATCATTTGTAAACCAAATGCCCAGTATTTTGAACCTGTCTGGGTTCCAGTCCATCTGAAGATGAGGCATATATTTCAGAGATGAATTCCGCCTACTGCCGAGCCAAACTGCTAGCGTTTTTCCCGTATTTAATCTGAGACCTGAAAATTGCCCAAAATATTCTACCATATGTATAGATTCTTCAAAGGATCTCTTGTCCCCTTCTAACAACATTTCTGTGTCATCTGCAGACTGTAGTATTTTAGTTTCTGCAGTACCTATTTGTATCCCTTTAATGAACTTATTTTGTCGAATCATAATTGCTAATATTTCTACACACATCACGAAAATGTACGGCGAAACGGGGTCCCCCTGTCGGCAGCCTCTTTGTATGGGAAACCAGTTTGTAAGACAACCATTCACAGACACGGTAGACTTTATTCTACTATAAAAAGTTTGAATCCACTGACAAAATTCTGGTCCGCACCCGAAGGCCTGTAATACCTTCAGCATATATCCCAAATCCACACTATCGAATGCCTTCTCAAAGTCTAGACATACTAACAAACCAGGTTTATTGTCTTTTATTAAATAATGCATAGTGTCATATATCATACGGACATTATCTCCTAAGTATCGACGCGGTACAAAACCGCACTGATCTTCGCTAATAATTGAGGACAGTACACCTTTTAATCTATTAGCTAGGCAACTGGACCCAATTTTGTAAACTACATTCAGGAGTGAGATGGGTCGCCAATTCTTAATAAGCTCTTTTTGTTTATCAGCTTTCGAAATACATATAATAATTCCCTCTTTCTGCGTTGACGATAGTTCTCTTCTGCTATATCCTTCATTAAGGGATCTGACCACAAAAGGTCCTATCTGTAACCAGAAAAAAACTTAAAAAATTCTGCTGTGAATCCGTCACTGCCTGGGCTTTTGTCATTTTTCATTTGTTTAAGCGCTAATCCTGCCTCGTCTAGTGTAATCATACCTTCTAATGACTGTCCTTCCTCCTCTGTAAATCTGGGAATTTCTTCTACTAAATCTGAAATAACACAGTTTTCTACCTGTCTATGAGAATATAAATGTTCATAAAAAGACCCCACCTCTTTAACAATTTCCTCATTTTTTGTTAATTCAGCCCCATTACCATTGACAATTTTTAACATCTGTTTGTTTATATAATTTCGTTTCTCTAATCCGCAAAAGTATTTTGTAATTCTTTCTCCTTCTGCCACCCATCTCGCTCTAGACCGTAATAACACACCTTTCATTCTTTTTTCTCTTATTTTTTGAAGATCGTCTTTATATGTTTTAAGTTGCAATTTTTCTTCCTCTGAGGGCACATTTGTTTCCTCCAGCCTCTCTATCTTTTTATTAAGATCCTCCTCCATGTGTGAGTCATTCCTTTTTTTCATTACAGCATAGGAGATTGTTTTTGATCTTATCTTCATCAGCAGTGTATCCAGGAATGTTTGATCTGATATAGTGAATTTGATTTCTTGCTTGGGGATCTTCAGTATTTTCGCTGGATGGTAAGGAAGGGCTGCATACTCTTTAATAAAACTATCAATGACGCCATTTACCTCAGCCACATAACTTTCATTTTCTCAACACCTGTCTGAGGCGCATCTTCAACATCCGATGGCCAGAGAAGATCCGGAATGAAGAGCTGTGGGAGCGAGCGGGGCAGGAACCAGTGGCCAAGCAGATCCTGCGGAGGAAGTGGGGCTGGATTGGACACACCCTCAGGAAGCCAGCATCCAGCACCACACACCAAGCCCTGACATGGAACCCGCAGGGGAAAAGGAAGAGAGGCCGGCCTCGCAACAGCTGGAGGCGGGACACTGAGGCAGAGCTATGTAAGCAGGGTACCAACTGGACTGGAGTGGCAAGACTGGCCCAGAACAGAGTGCGATGGCGAAGGGTTGTCGATGGCCTATGCTCCACATGGAGCCAAGGGACTAAGTAAGTAAGTAAGTACATAACTTTCATCCCTTAGAAGTGAGGAATTAAATTTCCAGAGTGTTTTTCTTTTTGTTTCTGTACCATATTGGAAAGTAATTAGTATCAAAGAATGATCTGTCCTATAGCCAGCCAGGATGTCAGCCTCTATCACTTGAGTGCATAATAATTCTGAAATCAGAAAAAAAGTCAAGTCGACTCTGCTTGTTAGGTCTATTTCTTCGCCAAGTGTAGCGCCTCAATTCAGGATTTAGCTCCCGCCATATGTCTAACAAGTCTAGACTGTCCATTAAGTGTTCGATCTGCTGTGTAGATTTTGGGTTGTTGTGATGTTTGTAATTGTAACAGTCCAAGGAGTAATTTAAAACAGCATTCCAATCACCGCCAATAATAACATTTTCAAAGCCGACGTCTTGAATGCTTTCTTGTAAGTCTAGGTAGAAATCCGTATTATCAGCATTTGGGCCATACCGATTTACCAACAGTAATTCCTTATCCATTGCTTTAATAGATACCAAAAATATAATTGCCTGATGTATCCTTATAAGTTTTTCTCAATTCAAAATCAAAGTTATTGTTAAATAGAATAGCAACGCCACGTGCATTTGATCTGAATGAAGAAAAACAGCATTTGTAGCCCCACTCTGCTCTAATATAACATTTTTAAATGTGTGTCTTGTAAAAAGTACACAGAGTAGGCTTTTCCTCTCAAGTAGTGAAAAACATCCCTCCTTGTTTGTGCATCATTTAGTCCTTGACAATTCATAGAGGCTATGGTGATTTTTGTACTAGACGACATATTTTCAGGAATATATAATTACTTTTACAATGTCGATATCACTAGTCGTTACATCTGTGACAAGAAGACAGTATACATGTACACAGATTCTAATACTACTACATGTAGCAGACGATAACCCACCAACAAAGCTAGAAAGAAAGGTAGCGACTTTTGGTTTGGTACACTCCACACATACACCCACTGAGAGAAAGGGGTATTTACATATAAGTTCAAAGAAGATAGACAGAAGAAAGTAAGGGAAAAACATCATTTTGGAAAAACACCGCTCTGGTTGAGTGGCCTACCTTTTGCAAGATGGTTTCAGTCTGCTGAAAGTGCAAGCACTAGACGGTCATAGTCACTGACCCCAAACGCACACATGACAGCGGGACCAGGTACTCCAAAAACACGAAGTGCACAAAGGAATCTCCCACCATCCTCCTATTTCCACCCCAAGCATGTACATAGACACTACAAAGTGCCAACTCGTGTGGCGACGCATCAAACAAACTAGAGGGGCAAAGCCTCCTTGGCTCACTTGTGAGATGGGTCAAGGTCATTCAAAAGAGTATGTTTATAAAGCTATCACTGTCTATCCTGAAGTAAGATGTCTCTTGTGTTCATAGTTCTTGAGAAAATTGTTAATGGCAACATAACAATTTTCCAAGGACAGCTTGTATCACCTTGACTTTGGGTCAGGGTCATTCAAATGAAATCTATAAGTAAAGAGCTTATCAATGACTATCTTTATGCCATGTTTGATAGCTCTAGTTTTTGCAGCTTCTGTACAAATGGTAATGTAAAATTCACAACAGACAGCTGTATTGACCTTGACCTTGAGTCAAGGTCATTCAAAAGGCTATGTCTGCATAGGTCTCATTGCTGCCTATCATTGTGCCTTGTTTGGTGCCTCTGCTATTTGTTGTTTCCAAGAAAATGCTAACGTTAAGGTCTCCGCAAAACAATTTGAGTGGCCTTGACCTTGACTCAAGGAAATTGAATACAAGTATGCCAGTACACGTTTTGTCAATGTCTATCATCATGCAAAGTTTGATGCCTCTGGTGTCCCTAGATTTTGAGAAAATGGCAATTGTAAATTTCCAGTGAGACAGATTTAGTGACCTTGACCTTCAGTCAAGGTCATTCAAACGGTATGTCTTGGAAGGTCTTACTGCTGTCTATCAGCAAACCAGGTTTGATGCTTCTACCATTTATTGTTTCTGAGAAAATGCCAATGTTAAGGTTTTGGAAGCATTTCCGCAAACAGCTTGTATGGCCTTGACCTTGACTCAAAGACACTGAATACAGGTATGTCAGTAAAGTTGTTGTCAATGTCTATCATCATGCAAAGTTTGATGTCTCTGGCTTTTCTGGATTCTGAGAAAATGCCAATGTAAAATTTCCAAACAGACAGCTTTGGTGACCTTGACCTTGGATCAAGGTCAGTCAATATGGTATGTTTTGAAAGGTCTTACGACTGTCTATCAGCATGCCAAGTTAAGTGTCTCTGCTATTCATTGTTTCTGAGAAAATGCCAATGTTAAGGTTTTGGAAGGTTTCCGCTAAAGAGCTTTTATGGCCTTGACCTTGACTCAAAGTCACTGAATACAGGTATGTCAGTAAAGGTGTTGTCAACGTCTATCATCATGCAAAGTTTGACGTCTCTGGCTTTTCTAGATTCTGAGAAAATGCCAATGAAATCTAGCAAACAGACAGCTTTAGTGGCCTTGACCTTGGGTCAAGGTCAATCAATATGGTATGTTTTGAAAGGTCTCATGGCTGTCTATCAGCAGGCCAAGTTTGGTGCCTCTGCTGTTTGTAGATTCTGAGAAAAAGCCAATGTTAAGGTTTACTGTGGACACACAGACAGACAGACAGACAGACAGACAGACACACACACACACACACACACACACACACACACACACACAGACGACGGAGGGCTATTACATAGACTCACTTTGTTACACAAGTGAGCCAAAAAGTACAGCGTGCTCCGACATCGTGGCCTGACACAGTTACAAGGTTACGCGTTGCGCATGCCTGTGACCCTGACGGGCTTCAAACCACTCGATAAACATGACCAAAAAAAAGGAGCCCCCAGAATTCAGCCAATCGCGTCCCGCGGCATAATGAACACAATGGTCTGGCAAACGTTTTGCCAGACACTACAACGCGGGAAGCACGTGTAGTTTGATATGACTGAAACGTGGAAAAAAAACAGTAATGTCCATTGACGTCATTTTGGGTAAAATGGCCGTTACGTCAATCTCTTTCATCTTGAAAATCACCCCTGATTCCATAAAATGACGTCATGGACGTGCTGTGTTTTGCCAGTACACGCAGAGTAAAGGGTCGGGGCTTTACTTTGGCCTCGAGGCTTGCCGAGTGGAGTCGTCTATTGAGAGCTGTTGTCGTTGACACGAGTGCCATATTTTCCAAGTCCTTATCATCGTCAGAATTAATGTGATTGTGTTAGTGATGTAAGACCAACATTAATGTAGTCTACTTTACCTTCATACTGACCATGCATTTTGCTTTGGAGTATAAAACCTTTCATGTGATTTCAGGTAATAATAAATAGTTACCAAAAACCAAACCGCAGCTTTTACGGTCAAAACCAAGTGAGACAAAATTGTTCCGTAAGTACAGGACAGAACCTGTCTCCTGTCTGAGATCTCACTCCTCTTACAAAATTATATCCTTCCACTTGTATTGCCAGCTCCCCCACCCTCCCCCTCCTTTTTCCTTCAGTCTTGTGGCAGAATACAAGGGACAGACCATAATTATTGTTTCAAACTAAAAACAATTTGACTTTTGTCACTCCCTTTTTCCTGCTTTGCTTTCACATGTTTGTCATTTTATTCAGTCTTGAAACTTACACAGTTGTATTAGTTGTTCAAATGAAAAAAAAAGGAAAAATCAGCAAACTCTGATGTTTTTGTTTGTTTGCTTGCCTTTTGCCTCTTTTTTTGCCCGGGGGGGGGGGGGGGGGTGTTTGGTTGGTTGGGTGTATAGGTTTTTGTTTTGTTTGCTTGTTTCTTTTTTGTTTTTTGGTTGTTTTTTGTTTGGTTGGTTGATTGTTTGTGGGTTTTTGTTTGTTTGTTTTTTTTTGGGGGGAGAGGGGGCCGGGAGGGGGAATCTGTTTCATCACACGTGGCTGTGCGTCCTTGCCCCCCTTTTAAGGAGCCCATCACACATACACGAGTAAGCCGTCGGTCAGTGAGTATCAGGCTAGCCTCCAGGGAGAACGTGCGTCATTCCGTGGAATGTACTCTGAGCGTAATGTTACACCACGGACCGTGTTATGTAGTCGGTCACCAGTCACTTCAACACTGACAATATCGCTAGATAATAGTTACTGGCCAGAAGCTTTATTATCACAGGGCAGTGAGAAAGGGTCGTCCTGTTCCCTCTTCGAAACACTCCAAATAGAACTGCCCCCCTCACCCCACCCCACCCCCCCCCCCAAAAAAAAAAAGAAAGAACCCCCCCCCCCCAAACAAAACAAAACAACCCAAAAAAACAACTACAAAAAAAACCCAAACAAACAAACAACTACACATGTAAATGGGTAACAATACTGGACAGATTTACCCGCCCCTCCGCCCCCTGCACTCCGTCTTGACTCTCAGAGAGCAAGTTAGAGACGACTGACCAACGGACTTTTTTTTTTAATTCTTCAAGGAAAAGTGGTTGTCAGGCAGGCAGATTCGTTGTGCATGTACCCGTCTTTGCTACACAATACACATAGCTGAAGCCACGATTACATCTACACAGAGATAACGCATAAAAGGTTATCATCAATTAAACATGAATATGAACATAGACATGTATGTAGTCAAGAGCAAACTAGCACACACAAACAGTTGATTTAAAAGGTATGGGGTAGGTGGTGTTTGTGTGTGTGTGGGGGGGGGGGGGGGGGAGGGGGGGTACGAATAGGACATCAGTCGTGGAAAGTGGATGTGAGCGGGATTAAAAGAGAGACTGACTGACTGACTGACTTTATTTTCCAAGGAAAGACGTTATAGGCGCGCAGGCCCAAATTGCAAACCTGTCCTTGCTAACATCTACATGAACAAAATTAAGTAAAACAAACATCAAGTGCAAAAGTGTGTGTGTGCACGTGCAAAAGTGTGTGTGTGCATGTGCAATTTCCTTCAACAGCAACTTACGAAACACAAGTGCTTCAGTTTCCTCAGTCTGGTCTGCGAGCGAGTAATCATTTCAAGAGCTTGGCTAAGTGTCTCTCTGTCGACCTACAGTACAGGACCTTCGATGACCTGCCAGGAAGCAGACCGGACCTCACAAGCACATTGTGCTGGCCAGGCAATCCAGACTGTCTTCACGGTTGTGGTTCTTGAATGGTTCTTCGCTCTTTTACGAGACTGAATGATTGATCACAATGTGAATCTTTATGGTCTGTCCAGGAGGCGCCTTCATCAGCTTCGGTCTTTGATGGACCAGGAACTGAGTAGATAGCACACTTGTTTATCACCCAGAGAACGTGTGTGTATGTTGGCCTTCGCGCGCGGGCACGAAAGAGAGAGAGAGAGAGAGAGAGACAGACTGCCGTTTAAAAACATCCAAATGCACAAATTCAAGGTTCAAACATACTATGTGGAACATTAACCCCCCCCCCCCCACACACACACACACACCCTCTCTCTCTCTCTCTCTCTTCCTTTAGATTCTCTTGGATACTTTTGGATTCTGCCTGAAGAAGTCGATCCAGACCTATGGAACCGCTGCTGGACCTTTGCGTACTTATCGGCCATTCAGGACAGTGAAAATGGCCAGACAGTTCGCATCTGGTCCTGACAGATTAGCATTCAGAGAAAACCCACACACTTTGATGTTTCAGAAGTTCTGTGCGTGATTTGTCTGGTCAAGAGCCGAGATAGAAGAAAACTTTCACCGTTCCTTTGGTCTTGAAAAGCAGACTTCAGTAATTCACATATAAGGAGATATTTGGCACCAGCTGAATTCAGACCCTATCAGGCCACTGCTAAGAACCAGAACGTGATAATCCACCACTTTGTAGCAGCTGTTTTACTTGAAAAACATTGTGGCTAAACTCGGTGTGATCAGTGCTGATCACTATACCATCCATATATGCATACAGACCAACTAATTATTATCACCAAAACGAAAAAAACTGAACACACTTAAATGTCATCTGTGGTTGTTCAAGTTCAAGTTCAAATAGTTTTATTCTACCCTCTAGGGGCATAGAATAGACAGTTAGTTAGTTATTTAGGGCTTAACGCCGCACAAGCAACAAAGACTATTTCGCGGCTATAGAATAGACAAAGAAATACAAACGGTACAACATGTGCAGTGCATCTTCTATACATACATAGTTTACATACATACATACACACATACATACATACAAACATGCATACATACGTTCATGCGTTCATACGTTTACACATACACATACCTACATAATGCGCACTTGAGCAGACATACATACACACACACACATGTACATGTAGCGAAGACGCACTTCGCTATGTTTGTGTTCAGTACAGCCGCCATTCTTAGTACAGGCGCACTTTTAAGTTGGGTCCAGCTAGCCACAGTGAAGGGTCAGTTTTCACGTGCGGTGGCCACGTGATCGCGTGATGAGCGCGTGATTTCTTGCATAAACCCTAAAGATAGAGCCTTATAATAGCGAGAGTTTCCCGCGTTTTCCTCAGTCGCTTTCTGAGAGTCCCAGAGACTGTGTGTCGTCCCTCCAGCCCGGCCTCGAATTTTCTCCACTTCTTATGTTCAGGCTTAGCCCCTCAGCCTCTGGAGTCAGTATTTTGTGACCAGTGTTGGACCTGTTACTGGATGCCTCTTTATTAGGAACTATGTGACGAGGAGAAACTGTGATTCTGTATTGGATTATTTGTGAACTGTGTTTGGAACCACTGAATTCGGACTTGGAATTAGTCTTCAGATAAACGGTGACTGTGTCTCATTTTATTCCCTTTTGAACTAGAGAACAGGTGATGTAAAGTAGGAAGATACCTGTAATAGTTCGAAGTACTCTAAGAGATCTGATAGTTAATAGTACTAATTAGAACAGTTACGTAAATTAACGGTTATGTAAATTTGTACTCCTGGTTTAGACAGAGAGATAGAACGTTGTTATTAGTTAGTGAGAGTACTCTAGTGTCAGGCTCCTTTGTTTCATGCCCAGTCAGAGAGGGAGGTTTCCCAGCTTCTTGTGTAACACGCAGTGCACACGCGGCCGAGTGTGTATTGTCTGTTCATTCAGTACCGACGGTCACTACACAGAGTAAGGAATTCCATTCACAGAGTGACCGCGCTCTCGGTTTACATCATTCACGGAATTGTCCACTCCCCGCTACTTTGCTGTACTGTCCCGTCCCACATTTTGCAGCTTAGTTTCTTCCCGTATTTTTTTGTTATATTTGTAGAGTAGTGTTTAGTAGTTTCTAGTTTGTTGCCCGACAAGTATTAATCATCACGCTCATATATTTTGAGCCGAATCTGTGTTGCCTTATTACATCTAACGATTCATATGATCCGCATGTAACTTTTATTGGAATAAGTGAACACTCTGATTTTTACTCTCTTGTCAGTTGTTTCTTTCGAGAGATAGTGTAAGTTTGATGAGTGACTGTGTGCGTAGATGTGTGTGGCACGTAGGCCCGACAGTATGATGCAATACTCTTTCGCACTTCAGTCATTCTAAACACACATGTCAGAGTAGCTCACTAAATAAATCTGTAGCGTTCCCGACAACCACGACGACCCCACACCCGGGGCGCTACAGTTGGCGTCGCCGACAGGATTAGAATCGTTTCTCGGGCGGTTCTCTTTGTGATGGTTTATTTTGTAGGGCGACAGGTTCTTGCTGAGAGTTATGTGAAGCGCAGATAGGTAAAAAGTTATTTCTGTGAGATACTTGTGTAAATATTTTGTAGAGTACAGTCATGTTTTAAGATGTTTTTGTGAGGCTTATATTTGAGGGCTGGAGAGGGCACGCGACTCGACACACGGGAAAGTCTCTGGGAGCCAGCCGACGCACCATCCCGGCTGAGCAGAGCAGCAGACGATCTTGCTGCACGGCAAGCTGTACAACACGACATCCCGATGAGAGAGGCTGGAACACAGTGATGTTCAAAGCAGACTGCAGCCGTGCGCAGAAGGGTTCAGCGTAGACTGACCCTATGCACACAGGGCAGCTGCGAACATCCCGACAGCCGTGATCATCCGTGCAAAGGTTCACCTGCCGACACCTGGCAGTCGTGAGAGATTCATCGGACCAGTGACACCAGCAACGAATGACGTTGCTGAGACAGCTTTGCCGAGATTCAAGACCAAGCAGGAGGTCGGTCGGACATGTCAGCACTATAGATGGCTGACTACAGGAAGGCGAGGGTGGAACACCACGTTTCCCGCCTTACCGACCCAGCAGAGACAACAGCGACTGTGGGAGAGACAGGGTTGCGACACTGTTCTCCTCCCCAAACAGTCACAGGAGAGACGGATTTTCCTCTCCTTAGCTGGACAACGACGGACACGATCACGTTGTTGTAACAGCCGCAACAGCAACAGAGACAGCGGTGGACGACAGCCTGAGAGGACAACACGTCCAAGAACAGGAGCAGGGAGCAGTTGTGAAGGAGCGCGTCAGTATTTTGCTTGACATGCAGTTCCAGATTCCAGTGACACCTGGGGGAAACAGAGAGGGTGTAGACTGTCTTTGGTATTTGCCTCTGTCAGTCACCCGACGTTTCGCCGGCCGGCAACGGAATGGTGGACCATCGTGGGAGGGTTCCCCGGCACCATTCACGTCACAATGAGGGTTGTAGCCACGCGTGGTAACGAACCCGTTGCGCGTGACAACCATTCCCAGTGTCACTCGGCAGGAAGTTTGGCGACTCTCCTGCGGTAAGTATACTCCTTTCGGCATCGTCAGTTACATGACGGATTGCCACGTGGAGTAGAGGGAATCTGCGTGACGGCTCGAACATCTGAGACTCCCAGACGGCGAAAGACAGCTGGAACAAAGCACCAGCGGCTCGATACTCATCACTATGTGCACAGTGTGAGTGAATATCACGGCAATGAAAGATTTGCCTACGACAGCGACGTTGGAGGACTGATCATCCTCAACGTGCGCTAGAGCCGTCAGCACGAAGCCCGGTATTATCAGCACCGGCGTCAACATCATCAGTCAGCACCGCATCACACGGACAACGGAGGCGACGGCCTCACACGGAATTTGCTGCACCATGCAGAGACAGTTTTTAGCACTGTCACCATAAGCGCCAGCGTCGCTGAGACTACGACAGAGTACTCTCATAAGCGAGCTGAGCGACGGATATTCCTGCTACGGATTCTGAACCTGAGAGAACAATACAGGTTACGTCATGACACCCTATTGGCCACAGGGTTTGACGTTAAGCAGAGAGAACGGCGAGACAGCCTAGTATTCTGCAATAAGACCTCGGGCAGGTAGCAGAGGGACGGATCACTGGATTACGACATCCGATTCTTCACAAGACAAGACGGCGCACGGACAGGCGACAGGGCGTAAAATCCGCAGTGTGCGATCTTAGCGGTACACGCATTACGTGTGACTATGTCCATGGCGTACATGCACCCCTGTCTGCCTCATGTGGAAAATGTCACCGGAAACAGGTTGACAGTTCCTGACAGAGCGCCCATCGTCAGAGGAAGGATGGCGATGAGCTGCGGCTCATCCGTCGTCATCTGACTAACGACACGACCCGTACACTAGCGTGAGTACAGCCGCATCAGGTCTAGAAGGGACGCCTTCTTTGACAAGAGATGCTGGTCGGAATTTCCGACATAAACTCGCTAAGTGTGACACCCAGAGGAACAGCAACACCGAGAAAGACCATCAGGATCGGCCGATCGATCACAGATCGAATGCTGTGACCCAGTAGGGACAGCAGGGCCGAATGCAAGCGACGTCAGCGAATATCTTCCAGTCATCTTTGTCCTCCAGCATTACCCATGTATCATCAGTACACGCCCGTCTGAATGACGGCAGATGTGAGCACGCAGCAACAACAGTGGCTATGAGTAGCAAGTTGTAGGCGTGGCAAGCTCAGTACTGAGGTGAAACATAGAGCGGTAACAGCATCGAACTGGAGTTGACAGGACAGATGAAAGAGTGTGCGATTGCGATTGCCACTAACATCTGTAAGATGCGACTCGCATTACCGACTGCATCAGACGTCAGAACGGCACGGAGCGGATTGACAGCTCAACTGAGACATTGCGTCACGAGAATCACAACACCAACAGAGAAGCCGACTTCATAAAGACAGCAACTAAAGACAGCCTATCTCCCGTGTAAGACCAGCATGGCCACGGAGGTGCTGTATGAAGTTTATTCTGCTCGCACATAGCGGTTGAGAATCCCGCGGCCGAAACTGGTTTTCGGAAGTGCGAAGCGAGCACCGGTTTGCAACGGACTGAGGTTATTGCATAACCCCACAAGCAGCGACTACACTGACCACCGACACCGGACATCACCAACGGACACCATCATCCAGCGTAATCTGCATGGGGTGTTACGCCAGCCGATACCGGAGACTAGGCGTTAGAGTTTAACGCAATGGTCCGGTCCACATGTAAAACTCTGAAATTGACGTGTGAGGCTGCGGCCCACTCGGATTTTTCAGTGAAGCAGAGAAAGCAGCTGAAGAAAGGATGATGTAAATTTCTAGGGAGACAGCAGTCCTGCAGTCTCCGAGCTTTCTCATCCCGCATCATCTTTCTTGATGAGGATGATGCGTCATCTTCATCAAGCAGCTGAATCTTCATTGCTGTGGAGTACCGGTGGCAGCAGCTGATGCTGTTTGCAAGACAGCCCTGGACAACGATGGATTGGATGGAAGCAGTAAAGTCGGTAGGCCCCGTAGGCGACCGCAAAATCCTTACACGGCTTGAAGTTGGATGGCACCGAGAAATACACGTTGGTTGCTACCTTCCAGAAGTAACCGAGAATCACCGACATTGTCTACAACCGGGGGGCAAGGGTTACCCAGCGCCCGGCACCGATGGATATTCTACGGATTACCTGTATTATGGACAGACATTAAACGTTTCCCGGACTTGACATTGCATGCCGTTTATTTTAAAGGCTTTTGTTGTTATTATGTAGTAGTAGGACGTATGTATGATTTTGATTATAGTTTCTTGTAAATTCGGGACGAATTTATAGGAAGGCGAGGGTAGTGTAGCGAAGACGCACTTCGCTATGTTTGTGTTCAGTACAGCCGCCATTCTTAGTACAGGCGCACTTTTAAGTTGGGTCCAGCTAGCCACAGTGAAGGGTCAGTTTTCACGTGCGGTGGCCACGTGATCGCGTGATGAGCGCGTGATTTCTTGCATAAACCCTAAAGATAGAGCCTTATAATAGCGAGAGTTTCCCGCGTTTTCCTCAGTCGCTTTCTGAGAGTCCCAGAAACTGTGTGTCGTCCCTCCAGCCCGGCCTCGAATTTTCTCCACTTCTTATGTTCAGGCTTAGCCCCTCAGCCTCTGGAGTCAGTATTTTGTGACCAGTGTTGGACCTGTTACTGGATGCCTCTTTTATTAGGAACTATGTGAACGGAGGAGAAACTGTGATTCTGTATTGGATTATTTGCGAACTGTGTTTGGAACCACTGAATTCGGACTTGGAATTAGTCTTCAGATAAACGGTGACTGTGTCTCATTTTATTCCCTTTTGAACTAGAGAACAGGTGATGTAAAGTAGGAAGATACCTGTAATAGTTCGAAGTACTCCAGGAGATCTGATAGTTAATAGTACCAATTAAAACAGTTACGTAAATTAACTGTGATGTAAGTTTGTACTCCTGGTTTAGACAGAGAGACAGAACGTTGCTTATTTAGTTAGTGAGAGTTACTCTAGTGTCAGGCTCCTTTGTTTCATGCTCAGACAGAGAGGGAGGTTTCCCAGCTTCTTGTGTAACACGCAGTGCACACGCGGCCGAGTGTGTATTGTCTGTTCATTCAGTACCGACGGTCACTACACAGAGTAAGGAATTCCATTCACAGAGTGACCGCGCCGGCTCTCGGTTTATATCATTCACGGAATTGTCCACTCCCCGCTACTTTTTGCTGTACTGTCTAGTCCCACATTTAGCAGCTTAGGTTCTTCCCGTATTTTTTTTTGTTATATTTGTAGAGTAGTGTTTATAGTAGTTTCTAGTTTGTTGCCCGACAAATAGTAATCATCACGCTCATATATTTTGAGCCGAATCTGTGTTGCCTTATTACATCTAACGATTCATATGATCCACATGTAACTTTTATTGGAATAAGTGAACACTCTGATTTTTACTCTCTTGTCAGTTGTTTCTTTCGAGAGATAGTGTAAGTTTGATGAGTGACTGTGTGCGTAGATGTGTGTGGCACGTAGGCCCAACAGTATGATGCAATACTCTTTGGCACTTCAGTCATTCTTAAACCCACATGTCAGAGTAGCTCACTAAATTAAATCTGTAGCGTTCCCGACAACCACGACGACCCCCCACCCGGGGCGCTACATACACACCTACGCATCGTAACATAGTACATACACATACATATAAAAAAACGTACTTGTACATACCTACATGCCATACCTACATTGTTGTAAACAGCAAGAACGACATCAAAACCCTTATGGTTTGGCCGGATATGTGTCAGTAGTCAGTAATCATTACGTCTATAATCCAGTATCGTTCCAATCCAGCACAGTGGCTGTTTGCCCTCTTATCAGCATTACAACCTGCGGCAGTAATTAGGAAACGATGCTTCAGGTGTGAACCGCGACCAAGTTGTACAATACGTAAGTTCAGTCTCCATTTTCACCTTACGAGTTACCCTGGTAACAATTGCAAATCCAAAATGCAATATTAGCAACCTTCTCGAAGTTAACACTAACAGTTACAACTAGCTGATAAGTATCTCTTGGTCTTGAGTGCTGTTGCGTGGATGGTGGGCGTTTGAAAGTCCTTTTCCATCACATAATTATGGGTGATATCAAAGACGGGGCAACGAGAAAAAGACCAGTACAAGTACGTGTATTTGGTCTCAGCAGGGATTTGAACTCACGGCCTGAGCACAAAAAGTCCAACGCCGCTCTACTATTCGGCTATCCCGGCTGTTGCGAGAAAGCCCATCGACCTTAAGGGTGTTATTTGCAAATGATATGCGCACCAAACATTGCGTCCTACTACTGGTAGAGCGTTGGACTCTCAATGCTCGGGTCGTGAGTTCGAATCCCGCCGGCTGGGGCCAAATATTTTGTGCTGGCCTTTTTCTCGTTGCCCCGTCTTTGATATCACCCTTAAATAAAAATAAATAAATAAATAAATAAATAAATGAATAAATAAATCGTTAATCGCAAAAAGCTAGAGGCCAAGACACTGTTCCTGTCGACACAATGTGTTACCATGCTATTCTGCTGGCGTTTACCGGCACTGGCCAATCTGTTGCAGGCAAGGAATCGGTTGGCCGTCGTGTATATAACTGGGTGGGTGGAATCGAGCATAAGCCCAAGCCCAAATTCACACAAGAAGAGAGAGAGGCCATCAAGCGGAAGATGACGTCATTGGAAGAAAGCCCGTTTGCATCCCGCCTGACTACGATACTAGCGATTACTAGTGCCACCATCACCACTTTCCTGCTCGGATTTTTTGGCTAATTTTCTGCTAGGATTTATTTTTGCTAGCTATCTGCTTGGATTGTTATGGGCTAGCTGCCTACTGGGATTTTTTGGCTGGCTGTCTGCTGCGATTTTTTGGCTAGCCGTCTGCTGGGATTTGTTTGGCTAGCTGTCTGCTGGGATTTTTTTGCTAGCTGTCTGCTGGGATTTTTGGGGGCCAGATGCATGCTGGGATTTTTGTTTTTGCTAATCGTACGCTAGCCATCTGCTGGGATTTTTTTCATAATCAATAATGTACAGGCGCTTCATCCCAAATTCTTGGCTCAAAGCGCCACGAGCTAAACCCAACACGCACGCTTACGTGAAGCAAGCGCATTCTCTCAGACACTGAACACAAACACATAACAATCACGTGTTGCGAAGGGTCAGCTCAGCAATTTAAGTTTCGGAATTTTAGAATTTTCGCTAGCTATCTGCTGGGAGTTTTGGCTAGTTATTTGCTGGCATTTTTTTTTTTTGTTTGTTTAAACTACCTGCTGGGATATGTTTGCTGGCCGTCTGCTGGGATTTGATGGCTAGCTATCTGATGGGATTGTTCGTGTTCTGCTCCTACTCGTATTAGGCACTGCTCCGCTGCTCTAATATCGCACGCATTTTTGCATATCATCAAGCGCACGATTCTACATCCTTATTTTGATTCTGGGATACACCCTTTGTTCGCGAAATGTCGAGTCGAGTCGAGTCGAGTCGAGTCGTATTAGGCACTGCTCCGCTGCTCTAATATAGCACACATTTTTGCATATCACCAAGCGCACGATTCTACATCCTTATTTTGATTCTGTGATACACCCTTTGTTCGCGAAATGTATCTTATACAATTATAATGGGAGTACATGTATGATTAAAATATAAGATGCCCGTTTAAAATCAGCCGTGATTGTTACTGACCTCCTCTGTTTGATGGCGTTTGGTTGGCAACTGAGGTGGATGGTTGGACTGGCTGGTTAAATCGATTCGCTTTGTCCAGTGTCTTACTTCGTCCACGTGTGCCATTTACAGTGCGTCTGTACTCAATATTCCTTGCAGCTTTTGATTGGGAAACTCTCTCTCTCTCTCTCTCTCGTTAGCCGCGAATTAGTCTTTGTTGCTTGCGCGGCGTTGAGCCCTAACTAACTAACTCTCTCTCTCTCTCTCTCTTCTCTCTTGCATTCTCACTTTTGCCTGCTGCACCTTTGTGCACTAACACTCAGTCAGTGACCCCTTTAACAGTGTAACTCGCCCAGTTAACACAGGCTGGCGGAACGGGTCACGGATGATTTAGTTTGAATAACAGTTTGAGGGGAAACCCTTCTTTTTTCACGAACTTGAACTGGCTTTTATGCTACAGCCCCTCCGGGCCCTTGTCCGTCCCCCCCTACCCCCTCCCGGCCTCCCCATTCCAAGCAGTAGAAGAACATGAAGGGGGGGGGGAGGGGGAGGGCCTTGAGGCGTTGGGCCGAGCGGCCTGACTGACAAGCAAAAGTTGTCAAGTTTTCAACACACGGCGTGAATGACTGGAGGCGTACACATCACCATCAATTTACGGTTTGTGAGTCCTCAGTTTCCGTTTGTTAGTTTGCATATGTCAATTAGACAATCACTGAGTTCTGTTTGTCTAGAACTTGTGTAACATGATCCAGATACCAGTGCTCAGTGAAAGGGAATGTCAGTGTGACCGTCTGACGACCCGCTTCGGGTCCCTAATACTATGGTAAAAGGAGGTGGGGGGGGGGGTGGAGGTTATTATGTTAATAAATGTACCCGCTGCGGCGAAGTCAGTTTTCACCCGGTTTGCTGTGTTGGCGTTTTCTTTTGCACGGGTGGATGGTTGACCGTTTGTCGTGTTGCTGTTTGCAGCTCGGGTGGATGGTTAATCTGTCGCATCGAACGTGTTTTGGCTGCCTCCCACTCAGATACCGCTAAAGAAAAACCGAGGAGTCGCTCTTCCGCCGCTCGTCAGTGCGCGTATATATCGATCGCGGTGCCGCCTTCCCTGAACCGGAGCTATCCGGTTTAGTGGAAAACAGCACTAGACTGAACTGCGAGTTTTAGCTGGTACGTAGTGGAAGAAGAAGAGAGAAGTAAAAGGCCAGGGAACCTCAGTCTTCTTTCAGTCCTTGAGTCGGCTGTGTGATTCCGTCGTCGAATCAGTTGCTGAGGGGAAAAGTACCG
>JACVVK020000042.1:897500-930000 GCA_018292915.2 Batillaria attramentaria | reverse complement strand
ACATTTACAGACGCCGTCACTGTCCAGGCGCCTAAGTGGTGTGACGATAGATACCACGAAAACAGCTCGGAACTGACGAAGTGTGAGCATTAAATTGCTAGCATCAGTCCCCTTTAAACCGCTAGACAACTGAATGAAGTAGTTTCAGGTGCGATACTTGTCATGTCTTGATATCAACCCTCCTGATTCTTTTTCCCTGCAGGTGTGGGAGATACACCTCCCGACCAGAGGCAGAGGTCAGCCGCCAACTGGTTCGTTATCACGATGGCCGACATCACGTGCGACTCGGGAAGTCAGCTGACTCAGCAGCAGGCGTCCTTCAGCCTATTCGCGCCGTTGGTCATCAATGCCCTGCAGTCGCAGTCCCCTGTCCTGGCGCGCGGACCCGTTTCCCTCAAGATGAAGGACTTGCAGAAGGAACCCTGGCTTCCAAAACCTGCAGAGAGCAGGGCCGTCGCACCCATCTGCGAACACTTGGTGAGTGCCGGTTTACTGCGGTGTTAGTGTGTGTGTGTGTGTGTGTGTGTGTGTGTGTGTGTGTGTGTGTGTGTGTGTGTGTGTGTGTGTGTGTGAGAGAGAGAGAGAGAGAGAGAGAGAGAGAGAGAGAGATGATGATGATGATGATGAAACGTTTTTTATTCAGGATAGAGCATTTAGGCATTGCTGCCTATCTTACATGCTGTCCTGCTATTCTACATTAAAGGGTATTGAGAGAGAGAGAGAGAGAGAGAGAGAGAGAGAGAGCAAGAACAAGAACAAGAACAAGAACAAGAACAAGAACCTTTATTTTACAACGCGAGAAGTTACAGGCACATTCTTACCAATTTTGAAACTTGCCGTTCCTACACCACATGAAAGAGAGAGAGAGAGAGAACAAGAACAAGAACCTTTATTTTACAACGCTAAAAGTTACAGGCATATTCTTACCAATTTTAAAACTTGCCGTACCTACACTACATGAAAGAGAGAGAGAGAGAGAGAGAGAGAGAGAGAGAGAGAGAGAGAACAAGAACAAGAACCTTTATTTTACAACGCTAGAAGTTACAGGCATATTCTTACCAATTTTAAAACTTGCCGTTCCTACACTACATGAAAGAGAGAGAGAGAGAGAGAGAGAGAGAGAGAGATAGAGAGAGAACAAGAACAAGAACAAGAACCTTTATTTTACAACGCTAAAAGTTACAGGCATATTCTTACCAATTTTAAAACTTGCCGTACCTACACTACATGAAAGAGAGAGAGAGAGAGAGAGAGAGAGAGAGAACAAGAACAAGAACAAGAACCTTTATTTTACAACGCTAGAAGTTACAGGCATATTCTTACCAATTTTAAAACTTGCCGTTCCTACACTACATGAAAGAGAGAGAGAGAGAGAGAACAGGATTTACATTACGTCTTTTATTTCAAATACAGGGCATCCCCCCCCCCCCATCACCACCACCACCAATAAAGTAAAATAAAATAAAATCAAATAGAGAGAGAGAGAGAGAGAGAGAGAGAGATGTAACTGCTGAATATGTAAATGATCTTGTAATATTATCATAGATTTCGATCCGGGGGAGCCGGGATAGCCGAATGGTAGAGCATTGGACTTTCAATGCTCGGGTCCTGAGTTTGAATCCCGGCTGGGGCCAAATATTTGTGCTGGCCTTTTTTCTCGTTGCCCCGTATTTGATATCAAATGTACGTGGTGGGAAAGGACGTTAAACTCACAAACACCCACCCACCCCCAGATTTCGATCGGAAGTCACTTTTTCTGTTTGTGTCAGACATGCGGAAGAAAGCAAAACTCCGATGATGGACTGAGTACACAGCAGGGTCCCTGCCTTGTTGACGAGGAATACGGCCAGCTACAGGCATGTTTGCGCGACCTTCACCTCCCCGCTACGGTCGACAGAACGCGCACCCCGAGGACACGCGCAAATTCCCAGCATGACGTCACCATCGTCCTTATTGCGGAGCTGGAAGAAGGAATGCCGCCATTTTTTGAAGGTAGAGATTTCAACCGCAACCGCTGAGTGAAGAAGAATTTAAGTTTAAATGGCTCGCACCGACGGCAGTATTCAGAGCTGTACAAATTATTACGATAGACTATTTCGAGCGAACAGGTGCGTTCATTCGGGCCGACCGTCGGCGGTTCTCTCCGGGTACTCCGGCTTTCTCCCCCACTACTCTGGAAATGTTCAGCCCAAACAAATCGAAAATAAATTTTTAAAAATTCCGAAACTTCATTTACTGATCTGGCCCTTCGCAACACATGATAGTTATGTGCTCATGTCCAGTGTCTGAGAGAATGCGTGTGATTCACGTGAGCATGCGTGTTGGGTTTAGCTCGCCATATACGGGTGATATTTTTTAAAAAAAAGGGGGGGGGGGGGCGGCGCGAGAAAATGGCCAGCATAAATATTTGGCCTCATTGGGAATTTGATCTCACGATCCGAGCACTGGAAGACCAGTGCTCTACCGCTCCCGTCTAGCCCGGCTCCCCAAAAATTGTTCCAAACCGTACGTCGTTTTTTTGTGAAGACCAGTCATCATGGAATAATTTATAAGCTTTGAACTATATACAGTACCCACTGGCGTTTTCACAACAGGAAACCGCCAGTGTCCTGGAGGAGCCCTGCTCGTGCTGACCTTGTCGTGGTTGTCACGTGAGCCCTCGCCACACGACCCCAACATGTCCGCGCTGTACGTGCACAAGGCCATCACTGCAGATGGGGGAGGTCAGTCCTACCTGGACATCTTCTCGCCACCGCGGCGCGCCACCTATGTCGTCAACCATCTTACAGGTACTTTCGATTTCGCAAAGGAATATTTATGTTCTAGCTCCTCAGACAAGTCAGTCCCGCAATATCTTGAATTCATTGATATCTTGATATTGTCAGCTGTATTTGCGATAATTGAATCACCTTGAATTGAATGATGAATTGAATGAATTGATAACCGCTTCTCGGACTCAGGGTCAATCACTTCAGGCCGTCGCCGCGAAGGGGAAGTGATGACGTCATGGAACCTGGACTGCCCCCTGGCGAGCTCCATCCCGCTCAGCAAAAGGGTCGACAACAAGCTCCTGACCCGCCTGACGTGCGCAGAGATCGGACTGCCCGCTCCGGTTACGCTGGGCCTGTGGCTGCAGGGAGACATGGTGGAGGAGCTCAGTGAACGTTTCCCTTCCATCACTGTCTTGAGGCTGCCTTCCAGCGAGATCAGCTCTGACTGGCTCGAGCCGCACGTGCTGCGCTTCGTCAACTCCGACGTCATGAAACCTTACAACAAGGTTTGTTTGACAATGATGATGAAAGTGATACTATCGTGCTATTTATACCTTCAAAGAAATTCACTTGAAGTTTGCATGAAGGAAATGAACGGCAGAAAACTTTAAAGGTCCTTACAGTTTATGCGTAGATAAATTACCTTTGATATTGTTGTAGCGATAAACTCGATACTTGCATAAAGCTACATTAGTGTATGCGACAGTCTGTTTTGTTTTGCCGGAAAGTGCTGTGTTTGTCGTTGTCGTTGTTGTTTTTTGGTTTTCGGTGTTGTTGGTGGTGATCTTCTTCTTCCTCCTCCTCTTCTTGTTCCTCCTCTTCTTCCTCCTCCTCCTCTTCTTCTTCCTCTTCTTTTTCTTCCTCTTTTTCCTCCTCTTCTTCCTCCTCTTCTTCTTCCTCCGCTTCTTCCTCTTCTTCTTCCTCTTCTTCTTCCTCCTCTTCTTCTTCCTCCTCCTCTTCTTCTTCCTCTTCTTCTTTTTCTTCCTCCTCTTCTTCCTCCTCCTCTTCTTCTTCCTCCTCCTCTTCTTCTTCCTCTTCTTCTTTTTCTTCCTCCTCTTCTTCCTCCTCCTCTTCTTCTTCCTCCGCTTCTTCCTCTTCTTCTTCCTCCTCTTCTTCTTCCTCCTCTTTTTCTTCTTCCTCTTCTTCCTCCTCCTCTTCTTCTTCCTCCAATTCTTCTTCTTCTTCTTCTTCCTCCTCTTTTTCCGGGGGAGACGGGGTGGTCGAATGGTAGAGCGTTGGACTTCTAATTCTCGGGTCGTGAGTTCGATCCCGGCTGGGGCCACATATTTGTGCTGGCTTTTCCATCGTTGTCCCGTCTTTGATATCACCCTTTGTGGTGGAAAAGGACGTTAAACCCCCAAACACCCACCCACCCTCCTGTTCTTCCTCCTCTTCTTCTTCCTCTTCAGTCTTCCTCCTCCTCCTGAGATAACACTCTCGGTCAAACAAAGTTGAAGTGACAAGTTGATGATGCTGTTTACCTGTACAGGTTGTGGTCAAACCGTTTGGATCTCCGTGGAACTCAAGCCAGAACGTGACCTACCACACAAAGACTGTCCCCAGCACAGTCGTCAGGGCCGTCCTTGACCTCGTGGGTCAGATTGACCCCGGCGACGGCATCCTGATCGAGTCGTTCATGGAGACCGTGGAGCCGACAGTGTCTTGTAACGACGGTCGTCACTCCGTCAACGTGGAAGGTGTGTGATTAAGACGACACTGTCGTATAGGTTTTTTTTTGTTTTTTTTTTTTTTTTTTGTTGGTTGTTGTTGTTGTTTTTGTTGTTGTTTTAGCGATACACTGTACCATGTCGCCATCGAAGCCGAAAGCCGCTATTTCCATGTTTTACTGACTAGGCTTCACTGACACAAGGGGTGGGTGGGTGTGTTTAACGTCCTTTTCCACCACGTATGGGTGAAATCAAAGACGGGGCAACGAGAAAAAGGCCAGCACAAATATTTGGCCACAACCGGGATACGAACTCACGACCCGAGCATTGCGAGTCCAACTCTCTACCACTTCACGGACACAAGCCGTCCGTTATGTTTCGCCTGATCAGTGCGCTTGTACGCTCGAAACACTCTATCTTAATGAGTGATACAGCTCTTAACGCGAGACAGTGCCACACGCGGGCTCTGCGAAACGGCGAAAATTCAAAGTCTCCAACTTAGTGGTTGACCGTGCCTACAGGCCTCTCGCTTAGTCGTTCGTCATTGTTTACCCTTCTGTTGGCTCCGTGCCAGAATTTGAAGCGTGAGTTCGAGCCCAGGTCGATCTTGTGACAATTATGCGATACCGGCTTTTGCTGGCAACCGGGCCGCTCATCGGGGCTTTCCTTCCCCAGCAAAATTGAAAAATAGTATAGGTAATTACAACAAAATAGGGTGGCGCCGCACCGCGACGACACGCTTCCTCAGGGGGGAAGCAACCCCGAATTAAATGGAAAAGAAAGTAGTGAAACTTTAAAAAAAAGGCCATTTTATTTTATGGAAATGGGTGGTGCGGTCGTTTTATAACGCTGATTCCGTTTAATTTCATTACATGTACTCGGTTTGGGTTTCAGGCATTGAGCTTGGTATGAGGACCAGGGTAGTCGTCAGCAGGACTCCTCAGAACGGCGCCCGTGTGACACAGGTACTGGTCGATACGATTAATTAGTAGTAGTAGTAGTAGTAGTAGTAGTAGTAGTAGTAGTAGTAGTAGTAGCTTCTTTGTCAGCAAACCCCGAACAGTTATGATATTTTCAGAAGGGAACTGACGAGAGAAAAGGACTGCAATGAAAGAAATTGGACTGAGTAAACTTATCATACTTCGAGAAATCATACTTCGGGAAAACAAATAGCGGCGTTGCAGGGTGCCCTACCGTATATTGGACAGTGCAAATTTCGATTCTTCATCCTCTTTGAAAGAAACACTATCGATTGAAAAAAAAAAATTATCGTTGTTGTTACTGTCTTAAGTTTATGAACCTATCGAGGTTAGGCAGGGGACATGTTAGCCCAGATATTAAAATGCGTGCACCGTATCACTACCGACATGGCATACTACATCGCAAAAGAAACAACAACAACAAAAACTACGCCGCATCTACCATTTCAGTGTTACGTTTCTCTTGTGTTTGGCTTAGATTGTGTGCGGAATCGGGGATGGGCGTGAACCTATCGCAGGTCTGTATACAGTTCCCATCACACTGGAGCTGATGCTGCACAAGTGGGGAACCCGGGACCCTGCCCAGAAGACGGAAATCCGCAAGATGCTTACGTCCTGGTCAGAGAAACTGCTGCTGCAGATCATGGAACAGGAGACGAAGCTAAGTGTGGAGGAGAAAGGGGGGCTCATGGCCCAGACAGAAACTATAGGTAAGGAAAACATAAAGACGGACAAGATAAAGAAACACGGTGATTCCAGTTACGGTTCCAGAAATAGAGGGTGTTTTAGGGTGTTTTCAGAATTACTATTCTTCGCAGCAGAGTTGAAACAATCGCGTTTGTGAGTGTGCATGCATGCTCGAGATAGTCGATCTTAGTGATTGGTAGAGTTCTAAATGTAATACCTTGCCGTCTACTGGCAGCGCGAGCCGTCGAAATTTCAGATTCTCCCACTCAATGTTTAACTGTGGCCGCAACACTAGCACTCCTTCTGATACTCTTATGACGTAAAGGCTAAAATCTTCTGTAACTGTAACTTGCTGTCACTGTGCAGGTGACTAATTGGTTGGACGTTAGACACTACCCGAAGAGCTTAAAACGATCTGTGAGCCTTATTCAATCTGAAGATCAGCTGCTTGACTGTCTATATTCCTGCAGGTATTGACTACGTCTTCACCAAGCTGAAGAACGTCCTCACACCTGTGGTGATTGAGGTGAACGCCCAGGACTGCTTGTGGTCGGGCAGCGTGTTCGAGTATATACACCCCAAGTGTCGCGGTCAGACGGCGCGGACGTGGGTCCAGACCATGGTGGCCAGGTCACAGCGATTCCTCATGAAGGACAAGACAGTGTTGGTGGTGGGGGCCGGAGGGTTCAGCAAGAGAAAACTCTGGAAGGACGCTAAGGAGCTCGGGGTGAAGGTAACGTACGGCAGTGACCTTGTACTTGCTGTTAGGCCAGGACTGTTCTGGTTCCAATTTCTTTATTAAGAGAAGATAGGTAGGTTGAAATAACCGTCGTTGTTATTGTTGCTGTTGTTCGTTTTCGTTTTTGTTTTGGATGTTTTTACTTGTCTCCGATAGCAAACACTCTTATGTAATTCTCTCTCCTTTTCTCTCTCTGTTTTTGTCTTTAACTTTCCTGTTGCTTTTCACCACTCTCATTCTTCTTCAGTATTTATTTCATTTTGAAAATGGTGATGCCTTCCTCATGGCCCAAGCTGACTGATAAGACTGTGAAAGCTCTGCTGTTTTTCTTCTTTGAATAGGTCGGCTCTAAGTTCTGTTACCCACTTAGTGTCTGCTCCTTTGTGGGGCTACATTCACTGACCGCCATCCTGCCGGTACCGTCTCATGTGAGATGAAAGCAGCCTCACGTCTTTGTTTATTCAGATCGTCCTCGTGGACCACGACCCAGACCACTTCGCCAAGACCGACGTCTACCTCTTTCTGCACGTGGATATCACCGACCATACGAAAGACGAGCAACACGCGGACACCATCATCAAACTTCTCCAGTCGGAAGTCGGTCAGGTGGATGGCTGCCTCGCCGTGTGGGAGGATTGCGTCCCCTTGGCGTCCTTGGTAGCGGAAGGGTTACAGCTGCGCTACACGATACCGTACGCGGCCGCCATGGCCGGGAAGGACAAGCAGTTAACGCTGAAGACCCTGAGGGAAGACGCTTTTGACCCCCCGCACATCTTCCCAGCTCGGCTCTTCTCCAGCCCTGTCGCGCTAGTGAGCGGACCTGAGGCGCTGGAAGAAGCCGTAACGCAGGTAAACTACTAGTTCGTGTCCACACGGCTGGGGCTGGCCTTTCTCTTGTTGCCCCGTCTTTGGTATCACCCCTTCATGGTGGAGAAGGACTTTAAACTCCCGAACACCCACCCATCCTCGTGTCCACAAGAGGTAAACCTCCGTTTGCGGGTCACTGTAATTTTTTTGTTTTTACTGTTGGAAAGTTTCTGTCCTTTGCAACTCCTTTCTTCTACAAAAAAGCTGACCAGAAATCCTCACAGAGCATTCTTTTTCCAGTCAAGGTAAATGCAGCCCCGCCCCCTCCTCCGGAGTCTGATGAATTGGACTGTTAGACTACTAGCGTGAATTAGCCATTCATGATCACAGGCTATATGGAACCTGTTGCGTAACTGTTTCCTGATTTCAAAGATTTCGTTGTGGGTTCTCTCGGTAACGCTTAGTTGGTATAGTTCGCCCATTAGGAGGTGCAAATGTATACCAGTCATGCGCAGGAGAGGCAAATAAAATCCAGTCGTCCACTAACGGGGGCGACTGTATCCCCGCAACGCGGGAGGGGGTGCAAATGTTCTCCGGGGTCTGGCTAGGTGAAGTCACGTGGCCGCTGACTTCGTTCTACGACTTTACTTTATGCGAAATATGGACGGAATTGACTAGTATACATTTGCACCCCCTAACGGACGAACTACACCAACTGAGCCTCAGTAACTGGCTTTTTCTCATAGCGCCGACAAACAATCAAATGTTTTTTTGTGTACATTGAAGTGTGGGATGCAGTATCCTACTGACATGAGAAATTTATCAGATTTGCCCGTATGGTAGTACCTCTACACTGGCAAGGGCAGGTTTTGAAAGCAAGGAGGCAGGCAGGCAAACAGCGAACCATTGGCTCATCACTGTAGCGCAAGGTATTCTGTTCTTGGCAGAGTCAAAGATCTGCACTAATAATGACGCATCTGTATGTCGTCGCAGGTGTCCCTGCCGGCCGTGCTGAAGCTGGAGTACGGGTCCAGCGCAGTGGCCATGATGCACGTGCAGGGCCTGCCCGAGGCCATCGCCCACGTGCAGCACGTGCAGGCCAATCTCCGCACGGAGGACGACTACCCGGGGGTGGGGCTGGGCCACGGGCACTCGTTCGTGCTGATGCCTCGCCTGATGGGCACAGAGCACGACATCGACGTGGTGATGTTTGAAGGGCAGCTGATGGCCGCCTTCGTCTCCGATAACGGACCGACTCACTTTCCACACTGTAACGAGACGGCCGCCGCTATGCCGTCAGTGCTTGATGAAGGTAATGCAGGCTGAGGCTGAGCAGGTTGAGTTTAATAATAATAATAATAATGAGTATTGTATTGGCGCTTAACCCAATTTCATGAATCGGCTCAAAGGACCGCGAACTAAACCCAACACGCACGCTCACGTGAATCACACGCATTCTCTCACACACTGGACATAAACACATTATAATCACGTGGTGCGAAGGGTCAGCTCAGCTATTTAAATTTCTGAATTTAGAATTCCATTTATTTTTTTAATTTGGTGGGCTGAACATTTCCAAAGCAGTTTAACTGGCAGCTTGCCGTTCCCTGGCATGCACCTTGCCCCACAAATACGAAAATCGTGAAACTACAACTGTTCTTTTTTAACACCAACAAAGATCTTACAAATCGCCACAGGGACACAACGTGGTCCCAATAAACTACATGACGCATGACCCCGGGCCACATTTATGGTAACAAGCCCGGGTGATGAGGACTGGGTTTCAGCACGGTTTCGTGTGGTTGCCGATCGTCAGCTAACTCTGTGGTGTTATTGTTGTTGTTGCTCTCTCTCTCTATCTCTCTCTCTCTCTCTCGTGCGTGCGTGCGTGCGTGTGCGTGTCCGTGTGTGTGTGTGTGTTATTTAAGTCCTTCAGGTACGGAAGGTGATTATGGGGACTTCCTCCCCCGCGCCTGTAAAGAACTACAAGAATGATCAGCCAAACTGTGCTGTTACAGAATCAGAGCGTGTCCTGATCGCCGCTGCTGAGGTCTGCTGCCGACATCTGGGTCTAACGACCGGAGTCTTCAACGTGGAGATGATGATGACGCCGCGAGGTCCTCGCCTGATCGAGATCAACGCTCGCATGGGCGGCTTCTACCTCCGGGACTGGATCCGCCGCGTCTACCACGTGGACATCTTCCACATGGCCATCATGGCCGCGTGCGGGGTGCGTCCCGTGGCCACCAACAGCGCGGTGGGAGGCTCCACCAGCAGCAGCAGCCGCGACCACGCTGGCCAGCTGATGGGGATGATGCTGTACCCGTCCCGCCACGCCAAGGCCCTGGCCACCACAGCCTCGCTGGACGTCCTACACGAGCTGCACGAGCAAGGGGCCATCGTCTTCACCCAGCTGGAGCCGCACGTTGAGGACGGCGAGCACGAGTACGAGGAGCCGTTTGCCAACCTGGCGGTCCACGCCCCGACGCTGGAAGAGGCGCGAGCCAAGCTTGTGGGTATCTGCGTCGCCCTGGGACTGGAGACGGAGGTGTCGATGGCTTACATTCTTCAGGACTTCGTCCACGCCTGACAACGGCTTCACTGACATGAGCGCGTGGATGGGTGGATGCTGAAGGGTTGAAAGGGGGTTAATGTTACATGTACCATGTTTATGCTCACAGATCGTTCTGAGCTGTTTTTGTGGATCTACCATCACACCCCTAAGACACCCGCACAGTGATAGCGTCTTTAATGCTGGCACTGAACCAACAGAAGCGTACTCGATGACGCGGCGACCACACTGTACGTTCCAGTTGTGTAACCACAGTCGTAGGATTTAAATGTTCGACCGCTCGCGCAAAGTGTAAACACTTGAACATTGTATGGCGGCATTAAGAACTGTACTAATCATCAAAGAGTATTTCGAGCGTACAGGCGTACTTACTGTTCCAAAACATAAGCTGGCTTAGCAAAGGTGGTATCGGCCCGTTTAACGCCTTTTTGCACCACATACGGGTGATATCAACGACGGGGCAAGGAGAAAGATAAAAATATCTGCACAAATGTTTCGCCCCAGCCGGGAATCGACCTCACGACCCGAGCATTTAAAGTCCAGCGCTCTGCCGCCCCACTGTCCCGGCTCCCCTGACAAGCGTACCTAGCAGACGGACGGACTACTAACTACGTATACCGTCAGCTAAGAGTGCCAACGTAACCGTCGGGTGGGGTGTGGGTGTTTGGGGGGTTTAACGTCCTTTTCCACCACATACAGGTGATACCAAAGACGGGGCAACGGTGAAAAAGCCAGCACAATTATTTGGCCCCAGCCGGGATCGAACTCACGACCCGAGCATTAGAAGTCCAACGCTCTACCATTCGACCACCCCTGCTCCCCGTGACCGTCGGAAACGCCGATACACACAATACTGTACGGGCTCCGGCAGGAACTGGAGAGGACCGCAGCGTCCATGGTCCGAATGGGGCTTCCACTGTGAGATGACGAACGACAACTGAACGACAACAACAACAATAATAACAATAACTGACAAGAGCAGTGGCTTAACAGACTCCCAAGATTGAGCATTGATAACCAAACAGACAGTCAGTGTGTTTAGTGTTCAGATATGTCGGAACGGTTCGTAGTACATGCCCATTGCAAGGCAGTTCCGGTTTACTTGCTGCTGGCAGTCTTACCAGATACGATTTGTTTCATTTGTTTCACTTACATCTTGTGAAAATCTGTACATGGTTGTGATGCTTGTGCGCGGGGACCTTCATTAGTCTATTGATATAAATGACATTCTTTCATTGTATCCCTCCTTTTTTTAAGCTATGTATAAAACAAAACAACCGTATTTAAGGAGCGCCACGGCGTATTAATACTGTGTTTATTTGTACAGAGTAGTTAGTATGGTATGTATTTTTGGATGGTTTTTATTCAGCTATGGCAGTTTCGTGAAGCTGGTATTGTCATGCATTTATGACGTTTTGATCAGTTTGTGATTTACACTGTATTTTTTTATGCTTGAGCAGTTCAAGTTGGTAGGAGTAGAGTTTTCTACGTCATTTTGTTGTTGTTGCGATTTGGTGGTCTCGGTTTTGTCCCTTTACTGCAGACAGCTTCCATCTGCTCTGCGTACACTGTTTTTTCATGTTTACTGTCATGTATTTGCGAAATCTTACCTGCGAGGAATGGACGACCCCACTCCTGTCAACCAAAAGGGCCGAGCCCCCAGAATTCAGCCAATCGCGTTCCGCGGCATAATGAACACAATGGTCTGGCAAACGTTTTGCCAGACACTACAACGCGGGAAGCACGTGTAGTTTGATATGACTGAAACGTGGAAAAAAAGCAGTAAAGTCCATTGACGTCATTTTGGGTAAAATGGCCGTTACGTCAATCTCTTTCATCTTGAAAATCACCCCTGATTCCATAAAATGACGTCATGGACGTGCTGTGTTTTGCCAGTACACGCAGAGTAAAGGGTCGGGGCTTTGGCCTCGCGGCTTGCCGAGTGGAGTCGTCTATTGAGAGCTGTTGTCGTTGACACGAGTGCCATATTTTCCTATATAAGTCCTTATCATCGTCAGAATTATTGTGATTGTGTTAATGATGAAAGACCAACATTAATGTAGTCTACTTTACCTTCATACTGACCATGCATTTTGCTTGGAGTATAAAACCTTTAATGTTATTTCAGGTAATAATAAATAGTTACCAAAAACCAAACCGCAGCTTTTACGGTCAAAACCAAGTGAGACAAAATTGTTCCGTAAGTACAGGACAGAACCTGTCTCCTGTCTGAGACCTCACTCCTCTGACAAAATTATATCCTTCCACTTGTATTGCCAGCTCCCCCACCCTCCCCCTCCTTTTTCCTTCAGTCTTGTGGCAGAATACAAGGGACAGACCATAATTATTGTTTCAAACTAAAAACAATTTGACTTTTGTCACTCCCTTTTTCCTGCTGTGCGTTCACATGCGTGTCATTTTATTCAGTCTTGAAACTTACACAGTTGTATTAGTTGTTCAAATGAAAAAAAAAGAAGGAAAAATCAGCAAACTCTGATGTTTTTGTTTGTCTGCTTGCTTTTTGCCTCTTTTTTGGGGGGGGGGGGGGAGGGTGTTATTGTTGTTTTTTTGTATGGTTGGTTGGGTGTATAGGTTTTTGTTTTGCTTTTTGTTTTGTTTGCTTGTTTCTTTTTTTTTGTTTGGTTGGTTGATTGTTTGGTTGTTGTTTTGTTTGTTTGTTTGTGGGTTTTTTGTTTGGTTATTTTTTTGGGGGGGGGAGGGAGTGGGGTGGAGGAGGGGGGGGGGGAGTCTGTTTCATCACACGTGGCTGTGCGTCCTTGTCCCCCTTTTAAGGAGCCCATCACACATACACGAGTACGCCGTCAGTCAGTTCAGTGTGAGTATCAGGCTAGAAGTCTCCAGGGAGGGAGAACGTGCGACATTCCGTGGAATGTACTCTGAGCGTAATGTTACACCACGGACCGTGTTGTGTAGTCGGTCACGAGTCACTTCAACAATGACAATGTCGCTAGATAATAGTTACTGGCCAGAAGCTTTATTATCACAGGGCAGTGAGAAAGGGTCGTCCTGTTCCCTCTTCGAAACACTCCAAATAGAACTGACCCCCCCCCCCCCCCCCCCCCCCAAAAAAAAAAACAACAACAACAAAAAAACAAAAAAACAAACAAACCCAACTACACCAAAAAAACAAAACAAAACAACAACAACAACAACAACAACAAAACAACTACACATGTAAATGGGTAACAATACTGGACAGATGTACCCGCCCCTCCACCCCCTGCACTCCGTCTTGACTCTCAGAGAGCAAGTTAGAGACGACTGACCAACTGACTTTTTTTTTAATTCTTCAAGGAAAAGTGGTTGTTGGGCAGGCAGATCCATTGTGCATACCCGTCTTCGCTACACAATACACATAAAGCTACGATTACATCTACACAGAGATAACGCATAAAAGGTTATCATCAATTAAACATGAATATGAACATAGACATGTATGTAGTCAAGAGCAAACTAGCACACACAAACAGTTGATTTAAAAGGTATGGGGTAGGTGGTGTTTGTTTGTGTGTGTGTGGGGGGGGGGGGGGGGGTACGAATAGGACATCAGTCGTGGAAAGTGGATGTGAGCGGGATTAAAAGAGAGACTGACTGACTGACTGACTGACTGACTGACTTTATTTTCCAAGGAAAGACGTTATAGGCGCGCAGGCCCAAATTGCAAACCTGTCCTTGCTAACATCTACATGAACAAAATTAAGTAAAACAAACATCAAGTGCAAAACAAAACAAAAGCGATGCTAATTAAAACTGACATCATGTTTATGCAGGAACAACTCATACACACATACACATCAGTACACACACGCGCGCCGCGCGCACGTGTATGCGCACGTAAACGAGATACAGAGTGGAGTTCGGGGGTAAGGGGTAAATAGGAATTTGTTAACGAGGGGGGGGGGGAGAGAGAGAGAGACACACACACACACACACACACACACACACACTGACACACACATGCTAAAGAACACATGGAGAAGGAGGAGCGTTGACCCCGTGAAGTTCCAGGGGACGATTTATTAATTATATTTTGGCAACAAAATGACAAATGAGGTCGTCCGGTACACGAAATCTCCAGGCCCGTAATCTATCCACCGTATAACTGACACAGTGACTGATTGATGGATCACCTGTCATACAGACCTCTTTGAAGTGACCGCGCCGCTTTAGTTTCAAGCTGAAGTAACCTGCGCAAATGTTCAGGGGTCAAACTGAGTTTGTAACAGACGTTGATTGATGCTGACACTTGAGCAGGGTATAAAAGCAGGATTTTCTTTAAAATGGTTTCTGAATTTCGCTGGGTTTTTGTTTTGGACGAGATTACAAGACTAGTGGTTCTTCAAATCGTTTGTAAGTATTTTGGTTTGTTTTTCTTGTTTATACTGAACTGTTTTTTTAATACAGTTCCAGTAACTAGCAATGAAGGATTGAGAATAACAAGAAATGGAGACAGTGGGAAAGACAGGTCAGCTCTCTCTATGTTACGAGCATTTATTCATTACGCAGCCTGTGTGCTGGCTGTTTGGCCACATTCTGGACAAAAAAAATTAAATATTAACAAAATTCAATACACAGACACAAACTTGAAACACTGTGACATAACTGCCTTGGTGTGGGTGGGTGGGTGTGTTTGGGACTTTTTCCACCACGTAGGGGCGATATCGAAGACGGGTCAACGAGAAAAAGGCCAGCACAAATGTTTGGCCCAAGCCCGGATTCGAACTCACGACAACGCCATAGTGCAAGAGACAGCTGTGCCAGTGAGTTTCAAAACTATGCTATTGTAACGATTATCACAATTCCAGCAAGACCATCGTGGTGACTCCGGCCGCCGTACACGTTGTTATGTGTTGTTTTAGATGTGTTCCGCGTACTGAGCAGACGACATTTTTTTTGGTTGCGCACTGAGGACCAGCTAGACGAAGCCGATTGGTGGCTATTTTTAGAAGAATTTTTTAAGAGTCCCAATCTGTTGGAATGGGCCGTAGCTTAAACAAAAGTCTTATTTCTCTAATTACAGAAGCTATAAAGTTACGAAAACTGTCGCGATGGGCAGCTGACACGTCCTTCTATCTGGCAAACATTAATAGGCTCAAAAGCGGCATTTTTTTTTTCCTTCTCGGCGGTGTTACGAACATACTAATAACAATAATAATAATGAGTATTGTACAGGCGCTTTACCCAGTTTCATGAATCGGCTCCCAACACGCACGCTGACGTGAATCACACGCATTATCTTACACACTGGACATAAACACACTACAATCACGTGGTGCGAAGGGTCAGCTCAGCTATTTAAATTTCGGATTTTAGAATTGCATTTTTTTTTTCATTTTGGTGGGGCTGAACATTTCCAAAGCAGAGGGGAAGGAAGCCACGTACGAGAAGGAAACATTCTTTGCCCCGAGTGGGACTCGAACCCCCCGACCTCTCGCATTGTTGACAAGTCTCTTAACCACCAGACCACCGACCGCCCCAGGAAGTGGTTTTAATAGGCTCAAAAGCGGCATTTTGCCTTCTCGGCGGTGTTACGAACACACAAGCTTTAACTTCTGGCTCTGTGAAAGGAAGAACTACACAAGATAAACTGAACACAGAATTTGAACATACTAAGTAAACAGCACAACGGAAAAAGAATTAATCACTTTGTTTCTCTGGAGTGGGCAAAGCCGGTACACTCTGAACAACCCCAAACGGAAACTAATGATCTAACTTATGATCAAAGTGCAAAATGAAACTAATTATTGTAAACTTGAATTTCAAAGCACGCAATCATATTCGTTAGTTTTTTTTCAAAATGGATTCTACGCAAATCCACGTCCCTTATTAGTAGCAGGTCGGGTCATTGTCCTCAAAACAGCCCAAAAAGGTCAGCCCATGTAATTTAATACGGAATACGAAAACAGAGGTATTAACTGTCTAAACCCACCGAACAAAGCAATCCCAGGAAGGGAAGGGGACGGGGACGGGAGGGGGGGGGGATGAAGACGTTGGGGAGGGTGATGGGCGGGCCGTGGGAGATCATGTGCGTATCTGTGTCTGTATTTGTGAAAAGGGGAGTGTTGTTGTTGGTGGTGGTGGTGGTAGTGGTAGTGTGTGTGTGTGTGTGTGTGTGTGTGTGTGTGTGTGTGTGTGTGTGTGTGTGTGTGTGTGTCTGTCTGTCTGTCTGTGTGTGTCTATGTGTGTGTGTGTGTGTGTGTGTGTGTGTGTGTGTGTGTGTGTGTGTGTGTGTGTGTGTGTGTGTGTGTGTGTGTGTCTGTAGCTTGCAACGATCAGACCAGAAACCCTTTTATCTCCTCAACCGGAACGTTCTAGCACTACAAGTAATGGTAGGTTAAACCTTGCGTTGTCCCATTCAGGGAGAAACGTTAAACTGTTGTCGTCGCAAAAAAAAAAAAAAAAAAATGCGTAACAGGGAACGGGCCATTGGCCTCTGACGACGAAACGTCAATTTTGATTAAAGGCTCACTACATTTGTTTGGCACAGAACAACGCTGTGGACAACTTTCCACCGAATGTTCTCAAACTGCGCCGCAAAACCCGTCACTTTGGTGAAGATGTAACACAACAGACCACCGCAAGGACTCGCGTTGCCGTAATATTGCCCGAGGGCTTGCTCTGAGCGAAGTTGTTGACAAGGCTGGTCTGTTAACATGTAAGAACGCTTTATCGGCAGACCCGTAGTCAAGCGTTAGAATGGGCAAAACCAACGCTACTCTTGCCAAAAAAAAAAAAAAAAACCCCAAAAAACAAACACGTTGATTTTGTTTATAAATTGTGATAGTGTTATGCCAGGAGGTCTTTGCACGGGGCCTAAGCAGTATTTGTGCTGGCATTTTCAGTCGTTGCCCCGTCTTTGATATCACCCGTATGTGGTGGTAAAGGACGTTAAACCCCCAAACACCCACCCACCCATCCTTTGCACGGAAAGACAACTGCAGGTCAATGACCGTCAACTACCTCCATTTTTAGTTTGTATTCATGACTAAGATTCTCCATACGAAAACGGACGCTTACCAAGTACCACATATTTTTTTTAAGAATGTAAACAGCAGAACAACAACAACAACCATCAACACTTGTGAATCCTTTGAAGACTGAGAAACCTTAGAAGCATTCTATTCCGCAATTATGATACTGAATTTCATGAATAGGTATCATATGACGAACTGGTGTAAATGCCACCTGGAAACCGACTTCTGCGTAGATTCTGGGCCAGGTACAGCAATCATCGTGGTATCGTATGAAGATCTCCTTAAAGTACACATTCTAAGGTAAAAGAAAAAAAAAAAGTCGTCTGTTTCCGATTTACCGACCAACCTCTTTTGACCAAGCCGATCTTTTTTCTTTCCTATCCCTTTTTTGTGCGGAAAGACCCCCCCCCCCCCCAAAAAAAAAAAAAAAAAAGGTGTAAGAGTAGCTTGCAATTAACATCAGCGGACATAACTCGTTTCTTTTCCTGGCCCTGTCTGTCTCAGATGGGCAACTAGAGCAGTATATGAAATAGATGGTATAGGACGGAGGATTGGTTTTTTTTTGTTTTGTGTGTGCGTGCGTGCGTGTGTGTGTGTGTGTGTGTGTGTGTGTGTGTGTGTGTGTGTGTGTGTGTGTGTGTGTGTGTGTGTGTGTGTGTGTGTGTGTGTGTGTTGTTGTTGTTGTTGTTGTTGTTGTTGTTGTTGTTGTTTTCTCTTTTTTTTTCTTTTTTCTTTTTTTTTTTTTTTTTTTTTTTTTTGGGGGGGGGGGGACACGGTGAGTGCGGGGTAATTTTTATGGCCTTAGGTCCACATGACCGACCGAATTCAGCCAGTCAGTCTTGCGCAAATGTTTCTTTCCACAGGTCACAACGCAGACAGTCACAGTGGAGAAGTGACGCACGGCTCTGATGGAGAATGGATATGGTGGTACCTGCGGCATCCAGCTACAGGTGAGCTCATGCGTGCTTCTACTACAAACACTTCTTGTCTCTATTGCGTCGTTCTGTCTGCATGGCGAAAGAGAGTTTTTCAAATCGTTAAAAAAAAAAAAATAGTGGAGAACCCAGGGCCCGTACGTAAAACTCGAGGTTAATTTAACCCACGGCTACGGGCCTAACCCAGACTAGCACAAAAGAAACCCCAAAACAAAATTGAAGAAAAAAAAAAAAAAGGAAGCGAAGAAAGAAAGAAAAAAAATCCTTCTGTAACGGCATAGGCACCTTACTGGAATGGACCCGCTTCCTGATTTACAACAAAAAAGCAACAGAAAATTTAACCCTAGAGCTAGTTTAGTTTGAGGTTAGACTCTAACCCCGACTTTTGCATGCGGGCCAAGTTCTTTCTGCTCGTGATCTACGTGTATATTGTGAGTGGATTGAGTAATCCGCCTTTTTATCATAAATGTGCGTGTGGGGGTTGAACATTCTTTTTCCACCACTTAATGGAACGCTCTACTATTTTTACATCAAGTGTATTACTGTACTCTTTGACACCATACATACATGTGTGTGTGTGTGTGTGTGCGTGCGTGCGTGCGTGCGTGCGTGCGTGCGTGCGTGCGTGTGTGTGTGTGTGACTACTGGTGCACAATCCCAAACTTAGTTGGTAGGAATAACGAATCCAAGGGTAATGGTTTAGGGAAAACAAGGAGAAATGCTGTAATGATTAATTAAAAGAAAGAAAGAAAGAAAGAATAAACACTGAGCGAAGAAGAAACACTCAGCCCAGTAAAAAGAAAAAATATAATTTTTATTTTTTTTTGCTTGTAGCGGACCTGCATGTAGCTGAGGTTAAAATGGGGGGGGGGGGGGGGGGAGAAAAGAGAGGGGAAAAAAGAAGAAGAAAAAAAACCCAAACAAATAAAAGGTAATGGTTTAGGGATCCAAATGGCCATCATAGTTGCCATTTTCCACGCCACTGATGTGTTGTCTAATTCTGATCTGCTAAACTGTCCATTCTCAAACCAGATGGATGTTAATGGGTATGATGGCGTGGATGACAAACGTCAACTGAGAGAGCAGTACCTGGCGCTGCAGATGGCGCTGACAGAGCTGGGTCTCCAGCCAGTCATCGACAGGACCGGCTCGCCAATTCGTCACGTGGCTGATGACGTCACCATAGCCATTCTGGCGGAGCGCGGGGAGGCGCTGTCACTACTGCTGGAAGGTGAGCCTATTTGTAAAACGATGTGAAGGATGGACTGTTGTGTGTGTGTGCTTGTGTGTGTGTGTGTGTGTGTGTGTGTGTGTGTGTGTGTGTGTGTGTGTGTGTGTGTGTGTGTGTGTGTGTGTAAGAGAGGAAGAGAGAGAGAGAGAGAGGGGGGGGGGAGGGAGGGAGTTCATCTCGCATGTTATACCGGCAGGTAACCTTCAGAACCCGGGTTCCGCTCTGCTGGTACTCTCCCCTTCGTGGCTGTCTCGTCAACTCTCCTCAAGCGACCTCACCATGGAGACGTTGCACGGACACAAGGCCGTTACCATGGAAACGCTCTACCTGCACAAGGCCGTCACCGCGGACGCTGGCGGGCAGACCTTCCTGGACGTCTTCGCGCCACCACGCCGCGTCACATACGTCATCAGTCACATGACCGGCTCCTCCGATCATGTGGCTGAGACGGAGGCCATGAAGCTGACGAAGTTCGGCCTTGACACGCCGATGAGCAGCTCGGCGCTCCTGAGTCAGAGGCTGGAGAACCAGCTCCTGATGCGTAGCACGTGTGCTGCGGTCGGCGTGGCGCACCCCAGCACCCTGGGTTTTTGGCTGGCAGGGGAGAGCAGCCCTGACTATCCGGACACCTTCCCCACTGTCAGGGTTGTCACACTAGCGACCAGATACTTGAAAGCCGCTGAGCTGGAGCCCTGTGTTCGTCAGTTCCTCGGATCCAGTCAGATGAGGAACTGCGAAAAGGTGACTTGCTTCAACTGCTGCTTTGTCTGGTCTGTCTGTTACAGTCTCTGATTCAATTAACCTTATTAATCTGTTTGAACGTTCACCTGCTACTGAAGGTGTTGTTCAGGGATGTCCCCCACCCCCCGACAGCATCTTCAGCTGCTTGAAGAAGGCTTTTTTGTGGAAAGTATAGTATAGACTTCTCCCGACTAGCCTTCGATAAGTGTAAGAATGGAAAATATAAAAATGTGTTGCCTATTTCATTTAAACTAGACAGATTTTTAATATTATAGATGTACATCTTGTTTTAATGGATACCCTTTTATCTTTTAATGGCCAGGCAGAGAAGGTCTTTCTTGCTTGCGCGGCGTTAAGCCCTAAATAACTAACTAGTTGACTGAAGGCCCATCTACATTCAATTCCATGCTCACAACTGAATCGATCTGAAGGTAGAGCCTAACATTATGCCACCTGTCAAATGTACAGAGGCAGCATCTAGACGACTGGCACTGGGCCTGCGAAAGGGTATACGCGACACGAACATCGACTTGTCAGCTAGTGTTACGTGTAATCGCTGAGTAGAAGAATTTAAATCTTTGCTGTCTCAGCCTACGGACGGCAGTGTAAAAATTTTGGGAAGTCGTGGTATTAATAAGCTAGGAAGTGATTTTTTGTTTTCTTTCTTTGGTTATTGGTTTGGTTTCGTTCATTATTTTATGAATACCTTATTTATCAGGTTATCGTGAAGACATTTGGTCAAGCAAACACGTCAACCAGAGGGGTACACGCTTCCGGTGACGTCACCTCCATCGTCACTTCCGTTATGGAGCTTCTGTTGGAAATCGAACCAGGGTCAGGGATACTGGTGGAATCCATGGTGACGACCTTTAACCCGGAGGTGCCGGACGGGATAGGCCGTCACGCTGTCGATATTGAAGGTTTTGTGTGTGTGTGTGTGTGTGTGTGTGTGTGTGTGTGTGTGTGTGTGTGTGTGTGTGTGTGTGTGTGTGAGAGAGAGAGAGAGAGAGAGACTTGTCAGATGTCAGAGGCGTCGACTAAAAGTAGTATGATTACGCATGGCAGTAGATTTGCAGGCGTTGTTTGACCGAAACAGAAATGCTTACAATCGATATTAGCATATTTTCAGCATTATCCACGTGTCCCCATTTTCTAACAGGAGTACCCGTTGAATGTCAAGTAAAGGCCATTGTGAGCAGAACACCGCAGGATGGCGCACGCCTGTCCGAGGTAATACATCACCTCATGGCACCCAGAGAATGTAGGACACAATCTCTCTCTCTCTCTCTAGCCGCGAAATAGTCTTTGTTGCTTGCACGGCGTTAAGCCCTAACTAACTCTCTCTCTCTGTCACACACACACACACACACACACACACACACACACACACACACACACACACACACACACACATGACCGACACGTCACCTTTGCTTTTTTTTTTAAATTTTGCTATGTTCTACTTTGCTTACATTTTTGTCTTAGGTTGTGTGTGGCATCTCTGCAAGAGACTCCCCAAAGAGCAGTGGGAAGACTGTTCCAATCTCATTGGAGATGTTGCTGAAGAAGTGGGGCATATTTGACGTCACGCAGCAGAAGGGGATCCGTGACGTCATCAAACGAAGCTCAGAGAAACTGATGGTGGAGCTGATGGAGAAAGAAAAGGGGCTCACGGCGGAGGAGAGGGGAGGGGTGGGCGCCCAGACTGACGTCATAGGTAAGGTTAAGGATTAAATAGGATGGTCGTACATGATATTTATCGCTATATTATTATTATTATTATTTGAGATTACACTAATTTTACCCAAACACATTTCATGATTCTTCATGTCCATAGTAGTAGGAAGTAAGCAGTCATGATAGGATGTATTAATGCAAAGTGGCAAAATCAATTATGAGCGGGTCTTCCTTGTCGCTGTAGTACAGTTCAAACTGCCGGGACTTTGAACTCCAACATACATAATTATAAAAATCATTAAGCAACACACCGGCGGTATTTCTAGGAAGTTGTGAAAATCCTCTCGTCTTTCTTCTCTTTGAATAGCATTTTTTTTTTTAAGTGAGACTGATATTCCTGAAGTTTTGCCTTTAAGCTTACATGACGTGGATTTCCTTCTACACAGGAATCGATTACGTGATCACGAAAATCGATGACATCATCACTCCAGTCGTGACCAGCGTCAGCGGCCAGGCATGCATTCGCGACAGTTACGTGCACGAGCTGATAAACCCCGAGAACCGAGGCCAGGCGTCGCGGACGTGGGCCCAGACCATGGTGGCCAGGTCACAGCGATTCCTCATGAAGGACAAGACAGTGCTGGTGGTGGGAGCCGGAGGGTTCAGCAAGAGGAACCTGTGGAAGGACGCCTGCGAGCTGGGTGTTAAGGTGGCCCCACATTCCCCACTGCACAGGACTCTCAGCGTATATAGGGGACCTGGTTAGGTTGTGTCAACTATAACAACAGAGCGAATCTAATTTCGCGTAGTTTTGAAAACCTTCCCTTCCCCCTTTGTTCGCTGAATACCGTGAGAACAAGATCGTGAGCAACCCTTTCAAGGTAAAGCGAAAACTGTTTTGTTTTGTTTTTTCTAAAAGAAATACGCCTTGATATGGATAAACTAATGAGTGTTTTTGTTCTGATGAAATTGTCCAGGGGCGTTTTTTTTTCAAGAACGTTTCTCTGGGTGAAAACGTGTTTGGGGAAAACAAGCAGGTATGGCCTAAAACTTATATCATTACAGTTTCCCTTAATAAATTTGCGAAGCATTTGCTCAGTCACACTCTCTGACCGGTGAATGTCTCCACTGTTGTTTTCTAGATAGTTCTGGTCGAGTCCGACTCTCGCCACTTCGCGCGGGGGCACGTGCACGTCTTCCTGCACCACGACATCAACGACCACACACGAGACTACGACCACGCTGACGTCATCATCCGGCGTGTTCAATCAGAGGTCGGTCACGTGGACGGTTGTCTGGCCATATCGGAGGACTTCGTCCCGCTGGCGTCCCTGGTCGCTGAAGGGTTAAAGCTGGATCACACGCCGCCGTTCGCGTCCGCCCAGTCCGCGAAGCAGAAAGGGTTAACGATGAAGAGGCTGAACGAGAACGGGAGCAGGACTTCACAAGCGCTTTCTCCCGCGCTCTTTGCCAGCCCCATAGCTAGGATCACGCAGCTGGAAGACGTTGACGAGGCGGCTAAACAGGTTATAGTCAAAGCTTCATCAGTTTTGTCTTTGCTGCTACAAGGAGTAGATCATGCTAGTACAAAGAGTCAGAACTTACTGACGAAAGTTATCTCCTTTATAAATGCCATTAACAAGCTTATCAGAGATGGTTAATCATGTTCTAAATAAGAACACATGGCTAGCACATTGACTTGTATTGTGAGTCTCTCTCTCTCTCCCTCTCTCTCTTTATTTTGTGTTTACGTTGTTTAGTGATCATAGCTGGTATGCATAAGAACAAAACCAGGAACTCAATCTACACTCGCCTAAGGAACATTCTTATTGTACGCTCTCAGACTCGCGTTCAGCCTTTATCATGTTTGAGGGCTATTTTCCAGGTCTCCTTCCCAGCAGTGCTGAAGCTGGAGTTTGGCTCTGGCGGTTTCGGCGTGAAGCACGTGCGCAATGTAGAGGAGGCCAGGGACTTCGTGCAGTACGTGCAGAACAACCTGAGGTCCGAGGAGGATCACCCTGGGGTGGGGCTGGGCCACGGGCAGTCGTTCGTGCTGATGCCTCGCCTGATGGGCACGGAGCACAACGTGGACGTGGTGATGTTTGACGGGCACCTGATGGCCGCCTTCGTCACTGACCACGGCCCCACCCACGTGCCGCTGTGTCAGCAGACCGCTGCCGCCTTGCCCACCATTCTGTGTCCAGGTTAGACTCGAGGGCTTCTACGGCGAAATACAATATTAGGCGAGCTTTGCAAGTGGGAGTCTTGGAGTTGTACGTGCTTGTCTACAGACTAAGGCGTTTTGTTGGATGGATGGTAGTATTGGGCAATGCTTATTCCTGTAGGCAGGGATTTTCCAAACCGGGTCGGGTCCCAGTTCGAATCCCAGCTGGGGGCCAAATATCTGTGCTGGCCTTTTTCTCCTTGCCCTGTCTGTGATATCATGCATACGTGGTGGAAAAGGTATTTGAAATTCACAAACAGCCACCCACCTTTTGTTTCTCGGTAAATGTCCATAGTGCACATTACGTGTTGGCCGAGATAGCTAGCGAACCTGTTTTGCCATTTAAAGCTTTCAGGATGTATTGGATATGAATATTATTATTATTATTATTATTATTATTATTTAGGAATGTGTGTACTGCGTTTAGGACCAAATCCGCATCTCATGCAACCGCCTGTAAGAGTTCCGTTAGAAAAGCCATACAGCCTTACTGATCTTCAATTAGGGTTCTGTGTACTTGCGCTAACACCTAACCCCGTGAGGCTTCTCTCACCAGAGGCAGAACGTGAGCTGGTTGCCGGAGTAGCCGCGTGCTGTCGAGGTCTGGGTCTGACGACCGGAGTCTTCAACGTGGAGATGATGATGACGCCGCGAGGACCTCGCCTGATCGAGATCAACGCTCGCATGGGCGGCTTCTACCTCCGGGACTGGATCCGCCGCGTCTACCACGTGGACATCTTCCACATGGCCATCATGGCCGCCTGCGGGGTGCGTCCCGTGGCCACCAACAGCCTGGTCCGGGGTCACAGCAGTCGGAGAGTCCTGGAGCACAGCGGGCAGTTGCTTGGGATCATGGTGTACCCCTCACGCCACGGCCACGCCCTGGCCACCACGGCCACCCCGGAACACCTGTGTCAGCTGCACGAGCAAGGAGTCATCGTCCTGACCCAGATCGAGCCGCACGTGCAGAAGGGATCGTGCGAGTACGAGGAGCCGTTCGCCAACCTGGCGGTCCACGCCCCGACGCTGGAAGAGGCGCGCGCCAAGCTGGTGGGTGTCTGTCTGGCTCTGGGACTGGAGACGGAGGACACGCTGAACTACATCTTGCAGGACTTCATCCACCTGTGACAGTGCACTCTCAGTTCTCCGTATACAAACTCTCAGGTCACCACATATTCTCAGGTCACCGTATACAAACTTTCAGGTCACCGTATGCAAACTCTCAGGTCACCGTATGCAAATTCTCAGGTCACCGTATACAAACTCTCAGGTCACCGCATACAAACTCTCAGGTCACCGTATACACGCTCTCAGGTCACCGTATACACGCTCTCTTTAAGCAAACTCTCAGGTCACCATATACAAACTATCAGGTCACCATATACAAACTCTCAAGTCACCGTATCAAACTCTCAGATCACCGTATCAAACTCTCAGGTCACCGTATACACGCTCTCAGGTCACCGTATACACGCTCTCTTTAAGCAAACTCTCAGGTCACCATATACAAACTATCAGGTCACCATATACAAACTCTCAAGTCACCGTATCAAACTCTCAGATCACCGTATCAAACTCTCAGGTCACCGTATACACGCTCTCAGGTCACCGTATACACGCTCTCTTTAAGCAAACTCTCAGGTCACCATATACAAACTATCAGGTCACCATATACAAACTCTCAAGTCACCGTATCAAACTCTCAGATCACCGTATCAAACTCTCAGGTCACCGTATCAAACTCTCAGATCACCGTATCCAAACTCTCAGTCCACTGTATACAAACTCATACAGACTTCCGTTCCACAAATAGCACGGACCAAGATGGTAACGTTGTATCTAGTTGTACTCAAGAGGTTCGTGTATATACAGTCTTTATCAAAAGTGCTGAACTGAAAGGATTTTAACTCTTTGACGACGAAGCACAATTTCTAACACGCGATTTCCTATAGGAAATAGCGTGTTAGAAATTGTGCTTCGTCGTCAAAGAGTTAAGGTCTTTAATTTTAATTCGTGTTTGTTTGTTTGTTTCCGTAAATCGAAGACTGAGAAAAGTTTGGATTTTGTACTCATGCTGATATAGTCGCGTCTCTTTTCATATCTTTCGACACAATAAAGGTATCAATATGTGCTTCTGTGACCTTGGTGTTTGATTCAGTGTGGCACCGCTCTTGTGCATGTTTTGTTATTATCATCATTGAGGTGATATTGTACCGTGTATTGTTTGAAGTGGTATAATTTTTACTTAGGCAACCATGAAAGCGTCAAGTGCATAATGTCATTTTTTTCGGAACACTGAGACGCAGTAAATGTTGCCGTTTTGTAGGATGCTGGCTTCTGATTCAGTTTAAAAAAAAAAAAAAAAAAAAATGAGGGGGTGGGAGGGAGGGGGCCTTTGTCGAAGCCGGAGCACCTAGAGGAACCACTGAGTGCACGTCGGTTATTGCCCTTGCTTCACCACCTGTCAGTTCACGAACAACGTACATGTATTCCTGAGCACCGACTGTGCAAGCGTGGCTACCTGCCCGGCCAATTTCACGGCCTTCCTGTAGTGACTCAAACGGCACACTGCAACTTTAGCTACCCGGGCCGGGTCTCTGCGCTAAACATCAGCGACTGACTGAAGCAATACATGTAATAAGCTTAAAGAGGCATCTCAGTGGAAGGATGAGCAACTCCCACCGTGTCAAAAACGTGTTTTGCGCCGATGCTGCCACCGACTGTGTCTTTCAGATGTTTGTAAACGTGTAAAGCCTGCTCTTAACTGGGCGCAGCGCGCGAAACACACATGTGCACCACAGTCATTGCGCTCGGTGTGTCAGCTAACTACAAAACTGAACACAGCTGTGCTTGGTGACAAACCGATCGAAGATGCACTGTCCGCCATGTCTGCGCGCCGACTGAGTGACGTAGTACAACCAGTCAGAATCTGTTGTGGAAACCACAGTCACAGTTGTGGCTATTTGAAATCCACGTGAGCGTGCCTGTTAGGTTTAGCTCGCGGCGTTTTGAGCGAAATATTTGGGTTAACGCGCCTATATTAATGCGACCATTATTCTTATCATTATTATTATTACTTGTGTGTGTGTGTGTTACTCTGTGTGTGTGTGTGTGACGGTGTGTGTGTGTGTGTGTGTTACTCTATGTGTGTGTGTGTGTGTGTGTTACTGTGTGTGCGTGTTACTGTGTGTGTGTGTGTGTGTGTGTGTGTGTGTGTGTGTGTTACTGTGTGTGTGTGTGTGTGTTACTCTGTGTGTGTGTGTTACTCTGTGTGTGTGTGTGTGTGTTACTGTGTGTGTGTGTGTGTTACTCTGTGTGTGTGTGTTACTCTGTGTGTGCGTGCGTGCGTGCGTGCGTGCGTGCGTGTGTGTGTGTTACTGTGTGCGTGCGTGCGTGCGTGCGTGTGTGTGTGTTACTGTGTGTGTGTGTGTGTGTGTTACTGTGTGTGTGTGTGTGTGTGTGTGTGCCGGGTGTGTGTGTGTCTGTGTGTCTGTCTGTGCCAGTGCCTGTAGTGACTAAATAAACTCTATCGACGTGTCATGCCTCTTGGGTTTCTAGTCACTGCAGGAGTGCGGAGAAAACTTCTCCCTGTATTTAACACCGACGGTCCGTAACGGACTGAGAGGAATTACGCACGCTAATGTCTACCCCGGCCTCCCACAACTACCGATACAAAATTCATTCTATTGCCAGTGTATGCATTATTCAAACTTGAACGACACGGTACTCGCAAACACTAAATCGACTCAGCCAAGCTGGCTTCAAAGGGGCATGAAGTCTAGGCACACAAAGCTAGGGACAATTCTACACAGGGCTAGGAACAAGACACGACAATAACGATTTTGATGGGGTTTTTTTGGTGGGTTGAAAATATCAGGAGCAGAATCCGCGTGCCCGGCTTGAAATGTGTAGCTGCCGTCGGTACTGCGCTATTTGTGTGGTGATGATCAGTGGCAAAGCATGTCACTTCTTACTAGGCTTAATAACAGTTAATTAATAATAATAATAAGTAATAATAATAATAATAATCGCATTAATATAGGCGCTTTATCCCAAATATTTTGGCTCAAAGCGCAGCGAGCTAAACCCAACACGCACGCTCACGTGAATCACACGCATTCTCTCACACACAGGACATAAACGTATTACAATCACGTGGTGCGAAGGGTCAGCTCAGCTATTTAAATTTCGGAATTAAGATATGCATTTATTTTTCAAACTTGGTGGGCTGAACATTTCCAAAGCAGAGGGGGGGGGGGGGGGGAAGCCGGAGTACCCGGCGGAGAGAACCCCCGACGATCGGCCCGAATGAACGGTGCCACATACGAGAAGGAAACATTCTTTGCCCCGAGTGGGGCTCGAACCCCTGACCTCTCGCATTGGTGACAAGTCTCTTAACCACTAGACCACCGAGCGCCCCGTACTGTTCCGGCTTTTTATTGCTCTGACTGTACCATATTTACATACACGTGACAGCTGCAGAGATGCGTCAGTGTGAAAAGATCTGTCAGATCTGTCAGCACTTTGTGCGCTCTGAGTCTGCTTTTCAGAGACGGGCGCCTCATAAATATTAGTTTAGTTTAATCCTCTTTATTCCCTGGGGAACATAGGGCTGCAACCACACTCCGCCAGCGCACTCGGTTCTGGGACGCCCTCTTTAGTTCGGCCCACGTCGTTCCGGCGGCCTTGGCTTCAGCGTCCGTACTCCTCCGCCAGGTCTGCTTCGGTCGGCCCACTTTGCGCTTTCCCTGGGGGTTCCAATCAAGGGACTGCCTGGTGACATTTGATGTTGACTTTCGCAGAGTGTGTCCGATCCATCCCCATTTCCTTTTCTTGATCTCCTGCTCGATGGGGACCTGTCTTGTTCCCTCCCAGAGGTCTTGGTTGGTGATTACCAGTGGGTATCTGATGTTGAGAATGTTGCGGAGGCATCTGTTGATGAAGGTTTGCAGCTTGTGGGAGCTTGTCTTGGTGGTGCGCCATGTCTCCGAGCCATAGAGTAGGACCGACTTCACATTTGAGTTGAAGATCCGGATCTTGTTTCGCAGGGATAAGGCTGTGGATCTCCAGATGGGGCGTAGAGTGCGAAAGGCATGTCTGGCTTTGTTGGTGCGGCTCTTGATGTCCTCGTCCGTTCCTCCATCCTTGCTGACAACGCTGCCGAGGTAGACGAACTTGTCCACCTCTTTGATGTCTTCCTGGTGCAGCCGGATGGGGTCGTGCTGTTTGTGGTTGACTCTCATGACTTCGGTCTTGCTGAGTTGATCTTGAGGCCGGTCTTCTCGGCTTCTTCGGCGACTCTGTTCAGCTTCTCCTGCGCATCTTGTTGTTTGTGGGAGAGGAGGGCGATGTCATCCGCGAAATCCAGGTCCTCGAGCTGTTTGCTGAAGGTCCACTGAGATCCCTGTCCTCTTGCCGTCGGTGGCTTGCCTCATGACCCAGTCGACCACCATCAGGAAGATTGTGGGTGAGAGGATGCAGCCTTGACGAACGCCGGTCCGTACCGTGAATGGCTCTGTCAGTTTCCCGTCGTGGATTACCTGGCAGGTGGCATCTTCGTACAGCTGTCGGATGATGTTGACAAACTTTGGTGGAAAACCGTAGTGAGACATCAGCTTCCAGATGACCTCCCTGTCAACACTGTCGAACGCCTTCTGGAAGTCGACGAAGGTGCTGTACAGGGGGGGTCTGCCACTCCAGGGACTGCTCGATGATGATCCTCATCGTGGCTATGTGATCAATGCAGGATCGGTCGTTGCGGAATCCTGCCTGTTCCTCCCGGAGTGTCCTTGTCCAGCGCGGTCTTCAGTCTCTCCAGGATGATCCTGGTGAGAACCTTCCCTGGTATGGACAGGAGCATGATGCCTCGCCAGTTGCTACAGGATGAGAAGTCCCCCTTTCTTTGGCCAGCTTTACCAGGTGTCCCTTCTTCCAGTCTTGTGGCACGCTCTCGTTCTCCCAGATCTTCCTCATGAGGCGGGTGCAGCATGTCGGTGGAGGTCTGGATGTCGGCCTTGAGGGCTTCTGGTGGTATGCCGTCGGGGCCTGCTGCTTTGCCAGACTTGAGGGACTTGATGGCTTTGATGATCTCGGTCTTGGTAGGGGGGTTGGTGCTGATGTCGAGTAGCTGGGCTGCCGGTGGTATGTCTGGTGGGACTGGTGGTGGAGGCCTGTTGAGCGTTTCCTTGAAGTGTTCAGCCCACCTTGTCCTTTGGTCTTCCTCTTTGGTGATGATTTGTCCGTTCTTGTCTTTGACTGGTCTGGTGGGGTTGTTATTTTTCCCAGAGAGTGTCCTTGTTATTTCGTAGAGCCGTTTCATGTTCCGTTGTCCTGCTGCTGTTTCTGCTTCTTCTGTGAGGTCGTTGATGAAGTTCCTCTTGTCGTTCCTTGCGCTCCTCTTGACCTGCCGGTTGACGTCCCAGTATTGAGCCTGCAGGTCGCGCTTGTCGTCTTGGTCGTCAGTGTGGTTGATTAGGTCTTTCAGGCGTTTCCTCTCTGTGATGAGGTCCCAGGTGTCAGATGTAAGCCACTCTTTGTGTTGTCTCGTCTTCTTTCCCAGCACTTTCTTGCATGTTGCTGTCCAGGTTTCTCGCAGGTCATGCCAGTGCTCCTCGATTGTCTCTTCAGGTAGTGTGTCCTCATAAATATGATGTATTATTATTATTATTATTATTATTAAAGTGGGCCAAGTTTGTAATCACAGTTCACCACATTGTGCATGTTAAGCCCCTTTTACATGACCGTACGTTGACAGACATCGGCCGATTGTCGGGCATCTAACATCTGCCATGGAAACGCGCGCTCGCCGACTCGCTCCCATAAGTATGGCCGGTCGTGAATCAAATCGATTATTTCGATGGCTTTAGCCGCCGAAAGTTGAGGCTGAAGGCTACATACCAGAGACGCAAATCTGGAGGAAAACGCTATATATTCCTCTTACACATAACGCTGCAGATGACACCCTAGAAATGCTTTAAAATTCACCAAAAAATTCACCAAAATCAGGCAGCCATAGACTCATGCGTAGAGGAAATTTAAACAAATTCCAATGTTCCGTTTTTTGGCAATGTTGGCAGCGACCACATACCCCCTCATTCCACGGTCGTCTGCTGGCTCCTGTGCCAGCCGCGCATGAATACAAATAGTCCACAAGCCAGCCTCATTTTTCCCTAATTTTACTATTACCTGGCATGAAACTTGTTTACAAAGCCAACAAAAAGCACCAGATTGCCATTGTTTACTCTGCACACAAATTTTAAAAGGGGCAAAGATTTTCTACTATATTTAGCCGAACTGTTACTACATGCCCCGGAAGCTAATACCGGTGTGTAGCCGAACACTGCTAGCCGCCATCTTCAAAGTTTCCGGTTTCCGGATCAAGGTCGCATTCCGCTAGCGGCCAGTCAGATCGCTTGGATTTCCGCCGACAAGGTCACCTTGACAGATGTACCGGTGTAGCAGTCCAGATTATACCCCGCCTGGAGTATACCCCCGTATAAACTGGCCTAGCCCAGACAATCCCCCCGTATACACTGGCCTAGCCCAGACTATACCCCCGTATACACTGGCCTAGCCCAGACTATACCCCGGTATAAACTGGCCTAGCCCAGACTATATCCCGAGGTGTACTCTGGCCTAGGCCCGTTTAACCCTCTCCTGCCCACTTTAACCCCCCCCCCCCCCCACCACCACCACCACGGACGACCAGAGAGAGAAAGAGAAACGACGGCCCTGCACAAACACTTTAGTGAACTCTGTTCACAGGTGGGTATATTCCGGGCAGGAGGGGATGAATCCGACCTGGGCTGATCAATACCCATGCAGGGGGTTGAACCGGCCTAGCGGGCTATTTTATACCCGAGCGTATAAAGTAGCCAGGGGTATACTCCGGTCTGTTACACCGGTATGCGAGGTATGAACCCTACGCACTGACACGAAGTCAAAACCATTCTCAGTGCAATTATAGATTTCAGTCTGCTCTTCTCCGTCGTAACAAACACCTTATTTACGCCGACCCGCACTGAAAGCTTTTGCTGCGCACAAAGAAAACCGCCAGCGGCTCCCGCATTTTGCGTCGCACACTTTGCATCACCGTGCTCGCGGCAGCGGGCGAGCTGTGTGCGGTTGGCACATTTTCTTTAACCGCTCGACCTCTGTCCAAGATTCAGTCGCTGAAGTGATTCTTCTTCTCCGTCCTACTAAAGCTCAGTTGGTATAGTTCGCCCTTTAAAGCCTGCTCTGGTGATCTTGAAGAATAGTATACGAAATTACCCCAGTAGTGATGACGTTGTGCCCATGTGATCAGCAACCAAAATGGCGCATTGGATTTGCATGCATATCCCTACTTGTGAAATGAAATAAACTATTTGCACCCACATGTGGGAAAGGAGGGGTCAAAGTGAGCATGTGAGGGTGTCTTACGTCTCTTTGCATCGAGCAGAACCGAAAGCACCCGAAAAAGTGCGTGCAAGTAG
>JACVVK020000042.1:715000-892500 GCA_018292915.2 Batillaria attramentaria | reverse complement strand
AACAAAACAAAACAAAAACACATACCAATAAAGCAGAAAAAAAACAGCAACAACCCCCCCCCCCCCCCAAAAAAAAAAAAAACAAAAAAAAACAGAACAAAAAAACAAAAAAAACAACAACAGACAACAGCGACCCCCCCCCCCCCCCCCCAGGTGAACAGACATTTGTCCAGAGCGCTTACAAATATCTAGCCATGTAGATCTACTAAGATACAGATCATGTATACTTGTAATACATAGTATGTACCTTAAAATGATTTTACATTATTAACTTTTTATACGGGAACCAATCATGATCGAATTTCACAAGCTTTCCACAGATTCCATATCTGTACCTTTCTGTTATATATATATATATCTCTGTCTTACAGATCTGATGAATACATTAATGTCTGGCAGTGACTCCTGTAATCTACATTTGTAAATTTATATGAAATTTTCCTAACAGTAAAAGAAGATCTATATTTCGTCTGTTCTAACATTTTTTTTTCATTCCAAACATCACCAGAGTATCTGAAAGAGTAAATGAAGCACAGCTATTGCAGTTTTCATGTAGCCATGTATGAAACGCTGACCAGAATCGAGCTACAAATGGACAATTCCAAAACAAACGGCTCAACGTTTCCTCTTCCTGTAGGCAAAAGGTACAAACTGGAGAATCTATAATTTTCCTGAGAAACAGAAATCGTTTAGTTGGCAGGACTCTATGTAACAATCTAAACTGAAACCATCTAAGTTGACAATCTGGTGTAGTTCTGAATGGTTTACAAAAAATAGATTTCCAGGGTGGCAGGTCAGTATAATGTTGTTGCCACTTTGTCGTACAAGGTACATTGTAGCTCACCTTAACTAATGCAGAATAAATTGCTTTTGAGTCACTATACAGAATGAGTTTCCAGACTTTGCACTCAGACACAGAACAATTTTCAGTTATTTTGATACCAATCTGCCTCAGGTATGCTTTAGCAGCATTGATAACTCCTGAGTATACTAAAAAGCTGGTTGTCACATTTGGGTATTGTTCACAGAATCTTTCGAAGTTTAAAAAGCAACCTGTGTGATCCAACAAGTCTCCAATTGCTAGTACCCCATTTTCTTTCCATTCTTTAATATGTATGGTTTTATGTGCCCTTTTGATGTTTATATTATAATGAATCTTCTCAGATACAAATTCCTCATATGTGTCTGGCACACATTATGAAAGTTTTTGAGGTGTTTCATGAATTCCACCAAGAATCTATTTTTACAACGCTGCATGACAATGTTGGCGTATTCCCCACCATATAAAACCACACTGCTAATATCCGGGCAAATTGCAGGTAGTATGCGCTTAACCAAAGATTCACTACTGAAAACGCGCTTCAACCAGCTCAGCTTTAATGAAGCCAAAAAACAGTTTACATCAACCATTCTAATACCACCATTTTCATACATGGTGCATGCAACCTTCTTGCCCACTTTCCCTTTCTTTCCATCCCACAAAAATGAAAACAAACTTTTGTTCAATTCTGACATAAACTGTGGTGAGGGGTCAGGTAGGTTGCAAAACAAGTGTACAGTTGTGGACAGAGCCAGTGTTTTAATAACAGTGATTTTGCCTAAAGGGGTAAGTTGCCGTTTGGACCATGTTTTGAGAATGTGGTTGATGTCTGCTAATTTATTGTCATAATTAATATCTACTATATTCTCTACCTCTGTCGAAAATTTTACTCCAAGCACCTTAAAAATACCTGGATTCCATACAAAGTTTGAGTCCCGCATATATCTTGTCTCAGAGTTTGTCTTTGAGCCAACCCAAACTACTTGCGTTTTTTCAAGATTAATTTTTAAACCTGAAATCGAGCCAAAGTACTGTAGGGTGTGTATGCTTTGTACAAATGATGTTTCACTGCCATCAAGGAACATGGAGGTGTCATCAGCAAACTGTGACAAGAGAACGTCAATGTTATTTATTTTTAAACCCTTGATATCTTTGTTCTGTCGGATAATAGAGGACAGAATTTCCGCACAAATTAGGTATATATACGGCGAGCAGGGGTCCCCCTGTCTGCAGCCGCGCGACCAATATGAAACCACCCAGAATATTCACCGTTGACTGAAACACAAGCAGTAATACTGTTATAAAAAGTTTTTATCCACTTTTTCAAGTCTGGACCGAATCCGAAGAAATCAAGGCATTTATAAATAAAACTCCAGGCCACACTGTCAAACGCTTTTTCAAAATCCACTAAAAGAATGAGCCCTGGTAACTTGTTTACATGTGTGTATGTGAGTATGTCATATATCAGTCTAATATTCTCCCCTATATGTCTACCTTTTAGAAAACCTTTCTGATCCTCATGTATGATGCTAGGTAAAACTGATTTACTAGTAAGGCGTTTAGCGATACATGAAGATGCTATTTTACTGTATTAAGAAGTGTGATCGGTCTCCAGTTTTTTAAACATTTCTTGGGTTTACCTTCTTTAGGGATGCATGTGATGACACCTTGACGCTGAGTAACTGACATCTGTCCAGTACAAAAACCATAATTAATCGACCGCACAACGAAAGACCCAATATCCGCCCAGAAGAACTTGAAAAACTCTGCACTAAAACCATCAGAGCCTGGACTTTTGTTATTCTTCATGCGTTTCAATGCACATAATGCTTCTGTCTCACTAATAGGACCTTCCATGGAATTACTGGCCTCCTCTGTAAGACGAGGGGCTACCACTGACCTAGACAAATTAACATCAACAATAGCAGACTCTCTAGAGGCATACAGCTGTTCATAGAATTTCTGAGTTTCTTTCAATATCTCGCTGTGATCACATGTAATGCTGCCCTGTTCAGTCTCCAGTATATTCATGGATTTTTCGACAAAGTTTCTCTTTTCTAGGCTACAAAAATATCTAGTGGTCTTTTCTCCATCCTGAATCCATTTTGCTCGTGATCTTATTATCAAACCATCAATTTTCTTTTTCCTGATTTCAATTAGCTCTGTTTTCTTGCTTTCTAAAGTTTCTACATTACCATCAGTCAAATTCAGCTCTAATATGGATATTTCTCTTTTTAATGCTTCCTCTTTCCTTCTTTCTTCCTTCTTTTTATGGCTGGCATAGGAGATAGTATGACCTCTAACCTCCAACAAAACCATTTCAAGAAATAGTTGGTCATTTATAACAAACTGGATATCCTTATTATCAATCCTGTCAATATTGTTAGTATCATATACTAGGGCACCATATTGTTTCTTTAAATCTGATAAAACCTTTTTCACCATGACAGCATACTCAGTATCTCTCAGAAGAGAGTTATTAAATTTCCAATAAGTGCTAGTGCGTTTCCGTTTACTGATACCAAACTGAACTGAAACCAATGCATGGTCTGACCGATAACCAGGTTCAATTTTGGCACTACTTAATTCTAACAATAAACCTTCAGAACCAAGGAAATAATCCAGACGCCCTTGCTGAGTAGAATTGAATCTTCGCCATGTATACTGCCTTCTTGCAGGATTCACCTCTCTCCAAACATCCACTAAGTTGTAAGAAAGCATCATTTCCTGTACTGCCTTCATAGCACGGGGACGGTTAATATTCTTGTACCGATGTGTGTCTTTAGAGACATCAAGAACAACATTCCAGTCTCCACCAATGATAATACATTCATTATCAAGTATTAATCTATTTCATCCATGAGCTGTTCGAAGAATACAGGTGTATCAGCATTACTAGGGCCATAGATATTTGCCAATGTTAGACGTTTCCCAGCAATTTCGATGTCAGCAACTATATAAGCTCCACCTGCTCCTTTAGTAACATTATGCAGTTTGTACACAACATTATTGTTAAATAAGATGGCAACACCTTTGCTATAATTTGTATTTTCCCCATTTACAATACAGTCAAATCCCCACATTGCTCTGACAAGGTGTTCATCATCTGATTTTAAATGTGTTTCTTGTAACAAATAAACACTGGCGTTTTGTTTTCTCAAAAAGTCAAATACATCCTTCCGTTTTTGAAATTGCCCTAAGCCATTGGCGTTGAAGGTACATAATTTAACAGCATTCATTACAGACATAGCACTGGAAGGGTTAAAAAATGTAAAAATGTTGGTCCCCCCTTCCTCTCCCACCCCTCAGTGAAACAGCTGGGGGCAGAAGCTGACTTACATAAGGTACTAGTACTCATCATATACACTGTTTGCTCAGGTGTTAGACTGTTACAAGTCTGCACTCCAAGAGGCCAATACACCTGACTTGCATACACAAGTTACACAGACAAAATACAAGAACACAATTAAGCAACAGAAACATAACAAATAACAGAAAAATAATAAAAAATGAAATAAAGGTGTATGAAAAAGTAAGCGTACCGCTCATCCGGAACCGTAAACTAGGCAACGTTCACGGAGGATCGTAGACAACTTTACTTGCTTCGCTCGTCCCCACATGCCGTGTAACCGTACTCCTTACGCAAAGCTCACACAAATATAACTGAAATAAGCAGCAAGAGAGGGCGGCCCATTGCAAATATGCGCGCATAGCTGTGCGTTCGCTCAAGTTTTACAGAAGTTTAAACTGGAAATGGTAAATAAATGAGAAAGCGAGTCAACAAAATTCGCAGGAGCTCGGCGACCCCCTCTGCTGAAAACAACAAAAAGAGTGGTGTCCCTTGGTCGGCCAAGGCCGCAGAAGGGTCACTAGGTCATCAAAGCACGTGGGCATGTAAACAAACAGTCCCTGCGATAGTAACGCTGAAGAAAAAAGCTATGACAGTTCACATATAAGACCCACCGGTTGCACCAATGTCCGAATCCGACTCAACCTCATCGGTATTACGCCCAGGGCGTCTCTCACCGTCCGATCGTTGGCTCCGATTGCGGCCACGGCCCCGACCGAACCCGCGGGGTCGCAGGTCGCTGGAATGCGGCGTTGAAGTGACGGGTGCTGTCCCCGCCGGAAACAGTCAGTAAGTCATCCGTGGAGCTGATTTGTACAATCCGGTGTAGGATCCGGTCCGGTCCCCCCTCTGAAGCAGTCCCCCGGGGGACCAATTCGTGGCAAAAACTGCTCTATAATGGCCCCCCCTTAGACATCCAGCCTCGTTTTCGACTGGTCCCCCTGGGCGATTTTGGTCCCCCCCTCGCATCCAAAATAGGCCCCCTCTCGAACTGGTCCCCCTCTTTTCTAACCAATGTAGAGCTATGTCAGTATTTATTTTTAACTTTATTGTTATAGTGTGTGTCAACTCAGTAGAAAACGTGACTCTGGATCTCTCTCTCTCTCTCTCTCTCTCTCTCTCTCGCCCCCACACTTTCTCTCCTCCCCCCATCTCTCAAACACACACACACACACACACATTATGCACGCACGCACGCACGCGTGCACACTCACTCACGCACGCACGCACGCAAACACACACGCAAACACACACACACACACACACACACACACCTCTTTCGTTATATGTATAATTATTTTCATTTTTGTACAGAGATGTTATTCAAGATGATCTTGAACTGGGTCAAGGTTACAGTGTCAAATCTAAACTTTTAAAAGTGATTTAACTTCGTAGATTTGCCGTTCTATGTAGCCTATACTTTTGTTTTTTTATTTTCTCTTTTTTTTTGTGGGATGAGAAAACGGTCGCCACTAAAAAACAAAAGTATAGGCTACATAGAACGGCAAATCTACGAAGTTAAATCACTTTTAAAAGTTTAGATTTGTTTTCTCTTTTCTTTTCTTTTTTTTTTGTGTGGGATGAGAAAACGGTCGCCACGCTTCTTGACACGTCACGTGACTCGTGTCAAACATGCCTATAATTATAAGTACACGACAATTCATTCCGTACTTGGGCCACCGAGGTTGAGATATTTGCTGCAGCCACCCTCTTGGACACGCCCGTGTATGTGTTCACAAGAGAGGCTCCAGGCCGACAACCTAGGTGGCTGAAATACGGGCCAGTTTGGCAATCGGCCCCATTGAAAACAGACAGAGTAATTTATATAATGAATCTTGGACATCACTTTGCTCCTGTTTTTTGTGTCACTCCTTAGACCAGCCTGAGAACTGTTAGTCTTCTGCTGTTTTTGTTGTTTCAAGGGTCATGATTTGAGACACTGGTACTCAGTCTTGACTGTCTACTTGAAGTACGCTGAAAGCCAAAGGTGGCAACTAGTTTTCATGTCATGGACACTTACTTAATTTTGAAGAAATATTTTTTTTCTATGGCGTTGTATAGAAAATATTAGATACTTGGTCTTTGATGTTATTCTCTAAATGCTATTTCCAGTTTAAAAAAATTGACAGGAAATGTGGACAGCAAAAAAGAACCAATGCAAAAAAAACAACTGAAAGAAACAAGAACACAACCAAACAAATATATCTCACACACACAAAAATAACAACAAGCACATAAATCGGAAAAAAAAGAAAAAAATGTTCCTATGGCCCTGTGCTTTTGGGGACAATAAAGTTTTGTAACAATAAAGTTAAAAATAAATACTGACATAGCTCTACATTGGTTAGAAAAGAGGGGGACCAGTTCGAGAGGGGGCCTATTTTGGATGCGAGGGGGGACCAAAATCGCCCAGGGGGACCAGTCGAAAACGAGGCTGGATGTCTAAGGGGGGGACCATTATAGAGCAGTTTTTGCCACGAATTGGTCCCCCGGGGGACTACTTCAGAGGGGGGACCGGACCGGATGCTACACCGGTTATTTTCAGTTTTAATGTAGATGCTCCCCCGCTTGGACCAAGCCGAAATCACAGCAAGGTGGTCTCTGCACTTCTGCAGCAGGTAGTAGTTATCACGGGTCAAATCCTCTACCACCATGTAGGCCGTCGTTTTGAGTTTCCGTTTATTGTGTAGCACTGCTTCCGTCGTTTTTCGTGACACAAAACGTACTATTATAGGTCGAGGTTTCCCATGATGATGTTGTTGCTCAGTTGTTCGTCGCTGCGGTTTCCCTTTCGCGGCGCCGACCCGATGGCAGGCTTCGATTTGGAGTCTTCTTTGATGGTAAGGCCCAGCCTGGCTTGTCACGAAACATATCTGAAGGACCTTCCTTTCGCAGTCGGTGGTTGTCTCGTTGTCGGCTTCACGAACCCCAAACACTCTCACATTGTTTCGTCTGGTGTACTGTTCAAGGTCGTTCAACCGCTTCCTCGCCACCGTCGCCGACTGTTTAGCCTCCGACAGGTCGTCCTTAAGCTTTTCTTCGTTTCTCTTCACACAAACGAGCTCTTGTTTAAGTGCGTCGTTTTCTTGTCGTAAACCGAAGATCTCTCCTCGCATCTCCTCAACAGTCTGGGTTAACTTCGTCAGCTGACCACACGCACTGAAAACCAGTTTCTCCATTAGGTCCGAAGCAGATACAGTGGTGTTGACTTTAGTGCGTGCACCACCATGTGCATGATCCGCTATTGCACCTAAATCGGACACAGCGTCAGTATTTGTCACAGTAGCGTCCATGGCTGCTCCTGTACTTTTCCTCGCCACCGCAAAGTGTGACCGAATCGATGCCGCAACCGTCCGAACTTCACCACTTTTTTTGAGTGTTTCTCTTGCTCCGTTTCTTTAACGTTTTCGTAATCACTTTCTTCTGTCCAACCAAGTTGTCTGGACTAAACAGGCTGGAGTCTGTCGACTGGTCTTTTTTACGCTTGGCTGGGTCGGTTCTCACCATGTCGCCACCGTGTGAAGCGCTGTGCTCCGATCATGTCGTTTGAACACACTGACTGTGACCGCTGATTTACCCCAGAGGACGATGATAGTTTTAGTCCATTTTTGGTCCGGATGACGGGACAGGCTCGGGTTTCACATTGCAATGATCAAGAAAGCGTAATCTCAAGTAATTACGCTAAGATCGCCGTAATTATAGGAGCGATCATAGAAAATCAACCTGCCCCGACCTCTGAGCAGTGCTCACCCCCTATCGTGTTGCTATTGTACGTGTAGTTGTTGTTGTTGTTGTTGTTGTTGTTGTTGTGGAGGTGTTTGGATTTGTTTTTAATATAACAGAAAAAGCGACGTTAGTTGGCGGCTGTGCGGACTTCTTTGTTGAAATGAATCACTCATTTGACGCCTTCAGATTTGTTGTTGTTGTTTTTTTAAAGCCCCCAACTCTTTGCTAGCTGCAGTGGTGCTCCTATCAAGTAATGAGTGGAATTCTCAGAGGGCTCAGAAGCTGGGGCAATTTTTATTATGCATGACTGAAAGGATGTGGGTGAATATATTATTATGATGATCGTTTAGTATGCTGCTGCTGCTGATGATGATGGTGGTGATGATGATAGCGACGGTGATGATGATGTTGATGATGGTGATGATGATGATGATGACGACGACGACGACGACGACAATTACATCACGCATCTAACATGTGTTCTTTCAGATGGCATCAAGCAGACGCGACGCGGAGTGTGACGACGACGCAGACTGTGTGGACGGTCCCCTGCACAGTGCGCTCACCGACCTGGGTCTCCCACCTTTCATCGACAGGACAGACACGCCCTCCCGTCACGTGACTCCTGGCGTCACGATCGTCATCATGGCCGAGCTCGGGGAAGCTCTCACTCCGTTCTTTGAAGGTAACTCTCTCCAAGCTATCCCTTTCCTTTACCTTTGAGGATTTCTGAAGTGGTACCCGAGCCATCGAGCTTTAGCCAGTGAAAACTGTGTCCTGCTCAGTTTCGGCAGGTTGCGTCGGCCGCTGTATGCAGGTGATGCTTGTTTGTCGCGGTCGGTGTGGATAACTTAGACTGATGACGTATCATCTAGGATGCCGTTTGATTCTTAAGATTCACATATCGGTATGTTTTTGTTTCAAGAGCTTGATCTCGTGGACTTTCTGGTGTGCTTTGTAGGTACTGTATTCCCTTCCTTGCATTTGAACATTTCAAGTAGAAATCAATATGGTGGCAGGCATCGACTCATACTTTCGAGTGATTTGACTTTTGTTCACTCTACAGGAAACCGCCAATGCCCAGGTGCCGTTCTCCTTGTCTTGTCCCCCTCCTGGCTGTCCCGCCACCACTCGCCCACCGACGTTGCCATGGAGACCCTGTACGTGCTCAAGGCCATCACCGCGGACGCTGCTGGTCAGACCTATTTCGACGTCTTCACGCCGCCACGCCGCGTCACTTACGTCATCAATCACATGACCCGCTCCTCCAATGACGCGTTTCGAAACAAAGCCCAGCAGCTGACGGCCTTCGGCCTTGACACGCCAATTGGCAACTCGCTGCCTTTGAGTTTGAGGTTGGACGATAGTCTGCTGACGCGTACCCTGTGTGCTGCAGTCGGTGTGGAGCACCCGAAAACTCTGGGGTTCGTGCTGGCAGGAGAGAGCGGTGCTGAGTTTCCAACGGTCACGGTGGTCAGACTGGCGTCGAAGAACGTGGATGATACAAAGGTGGAGCAGTTTGTTCGAACGTTCGTCGAATCGGAAGGGATGAACAAGTGCGAGGAGGTATTTCTGCTAGGTGATTTTTGGTGTTGTTGCTGTCGTTAATTTTTTCCCCCTGAAATGGGTTCGTATCCCAGCTGGGGCCAAATATTTGTGCTGGCTTTTTCACCGTCTTTGATGTCACCCGTGTGTGGTGGAAAAGGACGTTAAACCACCAAACACCCACCCACCCTCCCCTGAAATGGAAACCGTAGGCGCCCCATAAAAATTGCTCGGCTGATTGCTTGGTTGAGGCTACGTATTCACACCCCTTCTCCAGCCCCGACTCCTCTCTCTCTCTCTCTCTCACACACACACACACACACACACACACACACACACACACACACACACACACACACACACACACACACACATTGGACAGTGCATCACAGTCTTGTATGTACATGCTCTTTCTGTTCCAGGTCTCTGTGGCATTGTGCAGCCCGGGTTCCAAATCATTCGGAGGCAAAACCTTTCATAAGGTCGATGACGTCAGCGCTATCGTTGCTTCCGTTTTGAATCTTCTGGTCGACCTTGAACCAGGATCTGCCGTATTGGTGGAGGCTGTCGTCATGACCTTTGACCCCACAGTGCCAGCCAACGTCGGTAGACATAACGTCAACATTGAAGGTTGCGGTCTATGTATAATTGTGTGTGTGTTCGAGACTCTGTGTGTGTGTGTGTGTGTGTGTGTGTGTGTGTGTGTGTGTGTGTGTGTGTGTGTGTGTGTGAGAGAGAGAGAGAAAGAGAGAGAGTGTGTGTATGTGCGTGTGCGTGCGTGTGTGTGTGTGTGTGTGTGTGTGTGTGTGAGAGAGAGAGAGAGACAGACAGACAGACAGACATATCTAATCCAATCCTTTTCTTTCGTGTTTCGTTGAACTTTACACTAATGTGCAACTTCCACAATTCAGGCCTGCCTCTAGAATGTCGACTCACAGCCATTGTGAGTAGAACTCCTCAAGATGGTGCATGGCTGTCGCAGGTAAGTTTGAAAACTTGTTAAATGAGACCGGGTCATACACGGCCCCTATTTACTGTTAGTTTTGGCTGCAATGTCTTTTCTGTTGTTTTCCTTTGTTTGGCTAGGCTGTAGTGCCTCCCCTTTCTCTTCACGTGGCCGTGCCTTTGTTTCCCCCCTTCCGGCCCATCGTGTAGTCGCGTGACGTCACATGGCGTCACTGGATGTACATTATGTAATCGGCCACCCGCCTATATAAGCCGGGTAGTCCACTAGCCACGCGTTTACCCAAAGACACTCGCCTAGCCAAGCAGCCAAAGTCACACGCCAGGAACAACTTGTCCTTAAGGGCCAAAAGCCATAGGACGTAAAGCAAGCGAATGATGATGAGCCACGCGTCTTTTAGTTTGAGTGTACGTGGCCAGAGAGGACGTCGCCAGAGTGAGTGTGCTGTTACGGTTTTCTTTGTCGAGCCCCACTCTTAGGAGAGACCTCGGTCGTGTTCTGATTTTCCGCCATCACTCTCTATGCAACTCTCATTCTGCACTGTTGTTCCTGGATGTAAATAAACCAACACAAGTCAAAGCGACCACTGCGTTGAGTCCCTTGCCTGCACACGGTTACATAAATTTCGGACTATTCAGTCATTCAGACACTTCAATATTAATGAATTGAGAGGACAGGGACACAGCCTACACTACCCCCCCCCCCCTCCCCCAACCCCCCTTCCCACAAGACTAAGTGTCAATAGGTTTTTTGCGACAGTAGTACGAAAGGAAGATCTGAAACTGTCTATTATTTCTAATGCGTTGATGGGGTTTTGTAAAACGAGTTGGTCCAAATACAATTTTTAAAGAAAAGCAAAGCAGTTCTTGAAAGTACAGACACTGCAAGTGGTGCAAAGTCAGTACAAAGAGAGATAGAAGGTGTGACTTGTTTTGAGGGAAAAATAATAGAAATCAAAAGTCTCGGTTTTGACTACAGGGTCAAACAAATGCTTACAGTACAAAACATCTGTAAGAATGTTGTTTTTTTTCAGAAAAACAAATGGATCTAATGTAAAACTAAGAAAATGTTACTGCCCGCTTTTGTTGTTGTTGTTGTTTTGTTTCAGTTGTAATAAGCTTTGTAACTAACAATTACGCCGACCAGTCTGCCAATGACCGATTATCAAAACATGTACCGGTTATTCTATTCTATTCTATTCTTACTGTCATTATTTATTGGTGTCGTTGTTAATATTATTAGTAAGAATTATTATCAATCAAAATGGACTACTAAACTAACAAATGACGGAAACAACAAAATAGAAAAGTGCGACAAGAAAAACCATAAGATCTGACGACGCACTTGAACATTAGATAAAACTACACAACCCGGGAAAAAAAAAACAAAAAACGGCAACAACTACGGTATTGATGCAGTCTTCCACTAACCCCACCAAAACCAATCCTGACCAAGAAATTAATCTTTAGAAACAAACACTACCTGTCTAACAGATCACGTGTGTTATGAGCGCCTTCAACAATGAAAATAACATCCCCACCTCCCTCGAGCTGCTGCTGCGAAAGTGGGGTGTGCGTGACGTAGCGCAGGTCCATGACGCCATCAAGCGTGGGTCGGAGGCCCTGGTCCTGGAACTGCTGGCGAGAGAAAGGAAACTGTCGGCGGAGGAGAGGGGAGGGGTGGGCGCTCTCACTGACTTGATAGGTGTGTAACGGAAGTAAGTATAGTAAAAGCTACCAACACCCAGTGTCACGCCGTGAATCTGTTTTAATCACACTTTCCTCCTCTCCTCTCCCAACAGGAGTCGATTACGTGATCACAAAAATCAATGACGTCATCACCCCGGTCGTGACGCAAGTGAGAGGCGTGGGCAGCCTTCAGAACAGCGCCGTGTACGAGCTGATCAACCCCGTGTTCCGAGGACAGGCGTCGCGGACGTGGTTCCAGACCATGGTGGCCAGGTCACAGCGATTCCTCATGAAGGGCAAGACAGTGCTGGTGGTGGGCGCTGGGAGTTTCAGCAAGAGAAACCTGTGGAAGGACGCCAGAGCTTACGGGGTCAAGGTAAGAATCCTTGCAGGCACCTTTGCTGCTTTTTTTTTTTTCTTACGAGAAGCAGGTTTGGGTTCACGGGTTCATATCCACTTTGAATATCTGATGAGTAGGGTAAGGACTCGGAATCAAAGTAGCATACGTCCTAGGAATATTTCGGCTTCTTCACATAGCCTTCTTCAGCCTACTGAGGACTCCGGCTGAGTGTTGGTGTGAGAGGCGTGAGCTGTGTTCAGGAGCAACAACCAGGATCTTCAGTAGGCTGAAGATATCCATGTTGACGGAAGCACACGACGTGATGCCCGTGACAGCTTACTTCAGCCCCTTTGCCGATGCTTGCCACGATGTTGAATGTCCCTTTGTGTGTGCAGATAGTGGTTGTCGGCGCGTGCCCAAAACACTTCGCACAGGAGCTCGTGCACACCTACCTTCACTACGACATGTCGGATCACGCGCGGGACACCGAGCACGCTGCCGCCATAGTCAAGCTCGTCCAATCAAAAGTGGGTCACGTGGACGGCTGCCTGGCGTTCCTGCACGACTGCGTTCCTCTGGCGTCTTTGGTAGCTAAGGGGTTAAAGCTGCGTCACACGCCGTCCTACGCTGCAGCGCTGGCTGCAAACAAGAAGGGGTTAACGCTGAAGACCTTGAACGAGGACAACTCGGTGTTCGCGTGTTTCCCTGCCCTTCGCCCGGTGCACTTCTCCAGCCCTGTCGCCAGGGTGAGAGGGCCAGACGACCTGGATAAAGCCGTGAGAAAGGTGGGATCATCATCATCATCATCGTCGTCGTCGTCGTCGACGTCGTTATCTTTGTTGCCATCATCATCATCATCATCATCTTCTTCTTCTTCTTCTTCCACGACATCACCCCAATAGTTTTTCCCAGCTGTCTGTCTCATAGCGCTGCAAGCCGCCACGCTTCCTTGCGTTAGCCATGCACAATCCCCCAATCAACCTGAACTTGTCATGTGATCTTGTATGTCACTGTCATCATCGTCACGATGCTAACGATGGCGGCTTCACCGTCCTTTACTTCCACTGAGAGATAGCCAGTTGCTGCGACGTTCAGATTCATTCGCTCGTTCTTCCGCATCATGTACGTGTACCCACAAACTCTCACAGGTCCCGTTCCCAGCCGTCATGAAGATCGAGTTCGGCTCAGGTGGGGTCGGCGTGAAGCACGTGCGCAACGTGGAGGAGGCCAGGGACTTCGCGCAGTACGTGCAGAACAACCTGAGGTCGGACGAGGACTACCCGAGGGTGGGACTGAGCCATGCGGACGGGCACTGCTTGGCCATGATGCCTCGCCTGATGGGCACGGAGCACAACGTGGACGTGGTGATGTTTGACGGGCACCTGATGGCCGCCTTCGTCACTGACCACGGCCCCACCCACGTGCCGCTCTGTCAGCAGACTGCTGCCGCAATGCCCACCATGCTGAGCCCAGGTCAGAATCTGTCAGTCACTCTTGCTGACGTAAAACTGACTCCTCCCAAACAACTGGTGTGTTCATGGCCAGACGTAGAATACAGTTGTAATGAGCTTGAACGTCGTTCACATTAGAGCGACAGTCATCTGACGAAAGAACGTCTAAATGACCCTGTTGAAATAAATAACATTTTCTGGGCTTTCGAAGTTGGTGCTCAAGGGTCTAATACAGTTCACATCTCCTCAGGTCTTACTGGTCTTAAAGAAAGGTTCTGTGTACTTGTGCAAACACCTAACTACACGCAGCTTTTTTCAACAGAGGCAGAACGCGAGCTCATTGCCGGTGTAGCCGCGTGCTGCCGAGGTGTTGGGCTGAAGACCGGAGTCTTCAACGTGGAGATGATGATGACGCCGCGAGGACCTCGCCTGATCGAGATCAACGCTCGCATCGGCGGCTACTACACGCGCGAGTGGATCCGTCGCTTCTACGACGTGGACATGCTGCTCATGGCTCTCATGGCGGCGTGCGGAGTGCGTCCCGTGGCCACCAACAGCCCGCTGGGAGGCTACAGCAACGACAAGGTCCGCAAGGATCACGGGCAGCTGATCGGAATCATGGTGTACCCTACCCGCCACGAGGAAGCCCTGGCCACCACAGCCACCCCGGAGTACATGCAGCGTCTGCACGACAAAGGCGTCATCTTCTTCACGCAGAACGAGCCGCAGGTGGAGAAAGGCGACCAGGACTTTGAAGAGCCGTACGCCAACTTGGCGGTCCACGCTCCGACGCTGGAACAGGCGCGCGCCAAGCTCTTGGGCACCTGCCAGGCTCTGGGGCTGGAGTCGGAGGAATCCATGGCTTACATCCTGCAGGACTTCATCCACGCCTGATGATGGCGACCCACCCGGCGGCGTCTGCGTCCAGTGGCTGATCTACTAGGGATCCTGTTTGTAGACGAATCGTTTTCCCAGGGCATTCTTAATGTCGCTTTTCGAGGACGAAAAGCGGACGAGAATCCGATCCTGTTTAGAGACGAGTTATGTCCCTTGGGCATTCCTTATAATGCTAATACAGGACGAGGAGGATGGAGGGGTGTGGGGGGGGGGGGGGGATTTCATTCACTAGCAGAATTCCCAGCAGCTTGGTCACTGGATGGATCCTTAAGAGCTGTACCGTAACCCAGGAAACTGCGTCTTCAGGTCACACGGTACAAGTCCTGCACTGGCCGGACATCCGTCAGAAGAACAGACCTCACAGTTTTATTTGATTTCATTTCTCGCTTCTTCCATGGGAGCTCCATAATGAGTAACTTTATCATTTTTCATCTTCTGCGTGTTCTGGGCATTCCCAGTTCTTTTAAATGTCTTTGTAATGAGAATAATAATGGACATTTCTCTAAAGTTGGCTTGTCTCCACTACTCCAGCCATGAAAAAAAAATTACATGAACGTCACAACTACAATCAAACATAAAAAAAGTTTTGTTTTGCACGGAGAATAGAGTTATAGATAAATATAAAATAAAATAAAAATAAGCGACGTCATCAATTTTCAATGGCACTGGGGATTTCAAGGAAAATATAAATGGTTTCATTCTTGGTTGAGGCAGGCTCGTGTCTCTTTGCAATTCGACTTGATCTCAGTATTACACAAAAATCCCAACCTTAAAAAAAAAAAAAAAAAAAAAATAGCAAGGTTGTAGTAATAATTAACAGATTTTTCATTGTCATTGACATTATGTAGGCCTAGTTTAACGTTATCCTACACGATTTTGTTCACGTTGGTAGAAATGCACTCCATCGGATCCATCGTCTTCAGTTCCTTTTTTTATTTATTTATTTTTTATTTTACATACAAGTATATTCACGTTTTGTTTTTGTTCATTTTACAATTTATCCTGCCAGCTTAGTTTGTGTCAATGATGTACATGTGTAGAGTTTATGCGGTAGAAATGGAGGTCGGTTTGTATAACGCCGATTTCAGATGCTGGGTTCATTATATAGTATAATTATGTCACTAGAGTGATATAGAGGCGTACATTAAGCTATATAAGCAGTTAGGTCACTTTTAACTTTATGACACTCTTGAAGGTAAAGTGATAGATTTGTTCTGTATCATAACCGCTTACCCAGTGATACATGGTGAAGAAGGAGTATATCCACGTTTTGTTTTTGTTCATTTTTACAATATATATCCTGCCAGCTTAGTTTGTGTCAATGAAGTACATGTGTAGAGTTTATTCGGTAGAAATGCAGGGCGGTTTGTATGACTCCGATTTCACATGCTCAGTTCATTATATAGTATAATTATGTAACTAAAGTGATATAGAGGCGTACATTAAGCTATATAAGCAGTTAGGTCACTTTTAACTTTATGACACTCTTGAAGGTAAAGTGATAGATTTGTTCTATATCATAACCGCTTACCCAGTAATACATGGTGGAGAAGGACGTTAAATCCGCAAGTACCCACCCGCTTACCCAATGATACATGGTGGAAAAGGACGTGAAACTCCCAAACACCCACCCGCTTACCGTTGGCCAGTGAGATGTTCACACTCGTGATTTCTAGCCGTTGTGTTAAATTTTTCCATATTTTTATTTCTGACATAGTTATTACGTACCCGGTTTATTCCTAGAAAATATTGGAACCATCCAAGCAGCTTTCGACTCACTTTGTTAATGGCCTCTAGTAACTACTATACAGTGAAGAACCTGGCATTATATATTTTTCTAGCTTTAATAAAAAGACAACAGTTGCTCAGCTGAGTTGATATACTTTATTTTGCACTTTGGTTATTTCATGCACAAGTATTGATGTGTATAAGAATGTCTGGATGTCACTCTCAACTTTGAATGGGCCTAAGGCCTAGTCGCTATCAGTAAACAATTCACAGGAGAAAATCGTTGTCGAGAGATAAAACATGTTTACTCTTTTAACCAGGTTTAATTCAGTGATCTTTCTACACGCTGTGTGTGTGTGTGTGTGTGTGTGGGTGTGTGTGTGTGTGTGTGTATGTGTGTGTGTCTGTGCAACTGACCGGATGATCAGTCCACAGCGAGTTGTCATCAGAAACCGATCCCCTAGCACGTGATTTTCTTGTTTGGCTTTCACTCCAGCACTCACTCATTACCAAACTCCCCCATTATTCTCCATTTAAGACACGTTATGAACGCAGACAGCAAGTGCGGATCACACATCCTGCACGGCGGGGCTTGGACCGAGCGGCGACAACGAGCCCCTGTCTAAGGGAAGCAAGTCAGGCAAGCGCTTGGACTAGGACAGGTGTGATTGTCGTATCTTGGCTCAATTTCACATCTGCCCTCGCGACAAATTTACAACAGGTTCGAGGGCTCTGTCTTATCAAAAGACCTCGACTGCCCTCTAAGCATAAAAACAACAACGACAAAAGGAACAGTCGGCAAACAAACAGACAAATGAAATTTAATCAAACAAACAAACAAACAAACAAAAACATGGTAGTTACCCCAACAACTGTTGTCTTGCAGACTGCTTCACGAGTGTCCACGCCCAGGGTTTCCATACAAATACATTCTGACAAAACTGTATGTACTTTTCTACCGACGATCTGTTGAAACAAAATATACATGAAATCTCTCTCTCTCTCTCTCTCTCTCTCTCCAAGCTCTCTCTCTCTCTCTCTCTCTCTCTCTCTCTCTCTCTCTCTCTCTCTCTCTCTCTCACACACACACACACACACACACACACACACACACACACACACACACACAGGCAAAATCCTTCCCACTGACTTTCCTCAGTCGGCCCACGCCGAAACATCGCTATGTCCGTCCACCCGACGTGTCAGTGGTAAAGATAGTGGTTCATTATCAGCGTGAGAGCGGTGACACAATTCCGCAAATCCCACAAAATCCCTCCCAGAAGCCAGCGCTGTCCGCTAGGGCAGTAACAGGATTAGGCCATCCGAGACACTCAAGAATGCTCGTGTCATATTCGAGCTTGGGGGCAAACACTGATGTGGATTTTAAAACTAGGCCACTTCATTCATAATTTCATCAGAGCTATGGTAAATGGCACGAGGCTGAGTCAAAATGGACGAGCGTTTCTCAGTTTTTCGGCGCTATTCCGCTCAAACACCCCTCATTCAGCCGGTTCCAACGCCGGTCCTAACGCCTCGTTTTTCCAAACTCAAACCGCCGTAACACCGGAAAAACACTTTGCCGGATTTTCAGTTGTCAGTTACAGCGGCCGGGGCAGGGGCGGTCGGTGGTCTAGTAGTTAAGACTTTAGTCACCAATGCGAGAGGTCAGGTTCGAGTCCCACTTGGGGCGAAGAATTGGGGAGAAGAATTTTTCTTTCTCGTATGTGGCACCGTTCATTCGGGCCGACATTCCGGGGTTCTCTCCGGGTACTCCGGCTTCCTCCCCCCCCCCTCCACTGCTTTGGAAATGTTCAGCCCACAAAATTATAAAAATAAATACAATTCTAAAATTCCTAAACTTAAATTGCTGAGCTGGCCCTTCTCACCGTGTGATTGTAATGTGTTCGTGTCCAGTGTGAGTGAGAGAATGCGTGTGATTCGCATGAGCGGGCGTGTTGGATTTAGTTTTTCACACTCATGACTAGTCTGCCATTGTTTCAGTGCCTTTGACTGCAATTGTTCATCTGCATCAGGCCGGGTAGTGCATGCCAGTGTGTGTGTGTGTGTCGGTGCGTGCGTGCGTGCGTGTGTGCGTGCGTGCGTGCGTGCGTGCGTGCGTGCGTGCGTGCGTGCGTGTGTGTGTGTGTGTGTGTGTGTGTGTGTGTGTGTGTGTGTGTGTGTGTGTGTGTGTGTGTGTGTAGCGCTATGAGGTGCTTTCATGCGAGATTACGCGCTAAACAAGTACTATTCATTATTATTATTATTAGTTCGCGGCGCTTTGAGCCAAATATTTGGGACAAAGCGCCTATATCAATGCGAAATAAATGACCGTGTGAAGTATCAAGCTGAAATCGACTTGCACTAATACGTTACTACAATATATTTTATTGTTTTGAAATAACGGCTTTCGGTGAGAGTAACCGTCGTTGAAACTGTTGAAGAGGCATAGCAACGGAAAAGTCGTTCATTTTGATTAACTCCTGTGCAAAGGTCGACTTTGTTTGTACAATCATTCAATCTCTTATGAGTCAGAACTTTTGAAAGGCGGGCACAGCTCAGGGATTGCTACTGGCTTTGTTTGTGGTCAACACTGAGGCGCTGATCTGTAGAGACGCGCTGGCACAAAACCAAAATGTGCAGTGGGCCGGAAGCCCAAACTGGCCAACCAATAAAAATTGACATTGGCAAACTGCAGTGTAATAAGTGGCCGGGCCGTGTTGACATAGTGAAGTCACGCAAGCCAACAAAACCACCTGGTGGCGGCTCCGTGTGATTAGATTCCCCGGTGAACGCGGCCCTGAGTCACCAGACCGTACAGTTGATAGCCCGAGTACATATAGAGAAGACGCGCTACTGTACTCGTTTCATGTGACATGGCGTGACCATTCTTTGTGCACGGGTGCATTCAGTTGCGGCACTACAGCCGCCGCTCGCAAACAACTTTTGGTTTGTTGTTGTTGTTGTTGTTGTTGTCGTTGTTGTTTTCCAATGTTGGGGTGCAGTTACACTGTTTAAAAAGGTTCCTGTCTGATAGTCTGGTAGACACGGTACCCGGATGAGTTTGAAAATCTCGGCTTAAAAAGTCACGTGACTAGAATCGTTTGTGACATTAACAAACACCAATACTGATAACAACAACAACAACAGCAGCAACAACAACAACGAAAAAGTTCATCATAGACAGTAACGATCCCTCCAAAGAGGATGAAGATTCGAGAACTGCGCCGCCGTCAACTGCACAGTAAGGGGAGGGGGGAGGGGAAACGGAGCTTCTCCCTCTGCAACGTCACAAGTCGGTTTGCCATCGACGAACCACGGTCAAGAGTCTCGGCTCACGAGAGACCGCCGAGAGACCCCTACCGTATTGCCCAAAACTACATGTTATATACGTAGCTGACCATTCCAACTGCAGCGACAGTCCGCGTGCTTCTGAGAACAAGATGACAGGACTCCGCGTCACGCCGTACTGTTCGGGGACCTGTACACATGGCGCTGCTCTCAGATCGTCCAGGGGGGTCGCATCTTGTTAAGAGGCTACCCAGAAAGAACAGTGCATGAATAAGAAAGCTGAGAGGTTTAGGTGGAAGGAAGGTGCTAGGGCCACGAGGGGATGGGGTGGGGGGGGGGGCTGGTGGAGCCGGGGGGGAGGGCCGGTAAGGATACCAAATATAATGTTCTTCGACGAAAGGGGATTACTCTGGGCTCCTCAAGCAGACTTTCGATCACAAAATTGAAGCCATTAATCGTGTTGGGGCCAGTTGACGTTGGCTGTGATATGTGGAGAGCCAGAGCAAACTGTCCTCCACAATGACTCCCTTCCAAAACCCCCCCTCCACACTTCCCACCACCACCTGCGCGTGAAAGGCGCTCTGTCAACACAGCCGCTATTGGTCGGTTTCCCTTTGCACCCATTGTAAACACCGCCTCTATTGGCTCTTAGTATTTGAACGTTTTTCTTTCGCTTTCTCTCTGTGTTATGTTGGCAACCCAAGCCGTGGTGTCGAGTTGTGGTGGTGGTGGTGGTGGTGGAGGGGTGATGTGTGCTTTCCCCCCATACCCGGAGGATTTGCCGCTCAAACCGAGAGTGGCGCCTGGACAAGCTTGTGGTGACGCATCCACAGAGCTCCAATCAACTTGAAGAGCTTTTACACGCCACTTCACAGAACCAGAATAGGAAAGGAGAAAGAGAGAGCGAGAAAGAAAAAAAACCCACAATGAGTGTTTGACAAGGGGGCGGGTTTGTACTCAGTCACAGGCCAACTTCTAGCTCCTCCCACGCGTAGACATATACTTCGTAAGGAGACAAGCGGTGTCTGTCACAGGAGCCCGTGCACCAATCAACAGGTACCGGTAACAGCGTGGTCAGTCGTTTCCCAAAATAGCAGCCTATCATAACACGCCGTGTATAACTGAACGGAATGCCAAACAGCCCACTTTTCTGTTTTGTCTATAGCAGTCTTATCTATGCTTCTAAAGTCATAGTGACTCAACTGTTTGCTCCATGATTATTAATATCCTCAGTTCAAATATAGTACAGCATCGCGACCCGGGAAAATATGCCGGTCACACAGTAAGACCTACGTAGTAAACTTAGTGCACCATTAGTGCACCATTGTAAGAGCATATAGCCGCGAATCAGTCTTTGTTGCTTGCGCGGCGTTAAGCCCCCCCCCCCCCCCAAAAAAAAAAAAAAAAACCCTAACTAATTGTAAGAGCATATATCATACATAAATATACCGCGCTTTAGACTATGTTGAGATTTTTCAGTCATTTCAGTTCATCAATTAAAAACTAAAGCAACCAAACGCCGCTGTCATCACATCAGGACAGATTCATTTTGAAAACTCTGGTAGCAGACTGGTGTCACAAGCGTTAACAGTACATATAATTATGCTGTACATTGTTCCTTCTGTCATTACAGTCATTATACCAACGCGATGTAGTACTGTGTAGGCCTACTGATGTACCAAAGACAAGTACCGCTGCCTTGGTATAATTCACTCTCTCGAGCCCTTTTCACCTCGTGTAAATACACCACGATCGTGTGTGTGTGTGTGTGTGTGTGTGTGTGTGTGTGTGTGTGTGTGTGTGTTGTTGTTGTTGTTGTTATTGTTTTCAGCATAGTGATCGAGTTAACCCTAACCTTAAACCTAACCCTAAGCTACGGGGGCGAACTATACTATTGAGCGCACCTGCATTGGTATAGTGCGCACTGAAGGCCCGGGAGGGGTCGGGAGGGGTCGGGAGGGGGGGGGTGGAAACACAATCATAAGCCTAAATACCACCCAGAAGTATGCATCCAGAGGAAGACGAATAGTGTTCTCCCAAGACCAGAGAGTACCTCATGAGCTAGGTTTCTCCTATAGCTCAGCGAGCGATTCCTGATCCATCCCGGGCCCTACCTGGCGGCTGACGCACAGCATGGTGTGTTTGGCGCCCTGGCTTGGTCGAGCTCTTGCGAGCGGGTGTAAATATTTTGCCGGGACAAACAGGGTCCCAAGGGCGAGAGCTTTTGTCGCCTATCGCTCCGTACATATTTAGAGAGCCATTATGAATGCAAACGAGCTTCAGAGTCAACTCAACGCTGTCCTGTAGGGCCCGTCAGTCTCTGCTAGGAGCCCCTGAATGTGGATGATTAGAAGTGAACTGGCCGAAAGAGAGGCCGGATATACCTGACATTTGATGTCAGTCCCAGCACTGTCCGGCGTCGCCCGGTCGCCATGGCGACGGTGGACAGTTTCTTGAGAGGAAACTGGACTTATCGTTGCTTGATTACCTGCGAAAAACAAACATCCCCTCCCCCTCCACACACACACACACACCACCACCACCACCACCACCACTCCCCACCACCACCACCACCAACAACAACAACAACGACAACAACAAACAAACAAACAAACAAATTTATTTAAGCTCCCAAAGGGACCGGGATGGTTCGCCGTATTGTGTGACTACCCCTTTGTCCGCCGTAATACGGTAATAGTTAAATAGTTAAGACTGCGTATCTGTAACATGGCACCGTCACTGAGCAGACGGGTCACCTCGGCGGCAGACTGATCTGCGGACTAATAGATTTAATATAGAATCTGAGTCGGAGACACCTTGTTAATCCTGCGGCAAAGCGGCCTGGGGGGAGGGTAGCGGGCTTAATTGTGTGTGTGTGTGTGTGTGTGTGTGTGTGTGTGTGTGTGTGTGTGTGTGTGTGTGTGTGTGTGTGTGAACATTTTCCGCTGGCGGTCTTATCGTCGTTGAACAGACTTGTTTCTGTTCATCAGTCTTTTGCTTTGTATTACATGTCATGCAGTGAGAAAAGTCGGTCTGTTGGTGAATGTGAATGTCAGTGTTGTCTGTATCATAAATGATGGCAGAAAATTCTGCCCAAGAACTATTCAATAATGTGTTGAAAGGCACCAGCATATACTGATATTCTTCCGAAACACACACACACACACACACACACACACACACACACACACACACACACACACACACACACACACACACACACACACACACACACACACACTACGACCATCACCAGCAAAAGCAACAAAGGACAACCAACAACATCACAGCGCTTCTAGCCAAAAATGTGTTGTTGTTGTTTTTTTCCTGCCTGGGATGAAGTCTCTAACGCCGGCATGAGAATTAAGGCTTCGGTGGATACGTAAAAGGGACCGCTTACAATTTAGTTTCAACAAACCTGTATACCACGCACATACTAAAAAAAGAAAAGAAAAAAAAGCAGAACATGTGGATAGTCCCAGGCACTTTTTTACAGTTAAGGCCGAAACATCAAAATCGAGCTGACTCAACACTGAAACGACCGTGTCAGTCCTCTTTCCTTGCACGTCCCCTTTGTCCCCTTTTGCACACGTATTCCCCAGCCTTACGATTGCGGCATGGCGCATGTGTAGCCTTGCTGCCTGACGTCGGGTAACATTCATTAGTTGTGTGTGTGTGTGTGTGTGTGTGTGTGTGTGTGTGTGTGTGTGTGTGTGTGTGTGTGTTGTAATAGTCTGTATATGTGTGCACGTGTGCATGTAGTGTGACTATCAGTATTTTATGTATTCCGCATGTCTGTGTATTGTATGTAAACGCATGTCTCGTGAAAATGCCCCCCCCCCCCCCCCAAAAAAAAAAAAAAAAAATGGCAGAAAAAAACCAAAAAAAAACCCCACATTCATTAGTCAGAAGCAAAACGTCATGGACGAAACATACAGTACAAGACAAATCGGATCATTCTGATTCCGCCGTCAGTAATCTTGCCTTGTCTGCTAACGTCATGTCCGGTTAATCACAAGACTAAGTCCGATTTGCAATGGCTTACGGCAATAGATGATCACCAAGCTGATTAATTTGACCCAGAAGCTGACACACGGTCAAGAAGATGGAGGCAGTTTGTGAGCCATTAGACGACGCAGCAAACCCAAGCCAAGCTACTTAGCAGCGGTTTGTATCCCCTGCAGTCACAGAAAATTGCTGGTTACTTGCAGTCTGTATTTATTAATTCAGTTTTGAATGTCAGCCTTATTACTAGGGAGGTTAATGTGGTTGCTGCATTTATATAAAGGGTTTTTGGTTGTTGTTTTTAGCTCTGTACGCAAGAATTTTTTTTTCAGAGTAAGCCAAACTGAGTACGCTAAAGAAGGGTATGGCAAGAGCTCACTGACTGGATTTGTGTCTGGCTCACTCCCTGAGCGAACCTGTGTTTGGCCCACTCCCTGACTGGATCTGTGTCACGGTTTGGCTCACTCCCTGACTGGATCTGAGTTTGGCTCACTCCGTCACTGGTTCTGTGGTTGGCTCACCATCTGGTTATGTGTTTGGCTCACTCCCTGATTGGATCTGAAGTTGGCTTACTCACTAACTGGATCTGTGGTTGGCTCACTCCCTAACTAATTCCGTATTTGGCTCACTCTCTGATTGGACCTGTGGTAAGCTCACTCCCTGACTGGATCTGTGGTTGGCTCACTCCTTAACTGGTTCTGTGTTTGGCTCACTCACTGACTGGATGTGTGGTTGGCTTACTCACTAACTGGATCTGTGGTTGGCTCACTCCCTGACTGGATCTGTGTTTGGCTCACTCAGTCACTGACTGGATCTGTTTGGCTCATTCACTGACTAGATCCCCTGCCATCCTCAGGAGGGACGCAAACTGCTGATACTGAGGATCCCTAGTGGATCATGCGATCCATGCGCGTGTGTCTGACTTAGTTCAAAAAAACTACTGGGGCGTTATTTCCACTGTCAGTGTGGGTCTACGTGAGCAGTGTGGAGACCCAGGGAAAGAGAAGCCTGCATCAAAGGCGTGTGTCGCTAAGCACGCCGTGAGAGACCACTTCCCTGGAGAGCGTGTCACGGGGTACAGTTGTAACGTGTCTATACTGACCTGGTGACAAGCAGTGATCTCATAAACCGGTAGTTCACACATCCCCCATTTGTTCGATGTCAACCATGCACCATGGGCACAGTTTGGGAAACAGAATCTATTCGTTATCTGTATCAAGGGAACAAATGGCGTCTCAAAGCATAAAATAGTTGAGGGGAAACACGAGGGGAAACAAATGGGTGACGCTCAACTATGGCGATGGGATATGTCCCTTAGGGAAGCAGCTCGGATTTCCCTTACTTCGGTGTGGGTGGGTGTTTGGGGGTTTAACGTCCTTTTCCACCACATAGGGTGATATCAAAGACGGGGCAACAATGAAAAAGCCAGCACAAATATTTGGCCCCAGCCGGGATCGAACTCACGACCCGAGCATTAGAAGTCCAACGCTCTACCATTCGACCACCCCGGCTCCCCCTTCGGTGTGGGACTATAATGATATACCATGAAGTTATGACTGCTGATTCGTGCTTTTTTTTTATTTTTAAATCCGATGTCATCATGGCCGAACGGAAGGAAAACAAGCAAACTCTCCCTGAAGCAATTTCGCCCCTTTTCTCGTCTCACAATTACACGAAAATCAGAAACGTGCGAAGTCGTGATACTGGTCAGCTTAATTATTATGACAGTGTTTACCGAACACCATTATTATCACGGTCCGACGACGGAACAACTCCTTTCAGTGTCCTGCTGCAAAATCACGCAAATGCACAACAATTTTATGCCATCATATGCCCCCCTAGAGCCAAAGCGCTCAGGAACACAAGCACCCATTGGTGGATTGTCACACCGGAAATGATTAGTGCGGCGTCGCAACGTCGGGGCGCGGGGTGCATAACATCCGGTGCGTGGCGTGACATGGTGGCTGGCTGGCTGATTCGATGTGCAGCGTAGGGGATATGTGATGCTGTGATGGGGGGTGATATGATCTCTGCTTGGCACATTGATCTTATTTACGCAGCACTGTGTAAATATTACAAGATCACTGTGTTTACGACAGGGGCAAAACTGCAGGGTGGGGGTTTGGGTGTGGTGGGCAGAATTTTGGCCGTCACTTTTATCTGTGTAATATTGTAGTGGGGGGGGGGGGGTCACTCTGTGTGTGTGTGTGTGTGTGTGTGTGTGTGTGTGTGTGTGTGTGTGTGTGTGATGTTGTTTTGGGATTGTTGGTTTTGTTTTTGTTTCTTTTTTGCCTATAGCCCAAACTTGTATTTGCTTAATGCTGCGTCCTTGGTAGTCCTCCGTTGCCGGTGTAAAAAGGACGTTAACCCCCGACAATCAACCAAAGGTGGTTTTTAACTTGAATCTGTCTGTCTGTCAGTCTGTCTGTCTCTCCCTCACACACACACACACACACACACACACACACACACACAATCTGGAAACGCTTCAAGCGGCGGATCCAAGCAGTCTGTTTGCGTAGTATCGTATGCGCGCCAGGACAATGTGGACATTGAACAAGTGAGTCAGGGTTCCGAGATTGACATACCCTCGAATGAAAAGTAGTACACTTCCTCTCCTGCACACCGATATTTGCCCTACACCACCGAAGGCGCCTTTGTCGCCGATGCTGAATCAATTTGGGTTTCAGCTTTGGCGTCTCGCTTGACAATCTTCTCGAGTTGTACTTGGCCAGTCCTACACCAGTCTTTGCGTTAGCCCGCGCCCGTGTGTGTGTCACCAGAATTCTTCCACAGAGCTGCTGCCAAGGTCATGCCTGGAAGAATGTATCCATCCTGGGTCTGCTTCATAGGATGCGCCTCGGAAGTGTGTGTGTGTGTGTGTGTGTGTGTGTGTGTGTGTGTGTGTGTGTGTGTGTGTGAGTGACAGAGAGAGAGACGGACATCTGAAACCACCGCATCAACACTAAATGAACGGCCAGAAAGAAAGAAAGGAAGAAAGAAAAAAAACAAAAAAACAAAGGACGACGTCCAAGACATGATTGTGCGACTCGAGTGCGCGAAGAATCTGATTCAAATCCAAACCGCCAAACTCCACACACTTCATCCCAAGAACTTGCAGGCATTCCGCGATGTCCAGCCGGCATTGACCAACATTTGTACTGGCCGGGCGAGCGGATTGGGGAATGTGTATCACATGATTGTATCAGGCGTTTGTATTGGACAGTCATGCTCTTCCACCCTTCCTCGGAATCTTCGAATGCTAAATTTGCTCCAGATTGATCAACTTGTGGTTCAAGCGGCCAAAGTACAGTTTAACCTGGTCTTGAATGAGTAGTGTCGAAGGTTGGTTTTCCCAGGAGTGCCCTCGATATCACACACACACACACACACACACACACACACACACACACACACACACACACACACACAGAGCAGCATAACTTTTGATACTGATACTCGTTGTAAGGAGGAGTGGGTGGGGGTGGGTGTTTGGGAGTTTAACGTCCTTTTCCAACACAGACGGGTGATATCAAAGACGGGGCAACGATGAAAAAGCCAGCACAAAATATTTGGCCCCAGCCGGGCTCGTTGTAAGGATGACTGAGTTCAGCTGGATAATGCATGCACTGAGAAGTAACTGACACGTCCATTTCCCGTTGTGAACTTTGAAAGTGGTTTGACTGAATCCATTCCACCGATTCAACAGACGGATACATGTACTGTGAAATTTGTCTTCACTTTCAGTCGCATTGAAAAAAGAAAGTACTCCTACTACGAGTGACAGCCAGTCTTGGGTAACTTGAACACACACACACACACACACACACACACACACACACACACACACACACACACACACACACACACACACACACAATCAAACAGTGTTACTTTACAAAGAGGTGGAGTGCCGCAACTTTTAAAGTGATTTCATTTCAAATCGCTTGCAACACTGTCAGTCTGTTTGCTCTAACTAACCGGCTGGTAGAGGAAAGCACGTTGGAATTTCCTCCCAGCGCATTATCAAGGCCTATCAGGAGAAACGGTCAGGACTGACATTTCTTCCCTCTTATCCTGTTGAGATTTATCTAGATTTCATAGTCTTAGAAGCCTCCTTCTTTTCCGTCTCCACTGTTCTTCAATGAAGAGTGCACTGTATCAAGCGAATGTTTGCTCAAAGCCAACTCATCCCGTTCGAGAGGGTGCATCACGTGACCGGGCCTTTATCGCGTTACTGGAGTATGCGAAGGGCTTCAGGTAAATCTCTTTGCAGCGATTAATAATGTCAATCCCAAAGGGAGATAGTTTTGTCAGAGGGGGTCGGAGGGGTGGTGGAGAGCAAACAGAACAGCGGGTCAGGAAGAGTTGTCGTCCTTGTGTTGGCACTGCGCTATCACAACACAAACAGCCATTGGCTGAGTCAATATTGACCGGCAAAAGCTAGCCATACATCGCCAAACCGCACGACAAAAAGCGGGAAGGGGCGCGGGCACTGGAACTTGTAAGTAGGCAGACATGCGATAGCTGTCGGATTATGTCATACCGAAGAGATTCCTCCGGTGTGAGAGGCCGCACGCAATGAGAGAGGTTAAATGTGATCGTGCCAGAGACCAACGTAGTGAATAATCATCCAATTACATGCCGCGCCACCGACTGCGCCACTAAGCTGCCGCGGCGCCTAATGCGTACAAAGTGGTCAACGTCAAACCTCGCTCCTTAATCACGAATCTCACGAGACTAAGCTTGGGTAAGACCATTTTAGGTGCTGAATTTCCTCGTTAACCCTCGCGCTTATGGTCACGACTTTTTGGTTATGTCAGTGCAGTCACGTGAGAGCTCTGAGCAATCTTATTGGCAAAGCGGACACAGTTTGCGCGGTCACGTGAGAGCTCTGAGAAATATTTTTGGCGAAGCGGACACAGGCCTGCAATCCGCAAAATACGGTCACGTGAGAGCTCTTAGAAATATTTTTGGCGAAGACACGGGTCTGCAGTCCGCAAAATACGGTCACGTGAGAGGTCAGAGCAATCTCACTGGCAAACTTCAAGACTGACACAGGTCACGTGAAGGGTGTGAGCAATCTGACTGGCAAAGACACGGTCGACAATCCGCAACGTCACGAAGTTTCCATTGCTTTGCGTGTTCCTTGTTGCAGACCCTCGAGACATTCCTATCACCCCTGGCCTTCATGCTTCATGCTGACGTTTTCACCATTGCACCGTTATTAATACCACCTAACTTGCTGGGAAAGGGTGTTAAACCAGTCGACCCACCCTACTGGTTGCCCTGGAGTCTGATGCACGAAAAGATATTGTAACTTAGACTTAGCTCTGATTAACCTCAGACTTATCACATTGGGAATATCGTTAGCGTTTTGATCCTGGAATAGTCACAGACTTGCCCTAGCCTTCGCTTATGCCGGCATCTCGTATTGATCTTTCAGTCTTACGGTCTCAGCGTAGTCTCGGACTTACGTTTTAGTCGCTCTCCATGCATCATGCCCCTGGATTTCTGTCCTGGCGTGGTGCGGAATGCATCTCTCTAAAGCCGGATTGATACAACACTTAACGAGTCTATACGCCTCTATGACTCAACACACAGCCGCTTCACACACTTTATCTTCTTGAAAATTTTGAGAGTACCGCTGAACACTAATGGGCTCAAGTATCGCTAAGAGCACTGGCCACGGAAGCGGCACACAACGACAACGGAGATGTCCCACTCGAGATGGAGAGAGAGACAGGAAGATAGCGTGCGTGGTGTTCCAGTCTTATCTCCACACACTAGACTACGAGGGTTAGAACATTTGTTTTGTTTTGTTTTGTTTTATTTCTGTTGTTTTGCGGTAAATGACCTGTCACGTAACGCGCGCGCGCGCGCACACACACACACACACACACACACACACACACACACACACGCCAGTGCGGTCACCTGTGTGTGAGTACAGACGGTCTGGGTCAACGTCCTAAGACAAGTTGGGAGGTGTTGAAAACTCCTAGGCTGCTTAGGCAAGCATCACTGATGGTCTGCGCTGCCCCTTTCAAGATCAAGGCATGTTTTTATTCGCAGCTTGTCGTAAGATTTTCGAAAACAGACCAAACGAGATACAAGCTGAAGACAAGCTGCAAATAAAGGATTTTATTTGCGCATTAATTTTGGCAGTGCTGTTTGAAATTTAGTCGCCGTCCCTCTGCCTTATTGTCGTGAGTCAGTATTGATAAGTTCTTCTTTGGATACTTTATTTTAAATGATGAATCTAGGCTACCGCGTGACATGTTTGTCACAAAGCATGCTGCACTAATTACATAATACTCCACCGTTCTTTGGAAACTGTATTTTTGCTGCATGCTGGATTCAGGCTAAGATGTGGCGTGTTTGCCACAAAGCATACTGCACTAGACCCTGAGCATTAAAGCCAAACCTTCATATATACTCCTTTTCTTTGGACATTTACGTTTGATGTTGCTTGCTGGATATATCATGTGACACGTTTAATAGATCCCGAGCACCAGAACCGAACCGTTACCTAATACCCCTATTATTTGGACGTTTTATTTTGATGTTGCATGCTGGATAAATCATGTGACACGTTTTATAGATCCCGAGCACCAGAACCGAACCGTTACCTAATACCCCTATTATTTGGACGTTTTATTTTGTGATGTTGCATGCTGGATAAATCATGTGACACGTTTTATAGATCCCGAGCACCAGAACCGAACCGTTACCTAATACCCCTATTGTCTGGACGCTTTATTTCGATGTTGCTTGCTGGATATATCATGTGACACGTTTTATAGATCCCGAGCACCAGAACCGAACCGTTACATAATAGCCCTATTGTTTAGACGCTTTATTTTGATGTTGCTAGCTGGATATATCACTGATGTGACAGGTTTTATAGATCCCGAGCACTATAACCGAATCGTTACATAATACCCCTATTGTGTAGACGCTTTATTTTGATGTTGCTTGCTGGATATATCACTGATGTGACACGTTTTATAGATCCCGAGCACTATAACCGAATCGTTACATAATACCCCTATTGTGTAGACGCTTTATTTTGATGTTGCATGTTGGATATATCATGTGACAAGTTTGCCACTTACCATATTACGCTGTCCCAGATCATGAGCCACAGAACCCTTAGCACTCTTATTTCTTAGCACCGTTTCTCGCGAGTACTTGAACCACAGGGTCTGTAAGACAATAGTTCATATCGCACATAATACCGAATTCTCACCATAAGCCCATGTTTGCTCAGGTTGAGTGGAGAGACAAAATTACCGGCCAACCGATGGCCTCTTCAAACACTTGGCCTCATGCCGTATCTACAATGGATTGTTAAAAGCCCCGCGCTCCCCCGCCACGTTGTTATGAGTGTATTGAGCCCCTGCTACGTATTTGTTCAACAACGTTGCGTGTACACTATTCAAGGTTTTATCTCAAGTGGTCGGTGAGTCATATAGCGTAGGGCTTGGAGTGTCGCACACGGACGGAAACTGAAATCAAACCGGACCCCGACCCTCACGTAGAGAGAGAGAGAGAGAGATTCCCTAGGCCCTGTATCTGTAGTAACGCGAACCAGTGCAGATGTTTCATGTGGTGGGGGGGGGGGGGGAAGCATTCACACAATCGAACCTAATGTGAGGCCTATCACTGACATCCGTCTTCGATCTGAAACCGCGGCAGATAATTTCAATGCAGTTATCTACCTTGGTTCCTACGTGACACAGACTCTTGCCCCTCATTGTGCTCTACCGCCATTACTTTGGTTGGTTGGTTGGTTCTATCCCACGACATAAGGGTGATATTAATAACAGGACAAGGTAAACGCCAGCACACATATTTCGCGCCAATGTGGATTTCGAACTCAGCAGTTACCTGGTATATGGGCCTAACCCCTTGGCAAGCACTGAAACCGTTTTAGCATCTGGCGGTAGCAATCTAATCGGTACATATCCCCCGCCATACCGAACACTAACACAGGCTATACAATACAGATACTTATATCAAGGAAATCGCCATATTCTCCTATTGCCGGGATACAACTCTCAACGCATAACCCTCCAAATGCATCAAAATTCGCTGAAACATTTCCACACACAGAACAGTCAGAGACTTAAGTGAGGGCTGATTTTAAAGAAATTCCAGTGTTCACTTTGTTTGCAACGACGGCAGCAACAGCCTGCTCCCTCGCTCCTCTGTCGTCTGCTAGCGTGTCGGCCAAGCTTTACAGGTGCGCATCAACATAAGCAGTCCGAAGGCCTGGCTAGGCCCAAACCAAGGCTCATTCACTGTGTTGTCACACTCACCTGGCATGGATCTCACTCCGCACATCCCCAAGACTGTCACTTTTTACTCCACACACACACACACACACACAATTTGAGAAAGATTTTCTGACTATATTTAGTGGAATTGCTACTGCATGCCCCGCAAGTCAACCTAAACAGCAGTGTAGCATGCTGTTGTATGCAAATGTGTCTCAACTGTGCTGAATTCAAATATCTCCAGTCACCTGTTTTCAAGTCATTCCCCACTCTCCACCCACTACCCACCCCCTGTATGTACATTCTGGTAATATAACAAAAACAAAACACAGGACTATTGGTAGCATTAATTCTTTGAACAGCCGAACTGGATATCTCTGCTACAGAAGCTGATAGGGTGTTAAAAAAAAAAAAAAGCTGTTTGCATCGTGATCAATAACACAGACACACACACGTGTGTGCGCACAAAGAACAACCTAAACTGGTAATGTGTGTTCATAGGTACACCCTGTACCTGTCCATGCACCAAGCCTTCACCTAGAACTCCCAGGGAATGTTCCTGGGTGCCCCTGCTGGTCATGGGTGTACCTGCACTAAGCCTTACTAGTGAGTGGTGCACTTGCACCAAGTACGGGGAAGGTGAACCTAATGGTAATGCAACAATGCAGCAACAACAAAAAAACAAAAGTTGTTGAAGCCCTGAATGCTGAAGGATTCACAGGAGTTAGTACATGTATATGTAAGAACTGTTTCCTTCAGTGATGACCCCAGTAGTAACCTTTTCTCACCATGTAGTGTGCTCTTGTAAACTCGAATTGGTGAAATTAACATTATGTTTACAGTGGTTACTGTCTGCTGTCCTGGAAACACCGTGATGACACTTGAAACAAAAAAAAAAAAAAAAGAAGAGAAGAAAGAAAGAAAGAATGAAGGAAAGAAAGAAAGACAAAGCCTAAAAACGAAACACACTGCTGCATCCATTATCATGAAGTTTGGTGCCTCAGCTGTTTGTACTTTGTGAGAAAATGTCTATGTTTTAAGTTTTCCTTGCACACACACACACACACACACACACATGATGTAGGGTTTTATACATACTCACTTTGATATACAATTAAGCCAAAAACACGAACAAGCCAGATTTCCGTGGACCAGTTTTTATTTTCTACAGGAACAGACACCGAGCAAGGTCAAGTCCTAGTCAACAGTCATATGAATCGATTGGCCTGTGTGTGAGACAAGAAAAACAGAATTCTTTCACAGGACACAAGTCAACTGACCAAACAACTTAAAATCTGAAAGCAATGCTACACTTGATTTAGTCTGTTGCACACAGTGCAGACCGGATTGTAACATTTCTAGGACATGTAAACAGAAACAAAACAGAACAAAACCAAACAAAATAAAAAGTGTGTGAAAAATGTAGGGGGGGAAGGGTGTTACACATGGCTAAAATTACAGACCATCGCTGCAGTTTGATAAGACCAATCACTAGACATGGTGAAACTGAGAAAGGAAGTGGGGCAGGGGGAAAGGAGATTAAAATGGCGAGACAGTTTGACTCTGCCATGCTATCGCTATGCTGATGGTAATCAAAGAATCACACATGCTGACACATGATTCTGTCCTAGGTATACTGTTTATCTAAAAAAGAAAAAAAAAGAAAAAGGTAACAAAAAGAAATCTAAATTAAATCAATATTAGAGCTCTTTATTGCGGTAATGACTGCTGAACTTCTAACTAAATATTATGCGATAAAACAAACTGCCAAAGTCTGCACCATGAGGACAAACAAGCAAGGGGAGAAATGAAACATGACAAATATACACTGGAAAAGAAATGCTGAGAGATGACCTTACATCAACAATCATTCAACTTGATTTGCATCTTTCGGTCTCTCTCTCTCTGTCACACACACACACACACACACACACACACACACACACACACACACACACTGACACACACACACATATGCACACACACCCGCGCACACACCCCAAGTAATTTCAAACAACCAAACATGGAAATGAGAGTTAACATTTGTTGGGATCATAAGCAAGGCCTAAACAAACCTCACTTGTGTTTAAAAAACAGTGCCAAGCAAAGTTTGTTCTTTCCCGGCAGACACGAGGGAAAACTTAAACCTTTCTTATATGCCTTTCTGTACATTCCTCACCAAAAATACTCCGTTTCATTTCTCTTTCCACCTCATACTTAAAAAAAAAAAAAAAAAAAAATCATTACTCAAGCGGCACAGCCACCAACCTTTTTTCAGCAAAAGTCTTTTGCACGTAGTTTGTATAATATATTGCAAAAGTAAATGATGCTGGTAGAGCAGTTAGTACGCCTCAAAAAGGACACGATGCAAAGTCAACAACTTACAAGATGTAAGATTACAGAATCAGCCAGCACAAACAGTTTTTTGTGATATATACTGCAGAAGTAGCAATGCAAGAACACCACCAGAAAGTCCTCCTCAAACGGGATGCACATGGACTACAAACCACTTTGGAATTATCAAACTGACAAAGCCCTTCCTTCTGCTGTGCCTGCTGGCTGATTCTGATTTGTAGTATCAGACTCAAAGTAATCTAGAAAGTCATACACTATTTTGACTTTGTGTAACCTATGAGTGCGAGTAAGGTGTGCATTTCACAAACGTTCCCAGTGTTCTTAATAATAACTTCTAAAACATATAAATATTACTGTACACAGATTCTGTGGGTGGACTTTGAAATCAAATTCAAAAGCCTGTTTTCTAATCTACCTACGGGCATAAGAGGTATTTCGACAGAAACATGAACACCTCTCAATGCCCTGGCCAGAAAACACCAGGCATTTTGTTCACTGAAGAAAATAGCACTGATAATGTCATTCAGGCATTTGACTGAAGCAGTTTGAGAGGTTAGAGAGGTGAGCAAGAGGTGCGCATGTACCCAGTGCAAGGTAAATACTGTACTGCTCACTTTATGATACTGTATTTCATCCACAAAAAAAAAAAAAAGAAGAAGAAGAAGGAAAAGAAAAAAAACCCAAACAGAAGATTAAAAAGAAAAAGAAATCTGCATTCCATGTAATTACAACTACATATCTATTTTTCATTGGATTGCTAGCGATGTGAAAGATCTTTGTCAGTTCTGATATTGGTAGTACCCTATTTGATACATAACTACAGCAAACGGCATTCTTTCATGGCATGATATGATACTGCATGAGATATGTAGTAAACATGTGATACCGACTGATAACCTAACTGTCAAAATGCGAGGATACGATTCAGAACATGTCCACCACAGCACAAAATTTATCAAAGCACTGAAAGCAAGCCGTCTTGGTAGTGTCCACTTCAATCAAAACGGTGGCAATACATCTGATACACACGAAAAACAAATTACAATGTTTCGTAAATGCACACACACGCACACACAAAAACCAAACGCATGTCAATGAGACTTATGAGACTACAAGTACACATGTATACTTTACATAAATTTACAGATAATGTATAGGAATTGCCTCTTGTTTTTAGCACATTGCCTCTCTTACAGGAATACACCCTAGCGTTCATTATGTTCACATAATAGCGCAGAACTGCTCGCTGACGCTATGCAGGTGTCCTGAGCGCTTGCAGTTAACAAGGAAAACGCAGCACTGTACTCCACGACACAGATACACTACACAGTAGTTCAAATATACACACTTCCACACAAACATCCATGGTCACAAAATTAAAACTTTTGTCTGCAAAACGTGAACCCAGATACATAATAATAAAACAACAGAAAGAGCCGGCCTTTCTTTGCTGTTCAGGATGAAACATGGCAATCCTATGAGCTGCAGCTTTAGATAAACCGTCAAGATTCAAACATGCTGCCAAATATGAACTGTGTTCAGGGGATGAAGCTGACAACGCACAAATTCATTTCCGTGTAATCCAACGACACTTTTGAAGATTACAGAAGCCGAGAAAAATGCAGCACACACAACACGTTCTGATTCCAAGGGATGTGCCCAATGTGGAAAGACTGAACTCAATTACAGCATGTGTGAGTGACTTTATCACCGCTGCCCATGTCATGACATTCACACTGAATGAAGAATGTCATCCTCCCAACGCTCCTGGGTTTGATGTGAAAGTAATCAGGGATGGCTGCATGTGGGCACATGGCTGCTGTTGTACCACAACTGTAATAGCCCTCTACTGAAAAGGGTTCCTTGGTTAGGGGCCTAGGATTCTGTTACCATCCATAAAAGCTTAACCCTGGTAGTGCCAAGCCCACACTATTCCAGACTACCTCATAGCTTTTTCGGTGCAAGACAAATCAATTCAGCAAGACCAGGATTTAACTTCTCAAAGTTCTCACGTGAAGCACCTGATTTATTAATCCATGCTGAACCTGATTGTGATATCATTCATTTCTCTCATCTGGGAATTTTCTGGTCCGGATACAACCCAACTGCACCATCCTTTCAAAAACTCTCCATCTGGAACTTTCCACGACACTAATGTGAGATTAGTGCTTTACATCTATTATTTTTCAGGCCACCAATCACTTTAAGGTTGTCTGGATTTTGCTTGAGAACCCAGCCACCCCTAAGGTTGTGGCCATCCCTGATAAATAAACAAAAAACAAAAAACCCTTAAAATGTTCTCTAAAACTGATGTACGCTGAGCAACAAAACTCAAATTCCCTCAGGATGAGAGCCTGTGTGCAATAAGCGACTGAGTTTGTTGATTCCCTTCTTTGGATCGTTAACTTGCCTGCTGAAATGTCAACAGGTGAAAAAAATTCCTGACCTTTTTGTTGTTTGTTTCATTAAAACAAAAAAAATAAAATTTTGCTTTCCTTTTGTTGCTGGATGTATTTCAGTAACAGGATGAACAGGCCTGACAGGTGGGAAGGCAGTTACTGTAACAGCATGTGGCGACTGATTCTAAGAAACAAACATGAGCTGCAGAGAAGACCCCTCACTGTTTCTTTGTATCCACACAGACTCTGAAGCTTTGAAATTTACACACTTAGCTGCAAATACACACTGAAATCAATCACGATAACGATGGGTTATCATGATAATGCGGTGCAATGCTACTGATTTTTTCCCATGCCTGCTAATTGGTAGCAAGCCAGACCAGTGCACGGACTGATCCGTCACAGATGTGGAGTGGGTCTTTTTGAAGTATGATTAACTCAGTGAGGTGCACCAACAGTACAGTTAAATGACATGTACACAACAGTCAGCTGATCTCTTGCACCAACGCCTCTTCTATCTGGCAGTATCAACATCAACGTGAAGAGAGAAAGGTCTCCACGTTAAGCTTGAGGCCAACAAAAAAAAGAAATGCAGCAAAAAGAAACTTTTAAAAATATTATGACACAGGTTTGTGAAAGGTGGTGCTCTTCCCCCAAAAAACAAAACGAAACTCAAAAAACTTCACAAACGTCACTGGAATCAAGAGACACGGACATCATGTGGGCATGGGAGATCAAAGTAGAATACACGTGTATGTCAATGATAACGCCGACGTCGAGACGCACACAGAGAAGGAAAATACACCACATAGCGGTCACAATGAACACGGCGAAACACAAGACATCTCCAGTGGCCAGTACAGTGATTCCACACAGAGAAAATCCGTCCGATGCTGCAACAACCCCGGCAAACAAATCCACTGATGCTGATCCATTGGGGAAGTAAATATTCAAAATATTCAAGCCACTTGAGCACGTCTCTCTAGCAAACACACCATCCTTGTGAAAGATATAGCACATCCGTCAGAATGTCTGAGATGCAGATCCCACAAGTTAGAAGATGACCTCGTACAGCGTGGCCTTTTTATCCCCTGAGCCGGTCACAATGTACTTGTCGTCTGCGGCGATGTCACAACTCAACACTGATGAGGACTCTTTTGACTGCAACACAGTATTTAAACAAACAGAACTGTGAGAAGACCACACCAAGAACAAAGAGAAACCTTGCGGTCAAAATCTTGTTATGTGTCGACTAAGGTACATAAACTGTTAGGTGATAAAATGCACTACATGAGTATCAAATCTTCGAGTTACTGACGCATAAAGCAGCAAGCTTAGAGAATTACACTGCCAAGCATTGAAGAAGGCGGGGGGGGGGGGGCTGATTATTCACAGAGTCCATTTGTTGAGACAAGACAAAGCTGCTGATTCTCCATCTCAATGAACAAACTGGATGATAATAATGAGTACAATTCCACCTGGCTGTACCAGTTTTCACTTATGTTTGCAACTTCAAAAGTGTGACAGCGTTACAGACGGATGCCAAGCTTGCACCCTATCTTGAAAAAATAGTTTACATTAACCCCTGCTAGCTAAATGATAATGTTTCCCAGCGCTTTTCTTGTTGGTCTGAGAAGGGCAGAGCAGTGTTCCTTACAGGTTTCAAAACTGAGGGTCACTTTGACCATCTCTGTCAAATTCAGAGGGTCATTTTGTAAAATCAGTAAAGTCTGTCTGAAAATCTCTGTGTCAGGATTCTGAAATCGTACACGATGCACATATGTGCATAATAAGGAACACTGGCAGAGTGATTTCTAGATGTCAATTTTCCTTCACTGACCTGGAAAATACTTGCGCCATAAGGTGTGCGCCAGGCATTGAGCAGATTATCCTTGCCAGTAGAGACAAACCACTTGCCACAGTACGCGAACTTCAGCGACAACACGCAGCTCTCATGCAGGTGGAGCTGGTATTTGTCTGGCTTGGAGTGGTGCAGTACCTCCACGTTGCTGCTCTCCATACTGTGAGGGGGAAAAGCCATGCATGAAATCAATGTATAAAAGTTTTCACCTCTGCAAGCTACAAATTACATTGAAAATAATGCAGCAAGGGTCCACATAAACAGAGTACAAATAAATATGGTAATGCAGTTCACATGTGCGATTTTTCTGAGTTTATGAAGGGAAATATTTATTATGTGACCACATTACAACTGACGGCGACTGCAAAAACTTGATTATGACTGCAAATACTTGGCCCATGCCACAGGCTGTATACATTCTGATTTCTGAGTGGCCCCAGTGACTGATGTAAACAGTAAATACGGTCAACAGAGAGACATCAATTTCTAAACAAGTGGCATACAAAAAAATATTTGATCAATATTCACAGCTGAACAGTGTGATGTTTCCTGTGCTTATTTTGACTGTTCTCATCACACAGATTTTACCAGAGCACAACTCATCCATAATATAAAATACATTTTAGGATTAAGGGTTTTTCTTGCCAATAAGAAGTTCGGGGTTTTTTTGTTTTGTTTTGTTGTTTTTTCAATAAAAGCTCTCTGAGACTGGATGGCAAAAAGGTTTTAATTTCATTTTCAAAGTATGTTTACTTACCCAACCGCAAGCCACTCTCCTGTAGGACAATAGCCCAGAGAAAAGATCTGAGATGAGAAATCATGCTGCTGCAGTTGTCTCCCCTAGAACAGCAACAGAATAACAATTGAGCCCACGCAATCAGTCAACTCCCAGGCAAACCAGAGTAGCAGAAACTTAAGTCTGACTGTTTGTGCCTCAGAGGAGGAAACACACTTTTTGGGGGGAGGGGGGGAGGGGGAGCGCAGGAAAAGTTTTAGCCAAAGGTGGAAATCTGCCAAACAGTGGAAAATGCTCAACGCTGAACTACACGAAAAGGAATGGCAGTAAGATTGTGAGAACACTTCAAGCAAGTCAGCGCAAACATCTTGCACATCAGTATCACCTAAGTGGTTATGTAACAAATCTGAAGAGAGCTGTATGCAAAGGTCCCCCCCCCCCCCAAAAAAAAAAAAAACAACAACAAACAATTCCAACAAAAAATGACAAAGCACAAGGGCAGGCACAAACCTCTCTCAGATCCCATGAGCGAACAGTGTTATCTAGACCGCCCGTCCAGAGCTTTGTTCCATCTGGAGAGATGTCGATACAACTTGCACCATCTGTATGGCCCTGGAACTGCCTGTAACACAGATCATGTACGATAAAAAACAGGCGCTGGGTGTTAATACTTTGCGGAGACTGACAACCGTGTTCAAAGTGGGACCTGGAGAACTCCAAATGACAATTTCAACCTGCAGCAACAGTATCTCCATGCCAAATTTCAGAGTTCCATTTTGCTAAATAATGGTCTCTTGCACAACTGTGTGTGTCATCAGGTCAGCTACAACTAGTGATTTCCTTTCCAGAAATGGGGAAAAAAAAAAACCAACCCACAATTCTAAATTGAGAAACTCAAACAGCTGAGCTGACCCTTCCGACCATGTTCTGATGTCCAGTGTGAGAGTGAATGCACATGATTCACGAAGGCGTGCACGTTTGGTTCAGTTTGTGGCACTCTGAGTCAAGGAAATGGGTAAAGGGCCTATTTAAATCGCCTTTTCCTTATTATCTTTTGCATCAGTGGACTCACCTAACCAATGTCTGGTTGTGCAAATCCCAGACAGCAATGTTGCCATCACTACAACAGCTGAAGCAGACTTTGCCGTCAGGGCTGATGGCCAGAGCGTAACAGGCCGGCGCACTTGATGTCAACTCTGCCTTGATACGTGGAGTGGGCTGTAGGAGACATGGAGAAAATGGTTGATTATTCCGCAAGCCGCATACTGAAGGAATTGTACTCATGCTTGAGAAAGACATATCAATGATATTATATATATATATATATTTTTTTTTTTTAAACACCGGGCACATTCAAAGTAGGCCTTAAAACCGACTTCAGACTACACAACCACTTACGCTTTTCAAAGAAGATATCAGATTCTGTATTACAGACACAGCACATTGTCCAGTATATTACAATACAGTGTACAGTGTACTGCTGACTTTGAGTTGTAAAACAACACCAACCAAAAAAAAAAATAATAATATAATGAAATAAAATAAAATAAAAGAAGGAAGTGTGCTCACAGTAGCCAGATCCCAAATGGAGAGAGTGCTGGCTTCCCCACCAACAATCAGTGTCCGCCCATCCTGCAGAAGCTTGATTGACCGAATGTAGTTGTCTCTTTGCTGTAATACAAATACAAACAACTTTAATTACATCTGATGACAACAGCAAACATAACAGATATGACTGATGCTGAAATCCCCCCCCCCCACCCCAACCCTCTTTTTAAAGTGAGAACAGCTTGAAATCTGTCGTACTGCAAGATTTTCACTGCCATTTACATGTTATTGTAAAATTAGGCCATAACTACCTTTCTTTGATTCTACAGCAAGTCCTGTCCTCATGATCACAATGCTCTCTAGCAGATGAACTAAAGTGGTCGACCTACATAAACGTTTCCTTGTTTCTAAATAAAAATTTTATGTATGCAATACCAACATCATGGACTGGAAGTGAAACAACGTCTGTTTACAAAGAACACTCACCAGGCAGTCCAGCTGTGAGATGGGACTTTTGTTACCCGGCTGGCTGATGTCCCAGACTTTCACGCAACCCTGCACACGTCAAACATGTTTGTGCTGTATAATCACACATAAGCAATAGAACTGTGTGCGTTCTGCACCATTAACAACAAAATGAACAGCCCTGTTTACGGAAAAGTATTCTTTTGCGTTTTTCTGCTGTGACTACAATAACAGTTAACATGGCTGAGTTGCATGATAAACAGAACTGAGGAGAAAGAAAAACAAATGCTTGTGCACACAAAAAGTGCAAACAGACAAGAGGTATGACAGGTGAACACTATTTTCACATGACGGCCTTTAAAATAAACCACCTAGCATTGTACACAGGAACCAGTGTTAAGGTCGTTATCACCTTCACCTAAAAAATGCATTAAAAAAGACGATTCTTCATCAAGGGAGAGTGGGCCGAGTCTTGAGACACGCCATGCACAAGTACTCTAAGCAGTCATCCCATAGTCCAGAATTTCTTGTTGATTTTTTCAATCCAGAAAATTTAATTTTTAAAAGTTCTCAATCCACACAATTTAATTTTTGAAATTTCTCATGCTGAAAATCTACAGTAGTCTGGAAAATTAGCACCCCTGAGATTTAAGTGGCCACTTTTAAAGATGGAGAAAAAATGTCTTCACTTCAGGTAAATAGCTGATTTGGGATAGCAACTTTGAATCACAATAAAATGTGTGCGTGTTCTGTTTATGTCAATGGACAAATTTACAAAGGAATCATGGCTGTGAAAGCCACAAAATATATAACACTAAGTTTCAAAGTGAAGCGGCAACACATTTAGGTGAGTGGAAACTGATGTTCATTTCACAGGATGAACTTACAAAGGAATCACTACTGTTCAAGCCGGAAGCGTATGATACTGCTTCCCTCAGTTTTACACTGCAGGAACAGCACATAAAAATGAACAGGATGTTTTACGCCTTATCTCACCTTGCCGCCTGTATATACGTGGCGTGTCGGATTACTGATCGTCACAGCGCACACCACCTCCCCATGGTTCAGTGTGTTGATTTGTCGAGCATGGCGCGGGATACCTGGGCCAATCAGAGCATCTGGGGGAAATGGCACAGGCTGCATCTGTCCGTCGCCGCTCACATGAAATGAGTATGCCCTGTAATACAAGACACAGTTTGAGGACACACTGCAGTTTACTATGTAGCACTACATACAAGTGGTAGCAGTACATGCAGACATGACATGAGTAGTGCCAAAAACCAAACGAGTAGTTTCCTGGCCAGATGAGTAGTCCTAACGTATCCAAACCGAAATGTGCCAGCTTGTTGCTTAAGTTACACATCAACTATTCTATTCTTTGGCTTGTTTGATTCGACTGATTACAGTGTACGTACTACCATAGTATCTCAATATACATTGTGTATATATATTTTTTAAAGCCAAATTTCTTTCTACCGGGTACTTATACATCGTTAAACTTTGAATGAGGCTCGTTCAAAAAGCTGGATTGACGCGAGCAAAAGTTTAGATCGGATCTGACGAAACGCTAACCGCTAAATTATGTAGATTTAGGAAACAAAATTGTGTAGTGGGGCAATTAAATGCGTGGTTGCGTAGTAAGCCCAAAATTAGTTTTCTATGGTCAATGCATAGGGTAGGCAGGTCTGTAACTGCAAAATAGTAGTACAACACCTCCTCAGCTGAACTAGTAAACACAAATCTGCCATATGAAGTAATTACTGAACGTGGCACAATGGATAAACATGTTTCTATTTTCTGGCAAAGAATCTCAACCACAATGTGAACAGTATGCATGCAACTGAGATCGCTATCTCTTAAAAAACGCAATATCCTAGACTAACCGGAAAAAGAGACGGAAGTAAACATTTAACTAAATCACAGTTTCCAACATGACCATTCACAGACCGACAGGAGGTAATGCTTCTTCTTATTTATCTTCTCACTGGAAAGAGTGTTACAAGGTTAGCTGGACAGTTTGTTTCAACTCGGTGTACAACACACAGTGTTTGTCTAGTTTATATGCACACACACACACAGAATTCCATAAAGATCCATATCAGGAACTTATTAGTTCAGGCAGATCACATGAGTGACGAGGCGTACACGCTTATCATTATTAATCTATGCATAATACTTACGGCTTTCCTCCAGGTATATTTCCTCCAAGCGATGGCCTCATATGACCAGGGTGAGCATCAAATCCAACCTGAAACAAACGCGCAATGAACACGTAGACAACTAGGCTAAGAAATCTCCCAAATATTACAGATAACACGCCTGCGCACACGCACACGCACAAGCACACACACACGCACACAAACACACCTGCACAGACACAGACAGACTGGCTGTCAGAAATGATTCTTTTAGAAAGGCGAAAACTCTTGGAAAAAAACAACACTCACACACACACACACACACCAAAGAACACAATAAATTCAGTACAATATAGTCTTAGGGGTTTCACAGAATGTGACCGCATTGTACATGTATCAGCTTCAGCAACGGCCAGCCCACAGAAAAGAAAAAAAAATGCAATTCTGAATTCTGAATAGCTCAGCTGACCCTTTGCACCAAGGGACTCTAATGTGCTGATGTCCTAGTATGTGAGTGAATGCGTGTGACTCAAGTGAGCATTTCTTTAGGGTTTACTTCACAATACTTTGGGCCACGCAACTGGGTTTATCAATACACATTATTATTTTCATTATTATTTGCATTCTGTGAAGAATTCCAGAGCCGCAAACCTGACTGCATGATACCTGGTAACTGATTTCACGCTGTAACAATGGGCACAACTTCGAGGTAGAGCTGTGCCCCGTTTCAACCTTACACATCACACACGCTATTATTCTGAAACTATCTGTATCAAAACTGCCGGGACTGGTTCTGGCCAAGCCAATAAACCACCACTCCTGCTTGCAAAAGCAAGCTGCTTCACAAATTATGACGATTTCTAATTATGACTACACTGTAGTCCAAAACATGGGAAAACAGCAACTTGCGCTCAATTATACTTGGTAAAATACCTTTGAAACCATCTTCCCTTTCACAGCCAAAGCAACAGCTGGTATGCTGTGTTTTGTTTTTAATTTACAGAATAAAAAGTGAATCCTGTGAGCCATGAAGACCATAAATTTGGCCTAACAATATTATGTGAGTCTGGGTCATTCTGTACAAGTTATAATATTGACAGCTGGTGATTCACTGAACTAGTCCCTGAATGCAATGTCTATTTTCACTGCATAGACTGTCTGCAGCGCAGGTAAGTGCCACTCACAGGAGGTACAGACCCTGTCCTGAATTTCTTTGCAGCAGCCAAAACTACTACCTCAGGATTGTTTCTAGTATCATGTCCACATAGAACGTGGGTATTCTGACACTGTACTACTCAAAAAAAAATGCGCAGAGTTCTGCTTTTCTCCCTCTCAGCACCCTTATTTTTCTGTACTTCATAAATTTATTTACCCTATTTATTAATTTGTGACTAAACAGTCATCTTGCATAAGGCTCAAAGTACCTTCTGCCATACTATGAAGCGAATTTAGTATCCCCCCCCCCCCCCCCAATATTTCTTTCACAAGCAGTGGTATAACAAACCTTCACATTTCAGTACTGTAGATCTAACTCACAATAGGTGTGCGTGAATAGGCCTGAATTTTCTTGATTCATTCCCCCTGCCCATTTCCCCAACAAGTAGTGCTGTGACCAAACCTTCACATTTCCATACAGATCTAACTCACCATAGGCGTGCGCGGGTAGGCAGCCATGGAGTTGGGACCGATGCCGTTGGTCAGTGCCCCGGATCCACTGTGTCCAGGACTGAGGTCTGATGAATTAAGAGCTGCATGAGAAGGGTGGGGGTACATGGGGTAGGCTGAAGCAGAAGAGACACCAACAACACAGAAGTTGAGACAACATCCACCAACTGAAACCAAAACCCCACTCAAAAAGCAGAATGATTTTAAAAGCTGAGCAAGTATGTTCACCACTACAAGATGGTAGTCATGAGAGTCCACAGATGACAGCAGTGAGTACCATGAAATAGCCAGTCATGGGGGGAAATTGGGCATACTCCATACCTCTAACATCTGTTTTTCCTGTCAGGATTCAAACCACTGCTTTTTCAATCTGGGGTCTCATATTCAGCCAATTTTGGTATCCACACGCCAAGAGGTTTTGCATCACCAGCAGCCTACATTCTCTTTTTTTTTTTCTTTTCTTCTCTCTCTCTCTCTTCCTTTTTGTTTGTGATTCTCCTGCCATTTGCGCTTCTGCTCAACATCCTTTTGCCAGCTGTCAGAGTTTGGTTGACCAAAGACAGAACAGGAGCTATATCCGTCCCAAACAAGCTTTACTTTCTTTGTCAAAAGGGCACATAACATTTTTGTTCACGGTGGGCATATAGGCAGAACCTAACTCCTTATTGAATAGAAACAGTTTCAAACCTTGCACAGCATTTTTAGTTTCATTCTGCTTTTTACCCATTACAGAGCTTCCTTCAGCGCAATCACCACTATGCAACAAGCAATTTTTTTTTAATTTTTTTTTTTTGGAGAACAACCCAAGTTCATCCGAGCCTGAACATGGGCAGACCAGTAACGTCTGCTCATACATTTCTAACCTTTACTTCAGATTTTATCCAGATTGAAAAAGGAAATGAAGATTATCTGATTGAACTGCCACTTCTCTTACTCGTTCCTCAACTTTCTTGAGAAAACTTCAAAAACAGAATTTCAATTTATCTCCACAGTTTCTGTTTTCTGGATTTTGCTACAGGAAGCACTGCACTTGTGAGAATAAAAATCCACACCAAAATAAGAAAACTGAAATGCTACATGTACTACAAAGACAAAAAGAACCGACAAAAAAAACAAAAAAACAACAACAACAACAAAAAACCAAATATACTAGCAGTCTAAAGTTTAGTACACACACAATAAAACAGCATGCAAGATTCATTACATGTAGTGTTGTACCAGCAAGACAGGAATGTGAGTATGTATCAGGCTAGGGATTTGCTGAGGGGAAAAAAAAAAGACTGAAACCTACACTGGAGTGCAGAGGCAGCGTCCTGCTGGGGGAACACAGGGGCAATGCCCCACTTACGAAAACAAATTTCGGCATTTGAAAGGCATTTAGTAGCCTCTCCTGGCACCCAAAAGTAAAATACATGTACTGCCTTGATACTGACATACAAGTCTTCCAAAGTGAAGTTAGACTATCCCATACAGCACACGTTTTTGGGGGGCTGAAAGAATAGGAAATCTGGCTGAAAATTGCCAAATGACTGAAAATTCCCCAGCCTGATGTATGCAAGGTCACAAGAAATAGGAACAAGGTGGAGTGAGTAGCAGCAGCTTTTTATCTTGAGACATTGAGACATACACCAACAGTGTATATAGAAGTACATTGTGAAGTCTAGTTTAGTGTTTACCACTACAGTATCCTCACTATGACAGAAGGAAAAGTGTCATTCTGTTTCCATTATCTAAGGCAACTCAGTGTTAAAATGACCCCATACTGTTGCACACTAGTACAGAAATGAAAAAAAAAAAATCAAAAGAACTGACAGGTGATGCAAGGGACATCAAGCATGTTGTGTAGTCCCCCCCTCCCCCCCCCCTTCTCAAGTGAGCAGTATTTGACTGCATGTGTTAAAGTATTGGGGGGGGGGGGGGGGGAGTAATGAAAACCAGCAATTCCTTTTCATTGGTAAAATTGGAAACAGCAAGTGTCCTGCCCCAAAACCATTCCAACAAGGGATTTAAACAGACCATTATTTTACATTTTCACTGAAGTGTGTTTCTGGCTGTATACATGTATTTTGACCCCTCAAAAACAATAAGTACTAGCTCTGCAAAAAGAATAATGATAGCTGTGTGGGCATCAATGCACTGCTTATCATTTGTACTGACCATAACTACTACCTGTACAGCTTGTGTGAAAAATGATGCACAAGTGCATGCACTGTTGACCTAATCAATATAACGTATGTTTTTTTTAAGAGGTGCTCAGCAAATCAGTCTACTGGGGTGATATATGTATGTACTACCTCACAGTGCATCATGTAGATGAACTTGATTCAGAGGTAAAAATCCATGCACTGACTTGTTTTTGTTTTGTTTTTTCCTTGTTGTTGCTGCTGCAGCTCTTCTGTATGACATTTGATGCACAGTGCTTAGAGTTCATGCCCAGACTTCCAGAGTGAAATAAAGATAAGAGTTGCCCACATACTACAATGGGCCAAGTGCTGCTGAGAATTGCTGAGGGTGCAATAGTATATTATATGGTATACTATTCCTTGGTATCAGTCTCTTTTGCGACGCTGAAACTGCCACACAGGTGGAGGATGAAGCAGCGGAAGCTCGCTGCTTTTAAGAGCTACTTCATGTGCAAACCACCAACATGCCTTTCACTCTGGTGTGTGCAACAGTATTTCTTTTTTCCATGCCACAGGCCACAGCCAATTTTTTTTTAATGATGGGTGTGGGATTTTTAACATGCACACTTGACGTTTGTGCATGCATATATATACACAGTAGCTGGTACAGACTTGACTAACATGGAAAGCCTGCTACTCAGGCGAACACCGACCTATAGCAGCCCCTGGGTAACTCTGATCTTTGTTCCACTCTTGTTCCTATGCACTGAAACTGGTGTTCATGGGTAGTGAGAGTTACACAACACATGCAGTGAAAAACGTCCATACTACAGGAGAGGAGTTAAGAGGTTTTCACACATAGTGGGTGTGCAAGTGATCAATAGTGCTCACACAGAAGGTGTCAAATATGTGATGGATACTCAAACACATGTACACAGCATGCACACAGCAGGCGATCAATGCGTCTGGGGGGGAATGGGCAATTATGTGTGCATTTCACAATTCGCCCGTGTAGATGAGAATGAGACCGGATGCAAAACACAACATACAATTTCAGACTAGCGTGTCAAAACTAATGGATGAGGATCCACACAACACATGTAGGTTAAGGTGTACGGGGAAAACACGCCAAAGAGGACCAAAAGTGAAGGCCTGAGGGTCATATCTTTGGAATCTTTTACATTTTTCAGTGTTCATGAAAGCAAACAATGTATGGATTGACAAGTGTGTGCGTGCGCATGCATGTGTGTCTATCTGTGTGTGTGTGTGTGTGTGTGTGTGTGTGTGTGTGTGTGTGTGTGTGTGTGTGTGTGTGTGTGTGTGTGTGTGTGTGTGTGCACAGATGCGTGCATATTTGCATTTTTGTGTGTGCATATAAAGCATGTAAGCATGAGCATGTGTATGCATACTAAGTGTATGAGCATGAAGAAAATGTAGATCTATGTTTTCTGCAAGGCTGCAGCAATAGTTACCGTGTTTAGCGCCGGATGGCCCTGGAGTGGCACTGCCAGAACTTGTTGGCGTGTTAGGTTTAGATGCTGGGGTGGCCGCTTTGTCATGCTGGACATAAAAACAATACAACTCAAATGTGTCTTTTTATAATATCAATGCAGCGTTTGCGCCTATTCAAGTGCAGCGATTGGAAAGTGGTCAATTCCAACCCTAAATCTTTTTCTTTCTTTTTTTTAAGAAAATTAGAAATAAGCCTAAGGTCAATGATCAGGAGTATTCAGCAAACTGTACTGAGAATGAGATGCAAAAGAAAGTATCCACTTTACAAAAACAAACATGAAAGTAATGGTCCAGTCCACGAACATTTAAGTGTGAGCATGCGGATACATTTTGTTACTGTTCTTTGCACCTGCTAACAAGTGGTTTTTTGAGGTCAATGGACAGATGCAAAGAACATCACATGACAGTTGTGACTTGTGGGTCCACACCCCATGTATTTGCTCAGTTCTCATTTGGAATACTTGAATAAACTGTTATTGATTCCCAAATGATTTTTCTATGCAGGGCTGAATAAATTTGGTGGATACATGTATGTATGTGTCACCGTCTCTAAGTAATACAATTTTGAATCAATGAATGCAATGGACACTTTCTTTTGCCTCTCATATATATATAATTGAGTTCTCGATCATGAAGTTCTTATTCATTCCCTTTCTTTATCAACAAGCCAGCAGTTAATTCTGGTACTCAGTGTTGTTTTGTTATGCCGTTAACTCTGAGCAACATATAAGACAAATGACTAACATAGTAACAGACATCTCTACATCTCTTAAACAATGCGTCTGTAAAATGTAAATATGTATTTGACACTCCTGGAAGTAGCCAACATATGTACCGCACACACATCTGTTTGACTGTGATAATGAGCATAAACTCAAGCTTGCATCTGTTTGAGACCAACCTCTTTTGGCTTTATGGAGGACGAGCTGCCATGTGATGATGCGTCGCTGCGTGGACTCATCCGGTCCTCTTTCTTGTGCCCATCCTTCAGGCTGTGTTTTTCCCGCGGCGACAAGTTGCCATTGTTGAGGGGCGATGTGGTATCCTGCAGTGAGGCACCTTCTACCCTGTACTTCTGTACCCATCTGTACTTCCTACCCTGCCGCTGATGTAACTCAGCTATACTGTTTGTTCTTTAATTGTCTACTTTCGTTAGACTTCAAAATCTGTCAGCTCTTAGTCTTTGATTAGCTGCAGAATACGAACTATCCTGTTCCTACAGATAACTCAACGTCACTTCAAGTTTATCAAATCAAAGTACTGAAAGTGTCAGAGTTAATCCTTTTTCAAAAACATGCTGGGGAAAAAATTCACATTTAAAATAGTTTTTCAATCGTAACTTAATGATTAACCAAACTTTGAGGTGTGTGTGTGTGTGTGTGTGTGTGTGTGTGTGTGTGTGTGTGTGTGTGTGTGTGTGTGTGTGTGTGTGTGTGTGTGTGAGACAGTGATTCAGAGAGTTACTCACATCTCCAACATCGACCACTAAATCCACGTCACTTTTTTCACCATCACTCTCCTGGAAACGGTGAAAAAAATCATTCAGCATGATTTCATTTGTAACAACTGTAGGCAAAGTTTCTTATTGAATTTGATAAGGCACAAGGAAAAGGTCAGAGGAGTTTATCAGCACTTATTAATATTTATTTGTAATTACTCAAATCAATCAAGTGCCAAGCCAATCTATTGCCCAATTCAGGACACCACCATGCTCATGTTAAAATCTCTGTACACCTACACACACCAACAGTCAGGGAATAGCTTGAATAACGGTTCAAAGACTTGCTGGTATTCCATGAGACCTTGTGCTGCAACCGTCAAGTCACCTTCACTTCTTCAGTAGGCGTTTTCATATACAGTGTATATGTATCAGTTTAAAAATCAGTTTGTAACTAAAAGCAATAGATATCCTTTGTAAAATCCTGCAATGTCAAGTGAACACAGGGATATCAATAAGGAAAGCATGTCTACTCTGGTCTAGTTCTGTGAAAGCGCGTCCCACTGAAGACGTGCCCAAACCACCTGCCTGCACAAATATTATTTAAAAACAGGCAGAACGATGAGAATCAATTTTCAAAGCACTCACAGCTCCTTTTGTATCTGGTCGTCTTTTCTTGGCAGAATCATTGACCTCAGGTGAATGACTGCGATGTCTGTACTTTTCTCTGTCATTTGGCGATGCTGAACGTCTCTGAAAGACACAAGAAAAATACTTGTAAACACCATTATCAACCGTAAGAGCACTTCTGAGAGATGACAACTTCAAGGAGATGAGGGAATTTTCCACAATTTCAGCCGCACAGCAAACAATAGAGTATGAATAATCCTTTAAAGATGTATGCCGTGTGGCTATCTTCAAGGTGGAGCTGAAATTAACCAGATGAACAAGCGGCTGAAAGTATAAATAGGAAAATTAAAGGCTTCTTTTATGCTTTAAATAATTTATTTATGTTATTCAGATCGCTCAAATCTCAATCACACACAAACACACACACAAACACACACACACACACACACACACACACACACACAGATCTGCGAACTGATACCCAGTGGGTGTGCGAAAGAAGTGGATGGATTTCGTTTGTGCGTTTGATAGGCAGTTTGCTTGTATTTCCCAGCTTTGATCTTATTCTCCTCAGTGTCAACAAACTCCCTGCTCAGCGCAAACCAAAAGCGGGCCATGGGAGACAACCGCCAAGAAACCGAACCCACACCATGATGGAGAGGATTGCAAGAGACGGCAGCCGCCGAGTCAAAGCGGCTCCGACTCTGAGAAACGGCAAGCATTGATTTTACAGGCAGGTCGAGCTTGCCACAGCACACAAAGAAGGCTGGCTGGCTGAGCACTGCAGGCTGTGAAACCCGCCATTGATTCTGACATGGCGATGTTCGGCTTTCCCTCGTGCTAGTCTGTAGTACACGGTACACGAACCACATTCAACTCAGTGAGATGCACCATTTACGGTGTGGGCGGAAACCGGAAAAGCAGGCGGGGATTCTGATGCTCCTAGTTTCTATCAAACAGCACTAAACAATGATGCTGGGATTTTACCTACACGTAGCTCTCACGTCTTGATGATGACTATGGTACTGACTTTGCACAATTCGTACAGTAACTGGGCATCCATCCTGGAGCCTTTGTATCCACTGACAAGGCCATCTAGACAGCACAGCAAGCATTAACTAGTGCAACCGTGTGGAAAGTGAGTGTTGAAACTAATGAAAGGTTGGATTTTGGACAATGACTGATCGCTGTCTGACACAGCAGTCAAGCGATGATGAATGAATGTGTAAACAACAGGTCACCCTGCTTAGCTGTCTGTCCACTCAACATCCACTTATACTTTATACAAACGTGCCTGCATAAAATTACCCAGCAAAAGCCTAAGGGTTCATCTGCTCCGTCCATACTGAAACTATGAGATTCACATGTGATCCATTAGATACATGTGAACTGTCACATGAATCATTAAAGGGAAGAGCATAAGTGGTTTGGATGTCCCCCCTGACAGCATCTTCAATTTCTTGAAGGAGGCAAGCCTGTTTTATAACATATAGTTCTAATTCATAGTCTTTCATTGACCTCCATCCGTTCAATTTTTAAAAGTCTTGCAAGACACTTCTCATTTAGACCCAGTAGAGTTTTTATATATATATTTACATCCTGTCTTATTGTAAGCTCTTTTATTTTTAATGACCTAGCACAAAGGGACCTCGCTTTGCCGTGAAATAGCCTTTGTAGCTTGCGCGGCATTAAGCCCTAAATAAGTAACTGGTTTTTGAACCACTTTTCCTTCAGTGTTCATCCCTGATTATTTTGATGGTGTATACTCTTACGTGCACCTAGCTTGACCCAATTCAAGTTTCATATTGCCTCTGGCTACACTGGGAACTTTAAACAATGCCTAGTTTCCACGGCTGTATGTATACAAAAGCCTACCACTGGAATCTAACAATGAAAGTGTAACTGAATGTACATGTAGACATGTATGTAAACTGGATAGGTGTGCAACAGTATCAGTAACACTGCTCTGCAATTGGAGACCGAATCTGTTTCTGAAAATCCTCCCTGGCTAAAATCAGCTGCCTGATCATGTTCCCGGTGAAACGCCAGTGACTCTGATGTTCACCTTAAATCAGAATTCTGTGGACCTGATTTTTAACAGACTGGATATAATCACCAATTCCTCCTCACGGCTGAACAAGCGCAAGCCACTAGTCTGTATCTAAACTCTCCTTCGATTACAATTAACCCTTGCTGGATCATCAGTTTGTAATCTCCAGCCCAGCCGCGTCCGGTTTCTTCAGCTCCCTCTGAACTGGTGGCCTGCGGTGTACCCAGCACTTCACTGTGTATCGCTAAACGCTCTCGCCGAAGTGTACCCCCCTCCTCTCCCCCCAGACTTACGCTATTGGATACGCAGGACGGGCAATTAACAAGGGTGTAGGATTCACCCACCTCTGTCAGCTTGTGAGGGAGGCCACAAGCCGAGAGGACACACGACACCTACTGTGGTCCCGAGGCCAGAACAAGGTCGGGTTGCAGTGTCAACTTCGGGGGGTCAGATGAGAATTCCTAAGGTGACAGCTTACACGTCTTGCGGGGTAAATAATGCAACGCCACACTGCTGGCCTATCTACATATGTCGCACCGACACAAACACCGACATTTTGAAGCCAAAAATAGACCCGTCATGCCGAGGAAAAGCTAAGAATAACGTGCTGGGTAGAGGTCGCACATCAGAATTAATAAACTAACGGGACTGACAAAGAGCGGCAGTGTTCCAAAATCATGGAAAATACATGCATGCATTTTGAGTGGTACAGTTGTACTTAACTGACATGTGTTTCAATTCTCTGTTCATGCCGGAAACCCTCCAAAAAGACACGGAAAGGTACTTAAAACTGCAATGCAATGTTCCTGTCTCAGTTATTTGCTGTACTTGAAGTTGCTATAACACCGACTAGCACCCCAAGATCTCATCAACGTCAGCTTTTATCTTTATCCCAGTGGCTATAAGGACAGCCTGTTTACTCTTGAATACAAGAGGTGCCACCTACTTCCAGAGTTTGTTTTGATTGACATTATGAATGTAAAGTTCTTGCTAAGGAAAAAAGGAAGAAAGAAAGGAAGGAAGGAAAAAAAGAAAAAAACGAACAGATATCTCATACTCTAAAGCTGTTGGACACTTGGCAAAGCTGTCCCCAGCGTGAATCTTTAAAAAAAAAAAAAATCCAAAATCCCCCTACCCCCAAACAACCTTCCTCTTTTCTTGGCCTTTTCTCCCCTCCCTTCCCTGAGGACACTGTGTGGTGTGTGGCCAGTGTCTCCATACACACTGAGAAGTTGGCGGCGGAAGGGCGACCTCCCTGTGTTCACGACACAAACTGGAGAGTCTCTGGCCACGGCCACTACAGGAGATTTTGTTTGACTACGTCACCGTCCATCCTAATCAGCTTCTACGCATCTGGAGGGTCTCCTGTAATCTGCCTTTGGTGGCCGAAATTTTCTCATATCGGGCCGGGCACGCCGGTGCATGTGTGGTGAGGGATTAGAGGCAAGCGGGCAGTGATTAGCCAATGACTGATAGAGACATCCATTTTCCTCTGTCAACGCTGTGTGAAAAGACTCTGAAACAATTTGAGCCGGCCGGGGCAAATCTACCTAGGAGAAGAATATTGAGCAAACACGCTGGCCGGGATCAATGAAGCTAAACTCATTTCTAAGCAAACTGGGAGTAATCTTTTGTCGTGTGTGCGAACAAACAGCGCTGTGTGTGCCCAGGGAAGGCGGGCTGTTTGAGCAAGGGTCCCCCTCATTCACCCGGGGCCCGCCTGGCCCCAGAGATTGCACAGGCGGCGGAATTACGGCCCACAGACGGCAAATATTGTGGCAGGGGCCGGAGAGTAAACAGTTAATATCTTAGAACAACACCCTACACCAGCGCTTATTTGCCCTTCACACCCCCCATCCCCCTTTTTCTTACACACACACGGCAATGACGAAATGCTTGGTACACAATGTGTCACGTAAGTGCACCGGTAGTGGGTCAAAAACCAACACGACTATCCACGCTTGCCGCACACGTAACTCAGCACTATCCAGTTTCTAATCCTACGCCTACACCACACTGTGGGACTCGCACCTCATGTACCAATGCAGATGAGCTCTTGCTCTGCTGGGCAGGCAGTTCCTAATGACACCATTATTATCTTTCGATTTTTTTAAAACGCAAACAGCAGTTCAGAGCATGAACAACCATCATGCCCATCAACAACTTAACTGTGCCACAACATTATTTTATGATGTACGTGCACGTGCCATTCTGCTGATCCAATGACAGGGCAGCACAGCAGTGCTGCACAATTATGCTCAAAGGTCTGCATGCAATGTAAACTATTCCTGTTCTGACTGTGTGGCATGGAACGTATCTGTCTGACATGACTGGCGACCCTGTCTGCTATTCCCACCCGCTTCCTACAAAAATCAATTGTAGTGAATAACAAAGCGGTCCTTTGAGGCTCTCTGCATGGGAAATAGATATTTACACAGCAATGCTGTTAGCTTGAGCAACTACAGTTGTTGGCTGCCTTGCCGATAGGCGGTGGTGATTGCTTGTCGTACGCGCACGAAAATGAGTTCCGTTTGACGTAAGTCTGCTTGCTGGGAACAGAAACGGGAATCCGATCCGAGCATTATTTTGAACGAGAATGGATCAGTTGGCGAGCCACATGCAAAGCGCTGCCTACATCCGCCAATCGGATGATCTGGTATTATGGTGGAGTATTCCGCAACTGGCATGTGAGACATGATAATGATGGTCTCTGTACGGCGACCAAGACGTAAACATTCTCAGGCGACAATACAAAATAAACTCTCTGCTTTTAGCCACTAGAAATGCGCAACTGATCTGGCAGGCTATTTGGAGACAAATCACGCATGTGTGTGCTAACAGTTCTCCGTTCATTTGTTACCAAGCTCGGAATGCTTTACCCTTCACTCACTAAGACCGTTAACTAATTCGGACAAAGTAACCATTCTTTTGTGACAGGAACGGGATATATAGTTTTTGTTTGTGAACAATGGCTGGCCTGAAAAGGTGATAATGAATACTGTCAGAGTTGGTCTAGAACAACCTTATCTCTAGTGAAAGCTTTAAATAAAGAGCTCAGATCCTTTGCACACGCAGGAAGTAAAATCATCTCTTGAAATTGAATTGTTTCTTAGCTATCACAAGACAGCCATATGTAGCACGCAAAACAAATTTAAACTAGGGCTTGAAATAGCCCATGGTCCCAAAGGCGGAAAAGTGTGTAAGTGACACAGTGGCAAAGCCACGAGAGAAAAACAGACCATTAATGAAGTTGTACATAAGTTCATAACAAAACGGCTAACGCACTTAACATGAGGAGTCAACTGTTTTGCGAAACATAATCATCATGTTGAGCTGCTTTCTGATCAATAACGCAGAGTCATAATGGCGAAGCGTCATAGTTTGTCTCTACTGCCGTTAAAGACCAAAATATCTCAAGTCCAAGCACGTAAAGTAAGTGACGTCAAGATCACAAAAGCTAATGGTTTTGTTTCCATTTCCACATGTCAGTTTCACAAGTTGATTAAAATGTGAAGTGGTTGACAAAAGACATTGGCAAAATTACATAACAGTGAGTTCTCCCCAGCTCTCACACACTGTAACCAAGGCAACGATGTAGCTGTTATTGGTTGTTGCCCTCGAGTTACAGAAGCAGAAGTGGTGTGCTAGGGCAAAATTTTTAAAAAGCAGATATTTTCCATCATTAAATGGATAAACTAGATGATGCTCTGAGGGAAAAAAAAAAGTACTGCGTTAGAGTATTTAGGATTGTGAAACAAAAGTAATCAATGCCATGTTGAGCATGAAAGGAAAGTAAAACCTCTTGACATTATTGATTCTAAGGCTCCTGAAGAAACACCACCATTTTCTAATGCCTGTAGTGTTTGCAGGAGTACAAAAATGTTCATCAGAACCACAAACCTTTGAAACTACACAGAGAGACAGTGACAAATGGGGAAAAAAGTTAACCCCAACAGGGCCATTGTAAAATAATTTGTGTGCCTTGGGATCTACGGGGGTGTTGGTTTTGAGCGAACCGTGCTAAAGCGAAGCTAGCGATCCTTGGCGGGTGTCTGTATACCCAATGGCAACAAGGCAACGTGCAAAGGCAGACAACCCTCAAAGTAAACATCCCGCGTACCCAGCATCAGCCCCTAAACCGCCATCCCCGAGCCCTGACCTTTCGATTTCAAACATCTTCTCCCCAAGCTGGCGAGACGTCAACCCGTCTCCCCCACAGTTTGCCCAGAAAAACGCCAAAGAATACTCCTTCTTGACAAAACCGACGACCTGAGAAGAATGCTTTTCAAACCTCCGTTGCCAATTAATTGTGAGGAGATGTCTCACTTGTACAATAGGTTCTAATCCTCAGCAACGTGGTGTGAAGACACCCAGGCTGAACCTCCACTTTGCCTACCTGCCAATTACGTACTCACAGAACATGAGAGATAGAAACAGACTGAGGAAGAGAGAGAGCGAGTGCAGTGCACGCATATATATATATGCACATATATTATATATTGCATCCTGTGTGAATCTGTGAGCACTTCCTGGCCAGTAATATCTCGGCGACACTACACGAGAGTCTCATGATTTTGCAAATAAAGGAATACATATTATATACTATATAGAGAGATATTCTGAGGTACAGAAGCAACATAGCAAAGATGCTGTACTCACATGTTTTTCCGAATCTGAAACAAAAAAGGAGGAAAAGGTCATTAAAATCAGATTTCTAAGCTTGATGGTAAAGGCAAGTGCAAATTCAGGACCATCTTATCTATGCTGTAAGTCAAGGCTAGCAAAAATATTTCAAAACTGGCACTTAAATACTTGAAACATAGAGAAAAGGTTATGAGTTTGATTCATGCTACTTTCCCCCCAAAACATTCTTTAACAAGAAACATTCTCATTGAAGGAAGTGCCAGTGAAGTTCTTCATAGCTCTTTGACTTCAGGAAGGAAGTGCAAGTGAAGTTTCTTTATAGCTCTTTGACTTCATTGAAGGAAGTGCAAGTGAAGTTCTTTACAGCTCTTTCACTTCACTGAAGGAAGTACAAAATTTAATGAAGTTCTTGACTTCACTGAAGGAAGTGCAAGTGCAGTTTCTTCATAGCTCTCGGACTCTGAACTGCTCCAACTCGACATGATGCACGGCTTTGTTGGGCCGTTACACGCGTTGTTTACCACCTGACCAACTGACAAGCTCTACCTGCCACGGGCAGTTTGGCCACCTGTACTAACGGCCACAGGCCGGGTATACCTGTAGCTGCTGCAGGTATCTATCACTCACCTTTCTCATCCTTCAGTGCCGCCAGGTGTGGTGGGATTCCTGGGAACCCATGCGGGAATGCTGACAAAAAGCTAGAGGACCCAGCGACGGAGATAGGTGGCTGCAGCCCGGCAGGGTGGGGGGTGAGGGGGATGGGAGGCCCGTGGGGGTGGTGGGGCAAGTGCTGCGCCTGCATCTGTTGCTGCACATAAATAAACGTTGGCGGGTTCAAATGAGGTTGATGCTACAAATACAGGTACACATTCATGTTCTTTCTCAGTGTTTGCTCGGCTGCGATGAGCAGGTCACTAATCTCCAATTACTAGAATTAGCAGACAGGTATCTTAGAAATTTTCATGCAATCGGGACTTCAAGGGTTTTTTTTCTGTTGTGGTTTAAAAAAAAAACCCAAACAAAAAAAACTTATAATGTGGTTGTTTCTGCTTAACACACACACACACACACACACACACACACACACACACACACACACACACACACACACCAATAGTAAACAGAAGAAAACTCCAGGACAACCATTCACGTTAAACCAGTCCATGTCGCAAGTAACACTAACAGGTGAGAAATGTTGAAAGTAACACTTAAAGGAAAGAAGACAGCTTATTCACTTGGTAACCCAGCAGGGTTACACTTAAGCAAAGCTGTGCTACTGTAGTGCTGCGGAAACTGAGAAAGTGTGCTGAAATTTCTCACCCCAATGATAGCATTCAGCTCCTGCATCGTCACCTGCTTGGCACGCTCTACTGCTGCTGCAACTTGCTGCTGGTGCTGCAAAGGTAAGGATAAATGAGCAAGGTTGTTAAAGTTACAGTTAAGGTGGCAGGCCTACATTGACCAGATATAGCAGGGGGAGGGGTGGGTCACCTGACAGGTGAGATTGCTGAGTCTAACAGCATTAGGCAGCAGTTTTTGATGTCATTGTACATTGTACTTACACAGGTCCAAGTTGTTAGACTGACACAACTGCAGAACGTGGAGTGGTTAATGAGAACGCCCTACACATACTCGCTATGTGTATAAAGCATTGTATGTTTCAAAATGTGTACATGTGTATAGTGGCAGAACATCATGTGATGATGTCTATCATAAATCATCTTTCAAAGACAACTTCAGGAGCCAGATCTTTCTTCCAAAAACACGAAACAATTTCAGCATTTCACAATGTCTACAGCCAAAACTGTCTGTGGGGGTTGATTGGTGGGAAAAGTGGTTGACAACTTTCTTGTCACATCCTCTTCAGACACAGTCCAACATGGGAGCAGGTGTGGGGAACAGCAAAGCAACAAAACAACTATGAAAGGGATTAGCTCTCAACAGATGTCGCTGCTTGTCCCTCCACCTTCACACACAGAAGAAGCAGCTTTGCCCCCCCCCCCCCCCCAACCAAAACGGGGGAAAAAAAAAAGAAAAAAAAAAAGAGCAGCTTCTGTCTGTGCCCAATTAGTGACAACGGTTTTGACAGGGAAGACAGTCTGAAGGACTGTAATACATTTTGGAGGAGCCAAAGCATGAGTGTGTATGTATACATGTACCTCTTGTGAGAGAAATGGGATGACTTGTGCGCAGATTGCATTCAACCGTTTGGCAATCTCCGTCTGCAAATAGAAAGAATGCAAAGTCTGATTAGCCTGACACACAAAACAATAACCATAAATTGCAACAAACAGAAAGAAATAATACTGACAGTCCTTGAATGATAACACGCTCTTTATTGAAAAGACTACAATCACAGATCTTTGCCTTCAGGGTAAACCATGGCTGCACTAATTACACTAGGCATAGGACTAAAGCACAACCATGTCAAAATACACAGAACAACAGATTCAGAAACAGCCTCTAGCCACAGCGAATATGGCACTGCCATTCTGAATTTCCAAACAATTCAATTTCTCAGACATGTATGTACACGTGATCGTAAACCCATGAAAAGGACATCCCAGGGTCATCTGGTGTTTCTGTTTGTTTCAGTGTTTGTCATGTGTAATGTGGGAACACACATTACGGTTGTAAAATATTTATGATTCCAGGGAAAGCAAATATTGCTGGATGGAAACTGGGATGGAGAACTGTCTGTGTGGAGGCAAATGGATGTGTGATTTTTTTTTTTTTTAAACGGTGGTGGTGGTGGGGTGGGGTGGTGTGGGGGGGGGGGAGGGAGGGGCTGGAGCGTTCAGGCCGTGGGACTCCCTTGATGATGGGAGCTGCAACCGCTTATCATATGAGACCATATGAATATTATGATTAAACAGCCACATTAACCCCTCAATATCCGGGCAGGCTGGGAAAAGAGGAAGGAGAAGATTAAAAACGGTCCTGTTTGCGTAACAGTGTGACAAAACACTCCACCTGCCATCACCCAGGTTTCTGCCGCGCAGCCTGACAACGGCGTTTATTTGCAGGCTGGCATTGTGGGGTTTGTGTTTGCACAACTCTGTCTCATAACCTCTCGGAATATCGGCAAAACACCAATGTCAATATTGAGAGAAGAGGACTACAGATACCATACAACTGCACGGCAAATATGTGCCGTTCAGGTAATATTCCCATCCATTAGACAATATAATCCGACGGGTGACGTGCTGGGGAGGGGCTGGGGGGAGTGGGGTGGGATGTTGGACTAGGTGACATGCGGCGCGATCTATAGAACGCTTCGCTTGACCCTCGTTAGATCACTTTTAGCCAGCACAAGTCTGATTGTGTGTATGTTTAATCGCAAATATTGAGCGGCCAAACAGCGGGACGGCACAGAATGTACAGTGGACATGCTGGACGTCGTTTCCCTCTCGCTGTGTTCTGAAGCTCCTCCGAGCCTCAAACATCCCCTTGGCATGAGTGTTACTGTGTGCGCAAGGGTGGCTAGACAAACGGCTGTTGGTCTGTTTGCAGGTAAACGCTCTCCCTGGCTGTGTCAATGACAAAGTGTTGGGACAGCATCCCCAGCCAGGCCCCAGCTATGTGGTCATCAGAGGCTGGATGGCGGCCGGATGATAGCGTTGGCCGCGAGGACAACAGGGGCCTGCCTGGGGGTCGCACCTCTAGGGCGAGTGTTATCATACACAATATTGACAGTGTGTCGCAGGATCACACTCCATCGCCTGCCCTCGCCGCTAACGCCAACACTGCGACAACACGCTTGGCAAATACGCCATACACTTCTCTTTCTCCCCTCTCCCTGCTCTCCAAATGCGTCGATAGCTCCTGATGATGCAAATGCACTGTGGCGTTTCAAACACAAACTCGAGAATGACTTCTTGTCCGATGCCCTTCTGGAGCCGGCTGGGTTATTAGCGGGCCAACCTGGGAGGGAACTACCCGGTCTTCTGTACGTGCCTGTCTGGGGTCTGCCCGATATTACCATGTATCATAGTTTATGTTCCCGGGGCCCTATAGAACGCCGGGGACATACACATGGGGGGGGGGGGGGGGGGGGAGAGAGCACAGGTTTGACCCATAAAAACGGGTCCACGTTCCTAGTGATCTACATTTCCGGTGTTTGTCCCCCCCCCCCCCCCCCAGGAATCTGCCCAATCCGCGAGAGGCTAGGATTAGGGTTAGGTTTGAGTTCTGTGGGAACATTGAGCTTCGGGCATATAGAGCGCCGAGAATAAAGACGTGATATGGTAAATCGTAATTTCGACACGTTTTCGCCTGTTTGTGGCGTTTCAATACTCGGGTTGTTGGTGGTTCGGGGATTTAGCATTTTTTTTCCGACCACACACAAGTGATATCAAAGATGGGGCAACGAGAAAAGGGCGGCAACGACACTTGGGCCAGGGTCTAGTTCTCTATGAACGATGCACCGATTATTTCTCAAGTTTCTCAGTGTGCAATGCTGAAATTACAAATTTTATAAAAATGGATTGCAGAGATGTCCTTGTCATCAACAATCAACAGCCCTTAACACTAATAACAGCTTCCAAATAACACACACACACACACACACACACACACACACACACACACACACACACACACACTTACCTGTTTGTGCATTTCAACGTTAAGTCCATAGGACATCTCATAGTACTGCAACACAAAACACAAAGTCCACTGAGTAAAAAAAAGAAAAGAAAAAAAGCACATACCCAACCTCAACAAACAAACAAAAACTGTCTACAGCACGAGTATTGATCTCAACCAAAAATAACACTCAGGAACTAAGGAGCAAATGTTGTACAACTGAAAACCGAGAAAGTCCCTTCCCAAGATACACAGTGAAAACACACAGACAAACATAAATCCAATTCTATGCATGTACAAAGTCGAGAATCAGGACTGGTATTCATGATCAGTCATTTAAAACTTCCAGATGAAGAGCACATCCAATGACATTCAAATTTTTTCAGCTCATTGATCAAGCACATGCACTAAAAGCTCTCTGCCATCAAAAACCAGTCGGTCCGGTAATGCAAGTCAATAAAGCCGGGACTCGGAAACAAAGTTCTCTGTGCACGGATAAATTTACTATCCTCTCGTCAATTCAAAAACACACAACAACAAAAAACGTCCCTTGCCTGGGTTTTTTGTGTGTGTGTGTGGTAAAACAACTCCATTTCAAAGGCTGCTAAGGGCAGTTATCTGGCTTGGAGTTATTGCTGACAATCTTACTCTAATGTCAAGATCCATTCTAAGACTGAGCCGAATCAATGGTAGTTTCCAAGCTTAATGTTTGGAATGTTCTGGTGTTTTGTGTCTACAGACATTTCTTCTGATTCTACTGGATGCTGCTTTGTCTTTAAATGCAGCCAGTACAAGTTTCAGAATACAGGATACCTTTAACTTAGTTTATGTAGAACCTTTATGTGTAGATCCAATTTTCCAGGTTGCACTGTATGTACACTAACACAAGCAAACAGAAAAATATGACCTGAGAAAAGCTAATTACTGTATTATTATTTTGTGGAATGAATGGTGAAACGTGGCACTTGAGATTTAGTTTAGCTGATGATCATTTAGCAAGTAAACGTATGTATACATGTAACTGTAAGGTCACAACACAAACACACACATTTTAATCTCAATTCTCATTGCATCACTTCATACAATCAGAATCTGGCCAATGACTGCTCTTCCTTTCCTTCTGTTTGAAACTTAGCCTGAGCCATCCTCTTTGAATTTCACTAGCCTTACACTCAGGACATTTTACAGTCAAAAAAAAAAAACAAAAAAAAAGCCAATCTAATCCACAAATCAGTCTCTATTCTTTCAAATTCAATGGTTTATTCATTTTAAGATGATAAACTTGGCATATATGCTGCAGGGATAGTGGTGGAAAAGAGAACATGTGACTGAATCAGTAAACGGGCATGCCTGAAGCCGTGATTTAGTGTCAACATACACGTGTCTAAGATGAGACGAAAAACGCTCCGTACAGACTAGCTGAGGTGAGAAAGACCTGTGCTTCAAGTGAGAGCAAGTCTGAGACTAGTGAGACAAGAGGTCCCTAACACAATCATCTGATCGATTGAACCATTTTGCCATTTTTGGTCAGTCAGCCTACAGGCAACAAAGTGCTCGGACAAAAATAACTCACTAGGGCATCGCCGCTGATCACGACTTTCCATCATAATCTAACATGTACACATGTGCAAAACCACTTGTTGGTCTGTTTCTGGGGTTCTCTGGTTCATCAAAAATGAACGCTGTTGAATGTTACATTATCCTGTTGTCATTTGTTTAATTTCATTTTCATCCTTTGTCACGAAAGCCTGTTTCGTTTTGTTTGTACTTTGTTTTGTGAAGTGTGAGCTATTTGACACATCTTATTTTCAACAACTCACATGATTGGAAACCTGTTTGGTTTGATGGTATCTTTGGTGTGTGTGTGTGTGCGTGTGTGTGTGCGTGTGTGTGTGCGCGTGCATGTGTGCGCTCATCTCTTCCTTCACTGTACTTACCATCACATAGTGCCGCTGCATTTCTGTCTTCTCCTGAGCAAGCTTTTCACATTCCATCTTGAGACTGAAACACACCACCACACCAATTTATCAGCACTGATAGAAAGGAAAAAAAATGATTTCATTAAATGATAATTAAAAATACATTACTTTCAGACTGTAATACACACATGTATACATGTGTATACATGTATACAAGTATCATTTCTCATTTTCTGCACTGAAATCTATACAGTGTATGACTAACATCTTGTTGGGCTGTAATTTGTATGGATACCATTCTTGTGTTGTAATGTTATGAATTTACTGTGTAGTAATGTTTTTCGTGCACATGTATGCGGTTTTACCCCCCCCCCCCCAAAGGTGCCAATGACCCTAAAAATATTGTAAATGTAATGAGATTTCCTTTGTTCGTCAGATTAAACCCCTACACACCCCGCCCACACACACCACCCAGTCCAATACCCTCGTCTGTTAAGTTGATTAGGTACAAGGTACATGATCAGTACATAAGCCGACCGATAAGTGATTGCCGATTATCGCCAAGTGGTCCATTCTCTGACTCAGCCGCTGACAACAATCGCAATGATCAGCGCGGGCCGATAACCAGCCCATGTAGCAGTAATAATGCCGTAATCGTCAGCGCGAGGAGGCACTATACAGACTGGTAAAAATAACGCCGCTAGGTGGCGACTGAGTGCCAGGCTCCCCACCTGTCACTATCATCGCACTCTATCATCAGCAGTCACCACACTTGACGCAGCCTCTAGGGTCAACGCTGCACCTGTTACCAACATGCTAGGTATTGTACATGTATACATACATGTATGTATGTATACTACAGGTATCACCATGCAAAGCTTATAAACGGTACTGTGGTGTTGGGATGTATTAATTAGGTTCACACGATGCTGATATGATTATGTGAATAAAAGGCTTGTTCTTCAGAATCAGACTGCCTGTGACTAGTGTGAGGTGATGAACGATGAAGGTATGACCAGTGGTTGGGATACACATGTACACAAAAAAAAGAAAAGCTTTGATTGACAGAACCGCTGCAGCAATTTTCTTTCCATTTTGGGTGTTTTCACTACTTGTAGAAGTTGTACAGCCAATGTGGAAAAAAGGAGTGTTTATCGCGCTGTCAGTCTGTGTGTGTGTGTGTGTGTGTGTGTGTGTGTGTGTGTGTGTGTGTGTGTGTGCGCGCGCGCGCGCACGCATGCATGCATGGGGTGGCTGGTGGGGTGGGGGAATTATAAGGCTTATAAAACTGGAACAGCAGAACTAAGCAAACTCCAGCCATGAACATGAAAACCGCAATTAGATGTGCCACTTCTCCTAACCTAGCATGTCGGTTGAATCAACAAATATAGTTAACACAAAGTATGCGCCAATAACGAAATAAAGTTGGCTCCAATTTAGTAATATTACGCGTAGTAGAATAAAGTATGCTCCAATCAGCCACTTCGATCAGCTGCATCCTATTTTGGCCCAATCCTTTCTATGTTTACTGAACTTCAATGCAAGCTTAGTCATAATGAGAGAATGTGCTCGACAGATGACATTTAGCATGCGTGCCAACTAATACTACCAGCTAGTAGTAGTACCCTTGACCCTCCAGCTAAATCAGTAAATGTTCATTCCCTGCTTGGCGAAGTCACAAACCATCTGCACACAAGGTCCTACACAGAGGGTCGCGTGACTATGAACCCCGACTTCACCTTACGTCCTAGCACGAGTCCTAAACCTGGTACACTGTACAGTGATTTTCTCTCATCAAAAGCACTAATACTACTGGCTGCTGTTCATGTGTACTGTACATGTTTGATGTCAACATTTACCCCTTACAGTACTGAAAAAAATAAACCCTATCATTGTTTCATCTGAGTTTTTCCAGACATTTTCTGTAAAAAAATAAATCACAGGCATTTGCGCTGCATGGTACAGTATACAAAGGTGTCATTATACTTTCAAACTACACACAGCTGCATTAACACAAAGCAGAAATCTGCTCCACAATATATGTACGTTTCGTTAACTGATCAATCTCCTAAAAGTAAGAACACGATACCGGCTAGGCAGACTGCAGACAATGTGAGTTGTGGCCGACCCACAGCCGATCCTCCTTCCCCAAGTCATACATGCTGGCCACACGTGTGACCCCCCCTCCCGTCCTCTCACAAACGGCCATCCCCAGTCGAAGTGCTTCGCTGGCTTGTTCTAAGCTGAAAGGATTTCTGGCAGCATCTAAATTACTGTCAGTGTCGCCATGACTGAAGTGAAGCCATTAGTCACTCCGAGCTCAATCAACCGTGAACAGGGCTTGCCCTCTCAACCGTGTCACGGGGCTGAGAGCTCTTCGCACGCACATTCCATCCCCTCAACCCCCCCCCCCCTTCCCCCCAGCTGAAAATGTCAAGTTCCGACCGCCCGTTGGCCCGTCGAACCCGCTCAACCGTTAAGCGTTAATAATGTTTTTAATCACACAAACATTACCCAAGCGAACCGGTTCACAATCAGCTGCTGTGTCTTTATCTTTCCCCTTTCCTAGAAGCCCCCCCCCCCCTTCCCTTTTTTTTTTCTCCTCTCTCTCGTCTTTCTCCTTTTGGCCTCCTCCTTATTTTTCTGATCGCAGGGCTTTATTTCAAGTAGGAACGCGGGAATGATAACCAACTGTGCACTGAGAAGGAATGTGATTATCCGGCCGAGGGTTATGGAGGGCATTCACGAGAAGCTTCAGTTGGCAAGGTATCAGCACTGATGTAATTACATGCGTGAAGGTGTGGGTTGGGGGGGGGGGTGGCTACTCAAGGACGGGCGGGCAAGTGGCGGTGGTGGTGGTGGTGGTGGGGGGGGGGGGGTTGGCGGGGGAGGGGTAACAGGAAAGAGATACACTACTTATCTCTAAGCCATGTGCAAAAGCACGCCCTGTGAGATGGGGTGGAGAATGGAATCAAAAGCAGACCGTACAACTGAATTAATACACAACAGTCATAAGCTGTGTGCGAGGAAAACACGCTAGGGTTGACCAACGCCATGACGTTAGTACTCAGCTCTGTACTGAGGGTATCCAAATTTATCTGGGCGGGATCGAAACGCATGGGTGACACAAGTGTTTCCATTCACAGCAGCATAAAAGTGGGTTCTAATTTTTCGCAGTCCGATTGCTTCAAGAGCTGTTGGGTGAGGCCGCTTCTCTCTCTCTCTCTCCCCACACAAACACATGTGGCAGTAGTAAACGCCAGTGAAGCGTGACCCCAGAGTCAACAAGATGTACATGTATAAGGTACATGTAACCAGTGCGTCAAAGACCACGAGCCAGTGGACCGACAAGAAGGGGTGGGAGAGGGAGAACAGAGCGGAAAGGGGGGGGGGGTGTGGGAAGGATCGAATATCTCCTCCCTCCCGCTAATGGGCCCTGCTATCACCTGTCAGTGTCGCTGTGTGATGTGAGATCGCATCTTGTCGCGGGCTCTGATGGGCCACTATCGCATTACCTCCACTATCAGCCTCTTGAATCAGTCGGGCTCAAAGACAAAGGACCTCTGATTTCCAACACACGCGCCTCAGCGCTCTGGGGAAACTAACAGACAACCTGTGACTCTTCTGTTGCGGGTCAGTGTTGCCTTTTTTGTGTTCTCTCAGGTCAAAAGTTTGCGGTGTCCCGTGTATACGTGTGTGTAATGGAGGCCACACCCACACACACTACCGTTACACGAAGGTTCATGACCCTAAAGGTAACTAGCGACTGAGTTGTAAAAATCGATCCGTGTACCAATTAGCAGGTGTGTGTGTGTGAGAGAGAGAGAGAGAGAGAGAGAGAGAGAGACTGACTCAAGACTCAAAGGTTTTATTGTTTTAAGCCAGTGGCCCACAACAAGAGTGTGAACAGTGACACTGATAAAATGAACATTAAGATTCTATAAATCAAACATAAAACTGCATTACTACTGGACTATAACTACGACACAATATGACAGGCATCAACGCAATTAAACTAAGTGCAACAGCCAACTTCTCGTGAGAGAGAGAGAGAGAGAGAGACAGGCGGGGGGGGGGGGGGGGGGGGGGGGGGGAAGATGTATGCACGCACACTATGTATCCATAAAACCAATACCATCTCTTATCTTTAGGTGTGTATCGATCTGTAGATGCATACATACATGTGTTTGTGGTGGATCAGCTGCACAATACATGTATGTATGCATAGCAGCAGTGAAAACTTCAACCAATACAGGCACACTGTATAATTATAAAACTTTGTCAAAATTGGTATCTCCCCAACAAGTTTGTCTAAGCAACCGGGGGGGGGGGGGGGGGGGCACAGTAATCAGAGACACCCGTGGAAAGATAGACTAGGGAACACAGATCAACATGTGTGCTGTATGTATGGTATGCAATGTATGCAAGCACATGAACAATAGGTCAATACACATGTTCTGCTTTGGGGTTCAGATGAAAACAAATGGACTGCAGCTGCATGGGAGAAACATGCAGAGATCAGGTTTAAGGTTGTTAGAGATCAGGTTTAAGGGGGGGGGGGTGGATTGGGATGTGTGTGTGTGTGGTTTGGGGGGCAAAGGGGGGGGGGATATCTGATCACTGATCTGTTTTTGAGGTTCATGGCCAACAGCAGTGAACACTAAATCAGTATGATAAATAATCTCTTGTTACATATATGCTCCGTGTGTGTGTGTGTGTGGTGGGGGGTGGCGGGGGGCGTTGATGATGTAATCCCAGATACGTGTATTCATGCAACAACTGAAGGCTCTACAGCAATGAATGTGGTGACCGGAAGTGCTTACCTGTGATACTGTGCTTGCAAAAAGCTGAATTCCTCCTTGATTCGGTCGCATGACTCGGCAACCGTGAACTTGAAGGGCTGGCCTGGTTGAGGAGGGCCCTGTGTGCGTATAAAAACAGGAGAGAGAGAAGGATAAGGGGAAGGGGGGGAGACATGGTTGTTATTACTTGCCCATTACCTCCCTTTGTTCGCCCCGCGTTTATGGCGCAAGCTTGACATGGCCGATCCCCTAGCACAGTGCCACTCAGAGCAGCCCTTAAAAACACTTCCCACACGATTCATCCAGACATCACGTGCATGCCCGATCATATCATACATTCTGCTGCTGTGCTGTGCTTTCCGTTTGTTGACTAGCCGGCTGCCATTGCTATTCTGACTGGCCAAAGCCAGGCCGTGCAAGGCGGGTAAGCAGTCACACTACACGGGCGAACAAAGGAAGGCACGCTCTGTCCAAATTCACATCGATCTAAAACTAGGTTAGCGACCTGCTTCCGCTACAGTTTTGCAGACCAACATTATGAACCAAATACTGACATAAACAGCCTTAAACCTGCTCAGAGATCAACATAAACAAACAAAGAAGCCGCTCTAAATGGCGGGCTGTCGAGAGGGTTCATCGAAACCACTTACCGGGTGGCGATTCGGATACATGATGGCCGGTCAACTCAAACCTGATGCGTGGGGGTAAATCCTTGGGGTCTAAACAGCAGTGGTACATCCAACCAAGACGAAAATGCAACACTGAGATATCCTTATGAATCCACGAACTCGTCCACCAACACAAAGCCGCTCGCGATAGCGGCCATCATGAATGCTGGCGGGGTCAAGTTGGTGTGTGTGTGCGAGGGAGAGAGCTCAAAACCGAGGCGATTTCCCTCTACTCAACACTCTCCCAGCAATGCCTGCTAATCTAGGCCACGGCACTACACGAGGAGGAACGAGATCTGTAGGTACACTTTCCACCAGAAAACAGCAACAGCAACCATATACAAGCACAAGAAAACTAGGGTGAAAAAATCCGTGTGAACAGCTTGCTTGGAACCACACACTTGCACACAATATACCCCGCCGTATTAGCTGACGGTAACAATGGGAAAGGGCAAACAGGCTCGTCATCTAAGCCGCTCTTTCATTGGCTATATCACCATGAACTCGCTCAAGCACTGTAGCACGTGAGCTCATTTGCTATGCGCACAGTTTAGCCAATCGCTGTCGATTTGACACCTAGAGGCGTCAGAAGTGACCGCCCACAGCTGGTTTCGAGGCATAATGTGTGAATATATTATCTGTCACTCACTATCACGTGGGGGTACGTCGTTCTCGATGGCCTCTATATCTTTTTGTTGCCGAAAATATTACCAACCAGATCTTACTGATGTGAGATAATGTAAAATGGAAACGAATTTCGTTAGCGAACTGTATGTACACTTTATGGATAGCCGTAAATTTATTTGAGATTTTAAAAGAGCTGAAGAACGCACCAAATCTTTGATAGCTTGGGGTTGGAAACCGTGAAATTACATGTAAGCTCTGGAAAAAAACAAAAGAGTCAGGTTTAATTTTGGATGAAGGTTGTTTGGGTGGAGGGAGGGGGCGGTGTGAAAGGCTTTGCACTGAGGTTTCATTTCAGCACTGACTGTCTCCTTGATCTTTACAGCAGTTTTTTTGTTGTGTTTTTCCCACGTGACTTGACACTTGAACAGCAACAAAACAAACACACGGCCGAATAAAACAATAAAAGTAAAATGAAATAGTGAATATATTTACGTTTGAAAAATTCAGCGTATTTTCACACAGCCTGCTCGCACTGAATGTGAGTTTTAGTTTGATTATCGATGGAGATGTAGCCGGTTTAGGGTCCGAGTTCAAGTTAGTGTATGTTGAAGATGCAGCTAGGTTTTGTCAGTTTAGCCTCAGTAAACTTTGTGTTTGTTTGCCTAGAAAAAAATGTCACAGTCACGATGTACCTGTCCTACTGACACCATGACCTGTGTTTCAGTCGTATCATCCGGGTAGAAGCTTTTACACCAAAACAACAAAATGAAGCTTTTCCTCCCACAACAATTTCCCGGCGGTCCCAGTCAGTGGAAGAGAAGGCTGGGTGCAGACAGTGGTGTTGACCCGATCCACCATCTCCAGAGGCACCAGCACAAAATCCTCAGACTGAGGACTGACCATTGCAGACTACTGAGGACTGGCCACTGCAGACTATTGAGGACTGGCCACTGCAGACTATTGAGGACTGGCCACTGCAGACTATTGAGGACTGGCCACTGCAGACTATTGAGGACTGGCCACTGCAGACTATTGAGGACTGGCCACTGCAGACTACTGAGCCACCTCAACCGACTCAAGATTTATGGTGTGCGAAATAGGCCCAAACAGCGCAGGCAGATTTTGCTCAAGCGCTCTAAGAATCGCTCAAGCACTTTTCGCGCCGATTGGCTACTAATTTGCTCAAGCACTTTAGTGACCAATCAGAGGAAAGATTGCACAGGCAAAAACTGCTTGATTGCCCACATGCACTGACGAATGTCCAAGTGGCACTGGATCCCGGACCGTATGGAACACATCCTTCAATACTGTCATGCCCATGAGGCTCTACGACGTCAAACCTGGCCAGAGGGCACAGAGCTACAGGTGCAGCTTTTGGGAGAAGACCTGGAGAAGACTGTGAATTTTGTCATGGCAACCTAGCTGCTAGACCGTCCTTATTACATGTATTTCCATCAGTGCAGATTTCCGTGAAGCTCCCTTCTTCAGTTCTTGTACACAGAATGTGAACCTTGTCCTTGACGTCATCAGCTAAAAGAATGCAGTTTGAAAGTGTCACCATTTTACTTTTTGCTTGTAGTCGTGTGTGACATCTAGTAGTTACTAATTCATTTTTCTTTGTGACTGAAAGAGGTTGTTGTTGTTGTTGTTGTTGTTGTTGTTGTTGTTGTTGGTGGTGGTGGTGGTGGTGGTGGTGGTGGTGGTAGCGGTAGAAGTGTTGTTGTTGTTATTGTTGTTCAGTATTGAAAGTCTCGAGTGGCCGTGCATTGTATCACTGAGTGCATCGCGCACTAGGCATGACCGTGTGCATGATATCTCGTACAATATATCAATAATCATAAATAGTCAATCAGGTCCAACAAATGAGTGAATGAATGCCTCGGAATCAATCAATCAATCAATCAATCAATCAATCAATCAATCAATCAATCAATCAATCAATCAATCAATCAATCAATCCACCCACCCATCCACCTACCCACCCATCCACCTACCCACCCATCCACAGTCAGACAGGCCGGGTTTGTCGGCGTATAAGAAATGGGCCGATTATCAACCAGACAATGGACTTTGACTAACACGTTACTACAATGCAAAGACGTATGCGATTATGCGATTATTATTATTGTTATGCAGACGTGACATAATAATTATCATTATTTTGCATGCTCACATCTCAGACGTGACATGTTATTATTATGCACGCTCACATCTCAGAGGCGACATGATTGTTATTGTTATGCATGCTCGCATTTTAGACGTGACATAATCATCATTATCATGAATGCTCACATCTCAGACGTGACATAATTATTATTATTACTAGTATGCATGCTCACATCTCAGACACGACATAATTATTATTGTTATGCATGCCCACATCTCAGACGTGACATTATCATCGTTATCATGCATGCTCACATCTCAGACGTGACATAATTATTATTATTATCATTATTATTGTTATTATTATGCATGCTCGCATCTCAGACGTGACTGACATTATTATTGTTATCATGCATGCTCACATCTTAGACGTGACAATATCATTATTATTATCATGCGTGCTCACATCTCAGACGTGATATTATTATTATTATTATTATTCACGCTCACAAGACGTGACATAATTATGGTTGGCCCACGTGAGAGCGATCGTGATCATCGTTCAGAAACTTTTGAAACGGAGTAGCACCGGAAACACTCCCGTCCATTTTGATTTTGCTTGCACCCCGTGTTATCTACACCCCACAGACAAGAAGCGGAATTTTTCTCTTTTATTTCTCTTGCCGGACCAGAGTTTCCGATTTGGACATTTCCTGTAAACAATGCAGCTGCCACTGTCGGTCCAGGGGCGTCGCAAGACTGAACATGCTTGCAATGAGGTTTGTTCCCACTGACCACACAGCCAGTTTGACTGACTTTCGTGCGGATGTTTCCTGTCGTTGGCTGTCGGGACTGCCGTGCCTGTTCTGTGTCATGCGTAAGAGTCCGCTTTTGGTTTAAACTGGTTTATTGCAATACAATTTGTGCCAAGTAAACAAGCAATTACTGAGCATGAACAAGCAGGGCTTATAATAATGCTCAGGGGTGGAACAAGTGCATGTAAACGGTATTGCAATGGCAGTGTTTATAATGAATTAAAGCTACGAGAGAGAGAGAGAGAGAGAGAGAGAGAGAGAGGGGGGGGAAGGGGGGTGTCTGAGTGTACTCACCAAAAAAAATCTTAAAGGGCTAATGCTACCATGTTAATGCTCACAGATCGCTCTGAGCTGTTTTCGTGGTACAGTATCTGTCATCACACCACTCAAGACACCTGCACAGTGACAGAGTCTGTAATTCTGGCATTGAGCCAACAGAAGCGTTCCAGATGACCACAGTGAGCGCTCCAGCAGTCAGTGTAACAACATTTTTTATGGAATCTGAGTGTGCGACCGCTCGCACAAAGTGCAAACAACACTGTATCGCATTAAGAGCTGTACTCACCATCAAGATACGAGGGCCACTCATTATGTTTTGCAACCTGGCTTTTCAAGAACACTTACAACCAATCTGTCTACTCAAGGTTTTGGAAGAACCTCCCAACAGCCTGTGCACAATTTGCCATCCCCTAAAACCAGCTGTCCATGACACCCGACCACGTTGTAGACTGCACACCGGTGACGCGGCTAAGCCGCAAATCCAACCGGCTGTCGATCGCAGTGACTGTTTTAGGCCGGAAAAGCGCAACACACATGCGGTGATGTGCAAGAATGCTGCCAGGAAAGCTAAGAACTGAAATGAATTTGATCATATTGTTATATGCACATATCAGTAAGACTTTCATCTTCCCACCCAAAGCGATTTTATATCGAAAATTTTATTCATGTAAGGACACGAGTCATATTTGTTCGACTGCAATGAGACTCGAGAGCTATTTTGCAGTTTAACACGAAGCTGACAAAAAATACCACGTTAATTCCAGTAGTTTCAAAACAGACACGTATCCGTGATATCTTTGTGACTTGCATCCCAAATTTTGTGACGTAGAATGCTTTAGTGTTTTCGCAATTTAAAAAAATATCAGAGCAGTGCGAAATCCTCGGCTAAGAACCGGCCAACCGTCTGGTTTGATGCTGGCTATGAACCTGCTGCCTCCTTGGATATGAACCGGCCAATAGTCCACATTTCTGGCTGAAGAAAAGTTGCGAACAACGAAGGTGTCTGCGGTATTTTTAACAGTTACACGTTTGCATACTGACACGGTCACAACAGGAAATACCAACGCAGCATTTAGTTAGACAACTTCAAGGTCATTCCGTACTATCTGAGCTATACATCACTAGCGCCAGTGAATAGACCTGGAAGTCTTAATCTATGATCCCATGTAGTTAGGTGACTGTTTCTCATGTGAATGCCAGGGAAACTGTGGAAAACATGTATTCATATAATTATTAGGTTTGGATTTGTTTTGTTTATGGAAAGAAGACATCGACTTTACCCAGTAACCCCATCCAGAGATTTTTTTTAATGGAAAGGAATAATAAAAGTATTATAACCAACAAACCATCCAAAAAGTGAGAGGAGGAACACTTACAGTGGTGCGATGAATTTTGTTTTATTTTTTTTTTATTTCGTGTGAAGATGGAGATGAGAATGAAAATGAGTATGAAAGATGATTTGGAGTTATGGCTTCAAATGTATGATTTGTGGTGTGTATCAGTGCGCGTGTGTGTTGGTTAGTGTTTATCAGTGTGAGTGTGTGCTGGTTTGTTAGGTGTCTGTAGAAGTGGTGTGCGTGGGCATCTGTGTGGGTGTGTGGCTGGGTTTGGAAGTAACGTTTTTTTCTGCAGTGTGGTGAAGGTAAGAGTGGTCTGTGTGTTCTGTCTGGTGTGGCGTATGTGGATGTTGTGTATGGGTGTCGTGGTTTCAGTGCAGGGTATTTGGGGTGTGATGAGGATGATGTGGGTGCAGATGTGGATGTGGATGTGAATGGTGTGTGCGTATAATTATGTAGATGAGGGTGGTTTAGATGCGGATGTGGAAGATGTTGATGTACGTTCAGGTTTGCTTGATGAGGGTGCTTCAGGTAGGGGTCCAGATGAGGGTGGTTCAGGTGTGTGTGTGGATGAGGGTGGTGGTTTGGTTGAGAGTGGGGCAGATGTGGATGAGTGTGAGGGTAGTGTAAGTGTGGATGGGGGTGGTGCAGATGTAGATGTGGTTTGTGTGTGCACAGGTTTAGGTGTGGATGCAGGTGTTTGTGTAGGTGTGTGCATGCGTAAGCGTGGTGGTAGAGGTGTGTTATTAGTGCATGCGTCAAGTATTGTCATAATTATGTGGTGTCTGTTCCTGTACGTGTGATCATGTGTTTCAATCTGTCCATTATGTTCATTATGTTGTCTGTAAGTGTTGTTGTGTTCAGTAGGGAGTAGACTTGATTGTTGTGGTATGATTGAAGGTCCATTATGCGGTGTATGAGTGCACTTTTGATTCTAAGGTTGATGTCTGTAAGTAAGTTTTGCATAAAGAAGTGTGTTGCGCCTGGTAGTGTGAGATGTGGTGCATAATTATGTGAGTGTCGCTGGAAGTATGTTGTTGGTGGTGGTGTTGTGTGAGTGGATGTCAGTGATGAGTTGGTTTAGTTGGTGTGCAATGTAGAAGTGTTGCAGTGCTGTGTCAGTGTCTCTTGTGTATGTGTCCATGGGTTTGTCGAATTCTCTGTTAATGATTTCCAATTCCTCTGAAGTGATTGTGTATTGTGTCGTGGTTTGTGTTGCGTGTTCTGTGTTTGTATCTGTGGTGTGTGTCATGGTGTGTGTTATGGTGTTTGTTGAGTGTTCTGTGTTTGTGTCTGTAGTGTGAGCTGTGGTGTGTGTTGCGGTGTAAGCTGGGGTGTGTTCCGGTGTTGTGTACTTACTTACTTAGGCCCTTGGCTCCACGTGGAGCATAGGCCATCGACAACCCTTCGCCATCGCACTCTGTTCTGGGCTAGTCTTGCCACTCCAGTCCAGTTGGTCCCCTGCTTACATAGCTCTGCCTCAGTGTCCCGCCTCCAGCTGTTGCGAGGCCGGCCTCTCTTCCTTTTCCCCTGCGGGTTCCATGTCAGGGCTTGGCGTGTGGTGCTGGATGCTGGCTTCCTGAGGGTGTGTCCAATCCAGCCCCACTTCCTCCGCAGGATCTGCTTGGCCACTGGTTCCTGCCCCGCTCGCTCCCACAGCTCTTCATTCCGGATCTTCTCTGGCCATCGGATGTTGAAGATGCGCCTCAGACAGGTGTTGAGAAATGTCTGGATCTTCTGCTGCATCGTCTTCGTTGTCCTCCATGTTTCGCATCCGTAGAGCAGAACTGACTTCACGTTGGAGTTGAAGATGCGAAGTTTGGTTCTTATGCTGACAACTTTGGATGCCCAGACGTTCTTCAGCATGACCATTGCTGCCCTTGCCTTGCCGATTCTGGCTGTGACGTCTCGGTCTGTGCCTCCCTGTCCATCAACCACACTCCCCAGGTAGACAAAAGACTCCACATCCCTGATGGGCTCTCCACCGACTGTGACTGGTGTGTTGGCAGTGGTGTTGATCTTCATCAGCTCGGTTTTCTTCCTGTTTATCTTGAGCCCTGTTCCGGCTGATGTGGCTTCCAGGCACGTAGTCTTGTCCTGCATCTGGCTGTGGCTGTGAGACAGGAGCGCCAGGTCGTCCGCGAAGTCGAGGTCATCCAGCTGCGTCCAGAGTGTCCACTGTATCCCGTTTTTCCTGCCTGCTGTAGTGGTCTTCATGATCCAGTCGATGACCAGGAGGAAGAGAAACGGGGACAACAGGCATCCCTGGCGGACTCCGGTCTTCACCTCGAAGCTTTCTGACAACTGGCCGGCATGGGCAATCCTGCAGCTCATGTCTTGGTAGGTGCACTGGATCAGGGAGATGATCTTCCCGGGAACTCCATAGTGCCTTAGCAGCTTCCACAGCGCCTCTCTGTCTACACTGTCGAAGGCCTTCTCATAGTCTATGAAGTTGATGTAGAGGGGGGAGTTCCACTCCAGTGACTGCTCCACAATGATGCGTAGGCTGGCAATCTGGTCAGCGCAGGACCTGTTCCTGCGAAAGCCTGCCTGCTGGTCTCGGAGCATGGGGTCGACTGCCTCTCTCATCCTCTCCAGTAGAATTCTGTTGAGAACCTTGCCTGGCACTGACAGGAGCATGATCCCTCGGTAGTTGCTGCAGTCCCTGAGGTCCCCTTTCTTTGGCAGCTTGATGACGATCCCTTCTTTCCACTGGGCTGGCACCTCTTCCTTCTCCCAGATCTTGCTGAACAGGCTGTGCAGCATGTTGACGGCTGTCTCTGTGTCTGCTTTAATGGCTTCTGCTGGTATCTCGTCCGGCCCTGCAGCTTTCCCATTTCTCAGTGTCATGATGGCTTTCCTGATCTCCGCCTTAGAGGGCTTGTCGCAGTTGATGGGTAGTTCTGTCTCAGCTGGTGGGATGTCTGGTGGTGTTTCAGGGATGGGGCGATTTAACAGCTCCCTGAAGTGTTCTGCCCATCGCTTCAGCTGTTCCTCAGTTGTTGTCAGTGGGTGCCCGTTCTTGTCCTTCACTGGTTTGTCTGTCTGCTGAAATTTGCCCGCGAGCTTCTTGGTCACCTGGTACAGGTCTTTTAGATTCCCTTGTCGGGCTGCTTCCTCTGCTTGACTGGCCAGGTTGTCGATGTAGTCCCTCTTGTCCTTCCTGGTGCTCCTCTTCACTTCTCTGTCAGCTGCTGTGTATTCCTCTTGTGCCTTTGCCTTAGCTCTTCTTGTTCGGCTCGTGTTCAGTGCGGTTTTCTTCTCTTTCCTAGCTTCCAGCTTCTGGATGGTATCAGCAGAGATCCATTCCTTATGTTGGGTCTTTCTCTTGCCAAGGACCTCTTCGCATGTGTCGTGCCAGAGTTTCTTGCTGTGTTCCCACTGTGTCTCGATGTCCATTTCACTGTCTTCCATCAGGTCTTGCAGTGGCTGGAACCTGTTGGAAAGGCTGATCCGGAATGCTGCTTGTGTGTCTGTGTTCCTGAGAAGTCCAACGTTGTACCTGGTCCGTGTGCTGTTGGCGTTGGTGTGCCTCTTAAGCCGAAGTCTCAATGTTGTTGCAAGAAGGTGGTGGTCTGATGATACATCGGCACCCCTCATCACGCGCACATCCCGCCACGATCTCCTGAACTTCCGGCTGATGCAGATGTGATCAATCTGGTTCTCCGTGACATGGTCCGGCGATCTCCATGTGGCCTTGTGGATGCGCTTGTGTGGGAAGATGCTGCCTCCTATCACTAGCTGGTTCAGGGCACAAAAGTCTGCAAAGCGCTCGCCATTTTCGTTCATCTGTCCCAGTCCGTGTGTTCCCATGGTGTCCTCATAGCCTGTGTTGTCTGATCCAATCTTGGCGTTGAAGTCTCCCATCAGTATGGTCATGTCCTTGGCTCCTCCTCTATCTATCACTGTCTGCAGTTGTTGGTAGAAGTCATCTTTTTTCTCCTCTTCCGCATCATTGGTGGGAGCGTAGCACTGGATGATGTTCAGCTTGATGTCTTTTTTCTTGGTGATGAATTTGGCTGTGATGATGCGGGAGTTGACAGGTTCCCAGCCGATGAGTGCCCGCTGTGCCTCCGGTGCCAGCATCAGGGCCACGCCCTCAGTGTGGGGGGCTCCATCCTCTGTGTGTCCAGAGTACAGCAATTGCTCTCCCGATGAAAATCTCAGCTGTCCTGTCTGTAGCCACCTTGTCTCACTCAGTCCCAGTACTCCTATCTTGTAGTTCTTCATCTCTCTTGCTACTTGTATGGTCCTTCCTACTTCATACATTGTCCTGATGTTCCATGTGGCTACTCTCGTTGTTGTCCTGGGTGTTAGAAGGGGGGTCGGCCTTGCAGCTTCCTTTCGGCTTTCACTGCAATGCGTCATAGGTCTCCGGGATGGAGACCCTTCCTCGCCCAGGTGAATGTCTCGGTTTGTTGCTGTCGATGCTTCAGTAACTTAGTGTTTTTTACAGGTAGGGCTGTTAACCCTACGCAAACCCGTTTAGCCTCTTGGAGAGGTGGTCCACATTCGTCTGACCTCTACCCTTCGACCTGTCCAGCTTGGGTGACCCTGCCAGGAGCATGTGCTCCTGCTGGCATAGTTCTCTGGGTCATTGAGGTACACAAGCCACTACCCCACGACAAGGGTTGGACCATGTAGGGCCGGTGTTGTGTAGGTTGAAATATTTTCAGGTGATGATGATGAGAAGAGTGAAGATGGATAATTGATATTGATAGATGAGGATGATGTCTGTGGTGTGGTCATTTCTGTGGAAAGAAAATAAGTAGTTCAGTAAATATGGTTGTCTTTGTTTCTTTTATCTTAATTGTGAAGCGAGGAGATATGGTTGTGGAAAAAAGGAGGAGGGGGGGGGGGAGGGGGTTGAAATTGGAAGGGTAGGGAAATATTTTTTGAAAATAACACTGGTAGGTTATTATCCACTACGTTCCCTGACAGTTTCATCTGAAATGGGACACCTAAAACCCCCTTAATCATAATATTCGCATAGGAGAAAAGAAAGGAGAAGCTGGTCGGTTCTTAGCCACGCACAAACCAAATAGAGGTTGGTTCTTAGCCGGGGCGAGTGCCGGTTCATAACCACAAAATGTTCACTACCAATTTTCTTTCTCGAACTGCGCGCGATGTAAGCCACAAATTGCAATAATTTTCTAGGTATGGCCGCAAGACATATTATAAAACTAGGACGTTTTCATAAACTTGACTTTCCTTTCTGTAATTTTATATTATCGCGAATGAAAGTGAATTTTCTACAGAAAACGAGACTAAATTGTTTCCAACGTGAGTGTACGCGCAAGTAGCACCACAAAAACCACTTACGAGTTGAACAGAGACCTTTTGCGACAAGACAGGCCAACTTCAGGTCGAGACAAGCTTTCACGTGTACAGCGCAGATGATTTTCTGAGAGAAGTCGCGTGCGGCCAAGCAACGCTACCGCTCAACGCCGCAAGCCGGTCAGAATTGGGATAGCCGCGTCACCAGTGTGGACTGGGTTTGGTCCAAAATGACACCCTCGAACAATGCTCGGGCATGTTCTGCGCTCCAAAACTGCTTCCCTTCAACTGCCTCTTGACGGAAGGAAAAAAACAACAAACAAACAAAAACAAAAAAACAGTCACAGGGATATAAGTCAGGGGGATATGGTGGGTGGGTAACCAGTTGAACATTATTTTCGTATTATTTTATTTTCGTAGATCATATAGAGTGTTTCTGGCGTGCAGGCGCACTCACAGGCGAAACCGGCTGTTGCAAAGCGTAAATTGGCTTAGCAGAGATGGAATTAGCCCGTTAAATTAGTTTTACTAACCGAAGTACGTATTATTTGTATTTTTTTTTCATATACAAACTGTCGCACAAGAATAAACTACACATAACACTATATAATTATGTTCACAGTTGGTGTTTCTTGTCATGGTCGGGAGCCGGGATGGTAGAGCCGGTGTTGGACTTTCAGTGCTCGGGTCGTGAGTTCAAATCCCGGCTGGGGCCAAATAATTATTTGTACTGGCCTTTTTTTCCCTCCTTGCTCGTCTTTGATATCACCCATACTTGGTGGAAAAGGACGTTAAGCTCCCAAACACCCACCCACTCGCCCACCAACCCTTCTTGTCCTGGTTTATTTATTTATTTATTTGGGTAGGGAATCGATTTTGGTACATGTACTTTTGACGTGAATTGATCTCATAATGTGATGTGCATGAGACTGTGCAATATCATTCTGCAAGTCGGTGTGCAAAGCTTTTAATTGCGCCTCAGTATGGTATGTATGATATGTCGATGTGCACTTTTTGTTTTGTTTTATACGTAAGAAAAGAAAAAGAAAAGAAAAGAAGGCACGGCTTTGTCAATGTGACAGCGAGGCCTTCCTACTTCAGTGAAGAGAGAATACTGCTAATGACGTAGTCGAAACACTGGTGGAAAGGAATTTGTAAAAAGTGCCACCTACATGCACCTGACAAGGCAACAAGACCCCCCCCCCCCCCCCAAGCAAAAAAAAAAAAAAAAAAAAAGATGGCGCAACCCAATGTCCTGATGTTTCGTGGGAACCGACACAGCTGTCCAGCTTGCCAAGACGCTGGACACGAACCAGATGCCCCGACAACTTGTCGGTCAAGGTCACTTGCGATGCCTGGTGGTCTGCAGTAGTCTATCCTACAGGTGCCCTGCTTACGTATACAAATGTCTGTCCCTCTGGAATGTATTCTCAGCTTATGGGAGAACAGGTGCATGTACTGTCTTCACGAATGTCCAGTATCACCATACTCATTTTATCACAATAAATTTGACGTGTGTTCAGGATTTTTTTTTTTTTCAGAGCATCAGTCTAGGTTCGCTACTGAATATAGACTGCCCGTGGCCAGTTTACCAAAATGATCAGACATGGTATTCATAAACGCGTTTAACTTGAATCTAAACTAGCGTACTAGTATGAGAATGGCACATTGCTATTGTTGTTAGCCGCCCATTTGGACCCAAACGCGTTTTTCGGCCTAGCTAAACGCGCTTTATGAATACCAGCTCTGAAGTAATACGACAAACTTTCTCCCACAGGGTATCACTCGGAAGTAAAAAATATCGTTAAGAAATTCTTACTCACCAGTAAAAAGTTCGTACGACAGAAATACCCCCAAGACTACGAAGTACTTTCGTCACACGAGTTTTTTTTTTAAACTCAGGAGTTGAAGAAATCTTACGATAAGTCCCTTTTTTAACTCAGGAGTAAAAAAAAATTCTTACGATAAGTCCCTCGTGGAAGGAAGTTTCCCAGTCGTGTCACTGACATAAGCTCCGAGAACTGACTGACGGACTCATCAGTTGTGGCAAATTGAGAAACTGCCCGCGATGATATTTTCCCCGTAGATGGTATCAGCAAACAACAGCAACAACAACAGCTGTGTCCACAGTCGTGTGTCTGTGTTTACTCGCTCTTGTTCCGTTGGCTTGTGCCACATGCTCAGCCGCACTGTGCCGGGAAAACCTCAACGAGCCCCGGCTGTGATTGGCCGACGGCTGCGCATAAACTAATCAGGTCACCTGCAACTGACGCGAGCTCGTCACTCGCAAGCCCTGCCCACTCGGTTGAACCAAAAAGTGATGCCGGAAATGAAATGGATCACGAAACGTAAGCTGGGCACACGGAGACGCATGGCGGGCTGCTGGGGTAGTAGGACGGGTGATGGACTTGTCAGTTGTGAGCCAGGCTTTGCAGGCAAGTCCTGGAATGATTACTGCCCCCCGGTGTACTGTGACACTGAAAGAAAATAGGCCGGCGATTGGAGGGGGTTGGCAGCGGACTAAAGAGAGAGAGAGAGAGAGAGAGAGACACACACACACACACACACACACACACACAGCGATCACTGCAGCCACAAGATTTCAATGCAAACCCGGCACTGAACAACCTGTGATTGCGCCGATCCCCCCCCCCCCCCCACACACACACATCATACTTCATTCGGCACAATTTCAGTAGACAACTTTATTGATCCCCCCTCCCCCCCCCCCTCCAAAAATCGTGCATCTGATTGTGCGGCTAGACCAAAATACGATAGTTTCCGTCTTGTGCTGAGGTGGTCATTAACATTTGTATGTAATCAATAGGACTCCTGGATTAGGGTGGGGGGGGGAGGCGGGGGTGGAGGCGAGGGTTTGGGGGTGGTGGTGGTGGTGGTGGTGGTGGTGTCCGTGGAAAATGAAACAGTTCGACTTATAGAATGATCAACTGATTGACTGCCAGATCGACTGATTGACTAACTGACTGACTAATTGCCTGGGTGATTGATTGATTGATAATTGGACGATCATCAATGATTTGAAATAAATTCTCTCTCTCTCTTTGTGTGTGTGTGTGTGTGTGTGTGTGTGTGTGTGTGTGTGTGTGTGTGTGTTGCCAGCTTCCGGTACAGGGCCGGACGGCTGAGTTTGAAACTCCAAGGCACATCCTGACTGAGATAGACAGGTTCGAGCTAACGGGTCATTCTGCAGATTCCCCCACCCCCATTCCCCTGCAAGGACATTCAGTTCCAGCCTCAGCCCCACCCCCTCCACCCCCCCCCCCCCGCCCCTCCGGCTCCCACCCCAGTCAGTATTACCTCAATCAGCATTTTGCTCTACTGTCTACTACAGTGCTTCACGTAGTCAGTCTGTACGCAGCCCAACACTTTTACAACATTCTCTGCATACAGTGAAAGTTCGAGATTTGGTGTACATGGATGACGTTGCTGAAGAACAAAAGGCGCAGATGCCCGAGTACAGAGAATGCTGCTTCAGCCCCTATAGCAACACAAGCTGGCGTAACATGAAGGATCCGGGCTGAGCACGGTAGACGATCTGTGAGAAAACCTGGGTAAATTATTGAAGAGGACGCCCGCTTTTCGATTCGTTACGTCTGACTTCCTTCAGTGCTTCAAGCCAGATTACTTTCTGTTGTTCTCCCACTAATACCCGGGCGGCCTAATCGATATATCTCTGATTGCTGCTCGCCGGGTGATGACAGGGCCGGCTGATCAGTGTGTGTAGGCTTGAACTTGTCATGTCTGATTCCGGACACGTGTCCTTTTTTTTTTTTTTTTTTTTGGTTGCTCAGCGCGGGGTCGGACGGGCGACGTATTGATATCAGTTGATCGGCAGCGTGTGTGTGTGTGTGTGTGTGTGTGTGTGTGCCGGTTTTCTTTGTGTGTGACCGTGTAATGTGTGTGTGTGTGTGTGTGTGTGTGTGTGCTGCACGCAAATCTTACTCACCTTCAAACCAATGGTCTTTCCCCCTGCCCCCCCCCCCCCCCAAAAAAAAAAAAAAAAAAAAAAAACACTGACCTACCTACCCTATAGATTTAAACATGGTTTTATTTCGCTGGCCAGTTTACACAAACAAGTATTCAGGCGGTGGCAAGAGGCCATAAGCCCATATATAGCCTCCGCCTGTGAACATTCACAACGTAGCACGGCGAATACTGTCATGAGGCATACAGCATAATAATAACAACGAAAAGACAGGAGAAGGAGCGCGCGGGGAAGAGGGAGAGCAGGAAGGAGGGACAGTGAGAAGAAGAGAGAGGGAGGGGAAAGGAAGGACGGGGGAGAGGGAATTGGTTCGGTTCACTGGCGCAGCTGACAGACTGTCCGCGGCACAGTAAGTGCTTATACCAGTACTTTCCTATTAATTATATATGGTAAAGCGCTGGCGTTTTATTATAAAGTCATGTACATATTGGAAGATTGTGAGGTTTTCTTGACTAGTTAAGTTTGCTCACCGTGTAGTGGGATATATATCTATTTTCCTGTGTTTGTATGGAATATTACAGATAGTTGTCACAGTAGAGCGGATGTCTGTGTAGTGTGGACAGTGTACTAAGTAGTATCGTGAGCTTTCGATATCATTGCCGCATGTGCACTGTGGGTTATCTGAGAGATGTCCGGCTGTTAGTTAAATGATGTAAATCACTTCAAGTTATCCCTAATCTTAACTTAGAATGTAGGATCTGTGCGGATCTTTCACCCGAATAGAAGTATAATGGAACATTGCTATCTTCGGAGCTCAAGAACCGCTTTAGGGCGCAAATGGAAGTACGTTTGACATTTTCCGGTAACTCATTCCACGACACTGTTCTGGACCCAATTTTTTTTTTTTTTTGGGGGGGGGGGGGGGGGCATGTATGCACATTTTTGTTTGTTTGTTTCTGCCCAAAGTATACCAGCTTGTTCCGGCCGGAGACTGAGTACAAAATGCACGACAGTGACTGTGATGACGAAAGACTGATAGTAATGACGATGACCGACAAATACAATGACGACGACTCAATGATGATATTGACGATACACGAAGACGATTATGACGATAATGCCGATGTATGATGACTGATAATGACGAAGGCGATTAAGAAAGTCAGTGATGATGAAGACAGCGTACATGATGACGCCGGGTATGATGATGATAATAACGATACACCATGCCCACCAAGCCGGAAACTGATGGCGATGATGATTATAGCAACGATACACAGCACACTGACTGACATGATGACGGTAAGGCGGGTGATAACGACGAGTGACGATGACGACGACGACGACGGCGACGACGACTAACGATGATCAGTGACGGTGACTGATTACGAACAGTGGCCAGCCGGTTTTACCGGCCAGACATCATACTAGTCGTGACGGTGATGATGAAGCAGCGACTGACTCCAAGACGGAGGCCGCTGACGCTAGCGTATCTGATAACATGCATTATAGCAGCGGCCGCGGCGCATTGATGCTAATGATAAAAACTCTATTAGCAAAGCGGCCTCCGGGCCCGCACAATCACAATAATTACAGACAATTCTTCCACCCTCTCCTTGTCTCTCTCGCTTGCTGCACTACTCCTCTCTTCCTGCCAAGGGTGCGGGGGGGGGGGGGGTGGTAGGGTGGGGGCAGAATGGGTGGTGGTGGTGGTGTGTGTGTGTGTGGGGGGGGGGAGGGGTGCTGGGGCGGAAGCGAAAGAAGAGGGGTATGGCGGGGGAGGGTCGGGGAAGGAGTGGGGGTGTCACCAAGGGGGAAAGGGAATTTTTCTCCATTCGCCGCACGCAAGTCAGCTCGTAAATAAATCATCAGCGATCGATAGGCGACTAGCGACATGGCGGTTCGCTCTTTATTGGCCTCAGTCAGCCGGGAGAGGATGGGCCTAGCAGTTGTTAAAGGGACAACGACGCATCGCGGGGGATCGGGCCGCCGTGACGCACTGCAGACAGCTACATGTACATGTACCATATCTGCCTGAGCTGTTAAAAGGGACAACGATACGTCAATGGGATCAGACCGTGATGCAGACAGCTGCCGAGTAGGTTTGTCTGTCTGTCTGTCTGAAACTGACGTCAGCTGTGATAGCATTGCTTGTCTTACGTAATGTGCTTGCTCCACAATATATCACACTCAGATTAATGCTTTCCAAACAACAACAAATACAAAGGGAGGGGAGAGGGCGGATTCTGCGAGTATGACAAGTATTACTGGTTGGTTAATCGATTGATCAGTCTTTGGTAACAGTGTACTATGGCTACCAAATATCACGTGAAGTACGAATAACGACCCCGAGATGCCCAGCAGACAGAGGGTGGATGGGTGTTTGGGGGTTTAACGTCCTTTTCCACCACATACGGCTGATACCAATGAGGGGGCGACGATGAAAAAGCCAGCACAAATACTGATTTGGCCCCAGGCGGGATACGAACTGACGATCCGAGCATTAGAAGTCCAACGCCGCTACCATTCGGCCATCCCGGCTCCCAGAAAGCCACTTACTGACAGAGATACCTTGTCATACAGAGTACTTTGCAATGTGTGTGTGTGTGTGTGTGTGTGTGTGTGTGTGTGTGTGTGAACTCAGTGAAAGGCGTTCCAGTACAAAACACGGTGGCAGTCTCCATGTTCTATTCTACGTTAGTGTGTGTCAGTTTCAGTTCGTTCGTATCCAACCGCCAACACACACACACACACACACACACACACACACACACACACACACACACACACACATAGATATATATATATCTGTGCACTTGGGTCAGTCGTGATACGTTCAGACGACAATGCTGCCGGTGTTTAATGCCACCGATTTGTAGCGCGGCAATAAGCAGCACAGAGACGGGCGGGATCGATGTTGAATGGCTGTAATCGCGGCTGTGCCGATGATCCGTCTCCCTCCCTAGCCGGCTGGCCGCCACTTGTTGATTGATAATCACCGCTTCCCTGTCTCTCCTTGAGGGTTGGCGCCCTGTCATGGGAACTGCCTTAGTTCTTCCTTGGCATCTGAATTGACGGAGACTGAAAGAAAAGAAGATCCGGGGCTGGTATGATCAGCCCAGCATAGCAGTCTGCAGAACGCGCCAGGAGAGCGGACAAAGGCTTGCAGAACTTGTCAGAACAGCACTGACAAGATGTCAGAACTGCACAAACAGTTTTGTAAACGCACTGCCGTGAGAGCAGCACTCAAACGCTGCAGAACACGCCAAAACAGCCTACGCCGGCAGACCTATGGAACATGCCCAGGACTGCAGCAACCGGCATCAGAACCAGGCCAGGGTGGCAATACACGTGAGAACAGGCATGGACGGCAGCAAACGTCAGAAGGCCCGCAGAGCACGGTCAGAAGGCCCGCAGAACACGCCAGAAAGCGCGCAGAACACGGTCAGAGGGCCTGCAGAACACGTCAGAAGCTCCGCAGAACACACCAGGAGCTCCGCAGAATACGTCAGAAGGCCCGCAGAACACATCAAAAGGTCTGCAGAACACGACCAGAAGACCCGCAGAACACGTCAGAAGGCCTGCAGAACACGATCAGAAGGCCTACAAAACACGGTCAGAGGGCCCGCAGAACACGTCAGATGGCCTTGAGAACACGGTCAGAACTGAGGCCTGCATAACACATCAGAAGGCCTGCAGAACACGTCAGAACAGTACGGTCACATGCCTGCAGAACACATCAGTACTCACCGCCGGCATGCCTAAAGAACACGTCAGAGCACCAAACGCAGGCCTGCAGAACACGTCAGAATAGTAAAGACCTGCAGAACACGCCAGCGCTGCATAATAATATGCACGCCTGCAGAATGCGTTCGGACTGCAGACACAGCCCTACGCTACAGCACACGCAGGTCTTCAGAGTGCGTCAGAACAGCACACGCAGGTCTGCAGACCACGCCACGACTGGACTGTACACGCAGGCTTGCAGAACACTGATGTCACTGAGAACACCACGCCAAACCCAGCCTCATTTTTTATTATATATATTATATATATTATCGATTATCCCATGGAATGCAATTTGAAAAATTATTTGGGGCATCACGATGTATCAGTTCAACTTGATAGTGATGGAAAGGACCTAGACATAGGAAGGAGGTTGGGGGCGGGGAAAGCCGATTGTTGACCAAGGATTAGCACTGACACACAGGAGAAAAAAAAAATCCGGGGACTGATTCTTGTTGTACTTTGAAATTTAAAATAAAACAACAAAGAGGAAAAATCCGTCTTTCAGTTTTTCCATCCGTCAGCGGCTCCCCGGTCTCCCAGTCCCGCGCGTCTTAATCGAAGCTCAGCACTTGGCTATTGACACGACAACCCCCTTGGGCGATAGCACAACAAGGGAAGATAAATATTATACAAAATATTGTTTGCGCTTGCGCGGCGAGCCAATATTTGCACAACTGTCGAAGCAGATTGAGTCCACAGCGCAGTAGCGAGGCACGATATGGCGGGAAAGAGATGCTGCCAGCCCCACTCCCCCACCACTCCACGGCCTCCTTCCCGCCTTGCCGAGGTTCGATTGACGGGGAAGAAACTGACGAGACGATTAGTGGATGGGGTTGGCTGCACGTGACGTGCGGTCGGCTAGCGCGTGCGCATTGATTAGCGTGTCGTCAGTTGTACATGCGCAGAGAGGGCTGGCTGTGCAGACTAAAAACTGACATTCCCCGCCGGATGTATGGGCCTTGGTAACTGATGAGACCTGACTGAGCATGGTGACAAGGGAGGTGGGGGTGCAGTGTTTACCGGACGAGAACGCGTAAGAAGACTGAAAGATGTTCTGGGTCACTGAGTTGACGTGGTTGACAGTCAGTGTCAGTGCTAGCCTGAGATGGACAGTATCAGTCACTGTGATGGCTTTCTTAGAACCGACATGCTAGATACAATACTGACGTATAGTATGGACAAAAACTTGACAATGGCGCAAGTTACGATTGGGTGGCGAGGGGTGTGTGTGTGTGTGTGTGTGTGTGTGTGTGTGTGTGTGTGTGTGACGCTCAGAGGACAACAGTTAACTTGACTTGGTGTGGTAAGCTTGCGTCTGCTTTCTTCAGACCGGCTTTCAGTTTTTGACTGCTGTTGTAGTTTTGTTTGTTTGACTTTATCATTTTTATTGTTGTTGTTGTTTATTGGTTTTCAAAATTGTTTTGTACAAATTAAATCCCGCTATATCGATCCCCGCAATGACTGACCCAGTCTCACGTCCATTTGCCACACCCCGGGCCTCAGGCATACTGAATCCACTCCCCACGGACCACAATTAAAAGACGACTGACTAAGGGCACGACACAGCAGAAACTTGATGTTGCCGCCGTTATATTATTATTATTATTATTATTGGCTAGGTCATGCTCAGAGAGAGAGAGAGAGAGAGAGAGATCCTTACGACTAACCTCTATCAATCCCCCCCCCCCCAACACATACGCACACTGGCCCACACAGACACAGACCCACCGCCATTTCCGTCCCGGACAACCATGTGACACACATAGCTAGCCGTTTGTGTAAATATTAACTGAAAGAATAAAATCCCCCCCCCCCCCGCCTCGGCCTCGCCCTCGCCCTCCGCCCCTCAGTTCCCATCCCCATCCCCATCCACCCGGCCACCCGTAATTAAGGCCCGTGTGAGCCGCGCGGCTGTAAGCGATTTTCATGACAAGCTCCTTGTTTGCTCTTGCGCTTTTTTTTTACGAACGCTAGATTAAAGCTAGGTTCTTGTGCCGCCACACTACGGTGGACAGTGTTGATTCCCATAAAGTGTCAAGAGCACGCGGGAGATGGTGAAAATCGGCCCTCAGGGCACGCAGCGGCCCAGCACCGCCTGGTCTTCACTCTTAGGATCCGGCTAGACTCTTTTTCTTTTTAAGTTTTTTTTTTCTTTTAAACATCAATGCCCCGAAGAGGCAGCCCTTAGTGATCACTTGCGTCTGTTCGCTCGTCTCGTGCAGCTGTAAGAAGGGAGATAAGCGTCTACATCATTGAAGAATCAGCTGAATGAGCCCCCCCCCCCCTTTCCTTACACACACACACACACACACACACACACACACACACACACACACACACACACACACACAAACACTGTGACATGCTTGCGAACGTTTATTGCTGATAAATTAGTCGTCTTACACTGAACCCAAACTAAAATCATTTCAGTTTACACTGAAGCCACCCGAGGGGAGCCGAGATAGCCGCAATGAAGTAGAGTGCTGGACTCCCGATGCTCGGGTCGTGATTTCGAATCCCGGCTGGGGCCACATCATACTATTTGTGCTGACCTTTAATTTTCTCGTTGCCCCGTCTTTGATATCACCTCCACGTGGTGGAAAAGGACGTAAACTGAACCCCTAAACACTCACGCACTGACCGACCGCCCTGAAGCCACCCCGGGCCAAGAATACAGCTGTGATGTTAGTGCTTATGAACGGAGACTGGTAACAAACTCATAGTGGTAATCTTGAAGAATAGTATACGAAATTCTGGGAGCTATTTGCATGCACTTTTTCGGGTGCTTTCCGTCGGTTCTGCTCGATGCAAAGAGACGTTAGACACCCTCACCTGCTCACTTTCACCTCTCCTTCCCCACAACCATGCACAAAATATCCTGAAATGACTGCCGACCGCAGCCGAGCAGTCATCTCCCCGCCATTTTGATTTCTGATCCGAGTGTCTTTTCTCCGGTAAGCAGGCGACACGCGATTAGGAAAGGGCCTGTGAATGAATGAATGTGCTTCGCCGTTGATTCATCGTGTACACTGACACAGAGCAGAGACACACACCTAACGTGCGTGCAAATAGCTCCCAGAATTTCGTATACTATTCTTCAAGATTACCCTCATAGTCAGAGTCAGGATGATCTCGCGGTTGCTTGGTTGGGTTTTTAACATCCCACGCCACAAGACTGATGTCGCAGCAGTGTGAAGTGCCCTTAAATCTGTCATCGAACAGCGAAGCCGGGCAGAATATTATACGGCTCGCAGGGAGGCCCCCGGGCAGCGAGCAAAAAGAAAGAAAGAAAGCAATGTTTGCACGGCACAGGTCAATAGGGGTGTGTTTACCGAGAGTTATAATGGAGAGGCCTGCCGATCTCAGATCGTTTACTCAACTGCACGGGAAGCGAAAAGGAGGACGTTCAATAGAGCTTTTGTCAGGCAGGTACTTAGTTCTTCTGTTTACCGGCCTGGCGCGCCTCTCATGCTGTTTGCTCTAAACTCTCTTGGTAAGCGGTAGTAGCGCTGACATAAAAAATAAATAAATACCAAAGAAAAAAAAAAAAGAAGAAGAAGAAGGAGAGGAAGAGAAGGCTGAAAACACTGGATTTCGAGTCGACTGGAGCCTGGGTAGAAAAAAATATTGTTATTTGCTTTTAGTGCGGGAAAAGTCAAACGGCCGTTCGTTCGTTGAATGAGAGACCAGTGACAGAGTTGCCGGCACTGAGACGGTAGTGAAGTCGGAATGAAAGGTGGACTAAACCTAGGTAGGAGATCTTGTGTGTGTGTGTGTGTGTGTGTGTGTGTGTGTGTGTGTGTGTGTGTGTGTGTGTGTGTGTGTGTGTGTTCCGGCGGTAGGGAGAGGGTGGGGTGGGGTGGGTGTTTGGGGGTTTAACGTCCTTTTCCACCACATATAACGGTGATATCAAAGAAAGGGCGACGATGAAAAAGCCAGCACAAATATTTGGCCCCAGCCAGGATATGAACTCACGACCCGAGCATTAGAAGTCCAACGCTCTACCATTCGGCCACCCCGGCCGGCTCCCCTGGGAAGGGGGGGGGGGGTAGGGAGAGTATAGAAAGGCAGTGAAGAAAGAGGCTGAAAAGAAATGCGCTTTTCTAAATCAAATAATACATCGGGTTCCCTCTTTGAAAGTGCCTTACTTTTACTGAACTTTTCTGCCAGTAAAACAAATTCTGAACCCAGTCGCAATTACTGGGCGCAGCAGAATTCTTCTTTAAACGATCGAGTTACCGTAAGATTGAGGCGGAGATTGCGTGACCTTGACGACGCTTGATTAATCTCTAACCCCAGTGCTCGTGCGGCGTTGTCGTCACGACCGTCACGCGCCGGGCGATCACGTGATCTATATGACATTCAGCAACATTTACGCGACACTTGATCGGGACAGATATCTTTTACAGAAGATTGTGGGGGGGGGGGGGGGGGGGGGGAGAGAGAGAGAGAGAGAGAGAATCGATAGCCTTACGGAAGAGCCTCAAAGCGCATGTCAGTGGAGACACAATGGTTGGGATTGTCTGCACAAATTGTCGTCTACTGTTTTGTGTGTGTGTGTGTGTGTGTGTGTGTGTGTGTGTGTGTGTGTGTTCAGCCTGAGCCAAGAAAGTTCAATTGTTTTAACTGCCATTTTGAAATCGATTTCAATGGCCTTTTCATGAGGGTAAAGTTTCAAGTATTGCAAATGATGACAAAGGACAAAAGGCTTTGACATAATAACGAAAGAGTGAAAAAGTGGGACAGAGCTAGGTGTTTCCGGCAGAGATAATTTTTTTAAAGAAACTTTACTCACGCTTTTATGCTGTTGTTTGTGGTTTGTTTGGTTGTTGTTGTTGTCCTGTTTTTGTTTTTATAGTAGGCGTCTATGCGTATCGAGTATCTACGAGAACGAATGCAACTACTGACCGCTGAAATGACAAACATGCAGACATACCGTCATGCAGACATACGGGTGGGTGTTTGGGGGTTTACCGTCCTTTTCGAGACAGACACTGAGACGGACGCCGTGACAGACACCGAGAAAGATACTAAGACAGACAAGAACGACGTGCGGCATAAACACATTTAGCCACATTAGCCAAACTGGACCAGCCAAGACAACGTGGAACTGACTGAACTTTCTGCCAAGTCGGTCCGCAGCTACTTGAGTGTATGCGTCTTTGAAGTAGGCAGTAATGGAGAAACACATCCGCCATTTGCATACGCGACTTCCGCCCTGATTGGGCCTCGCGCCGGAAGCGCGTGAAGAGGACGAGGCTGAACGTGGCACGCGACACGCTCGCGCATGCTCACACCGCACGCGACGTCACTTGGCCGGCCAAGACGGACAGCCATTAGTTTCGGTTGAAACTGAACACAGATCGTTTTGAACAGACTGTGAAGTCAGTCCTTCTCAGGTCGGGGGAGCTGGGTTGGCCGAATGGTAGAGCGTTGGACATCTAATGCTCGGGTCGTGAGTTCGTATCCCGGCTGGGGCCAAATATTTGTGCTGGCTTTTTCATCGTTGCCCCGTCTTTGATATCATCCTTACGTGGTGGAAAAGGACGTTAAACCCCCAAACACCCACCCTTCTCAGGTGGATTCAAACGACTTTTTTCCCGCCAACGAGAGAAATGTATACCCTAGACAGAGTCCGTTGCACCTCTCCTTCGACTCGCTGATCAGGTGACCCCCAACTGACATCGCACTTGACCACTCAGTTACTCAGTTTAAAAGCCCTAACTTTCAGATTTTGAGGCTGAAGATCGTCAGTTCTAAGCTGTTTTAGTGATATCTAACGTCACACCACCGAGACACACGCAGGAATTTATTGATATGCACAGTCGGACAGGCTTGCGTTCAGCTGACTGAAGCGAAAACGCAGTAGTCGGTGACAGTGTCAAACGCGGCGACACGCAACCTTGTAGCTCCGGACGGTTGAGTCTTCCTCGTTTGCACGGCCATCAAACATCAGTGTGTTGCATTTGGAGCTCTACTGATCTCTATTTCGAGCTCACAGGCGCAGACACACGCGCAACTGTTCCAAAACAGAAGTCTCGCTATACTGACCCTAGCAATGGTAGCAACAGAACCTTGAAAGCGCGGGGACAGCTGAATGGTAGAGCCTTGGACTTTCAATGCTCGGGTCGTGAGTTCGAATCTCGGCTGAGGCCGGATAGTTGTGCTGGCCTTTTTCACTTTGCCCCGTCTTTGATATCACCCATGTGTGGCGGAAAAGGACGTTAAACTCTACCCCCCACCCACCCACCTTGAAAGCGCACTAACAGTAAGAGACAAGACATTGTATCGAAGTGAAGGATAATATCATGTCTGGGCTGAATAGCGCTCAGCTGGACTGTTCAGTTAGGGTAGCTGTTTCTTCTGCCCATAACCTGCCCAGTTGTGGCCGTCTCCAGTTACACTTGTCAGTGACGGGGATGTGATCCTGATCCAGCTCAGCCTGTCAGAACCAACCAGTCAGAAAATCTTTCTCGAATAAAACAACATTACCAAAAGTATGGGGCAGTGTAGGTGGAATTGTTCTTTTTGAAATAGAAGTTCGCGGGTCGTGGGGTGAAAGATGACTTTCCATCTGTGTAATTTTGTCTAGGTCAGAGTTTAGAATTTCGGTTCTACGAAGTGTGTTTTCAAGGCGCAAATATATGCTGGTGTCGTCAGCAAAAAGTTGTATGGTGGATTGAATGTCTTGGACAATGCCATTAATATAGGGCTGGGTGGATGGGTGTTTGGAAGTTTAACGTCCTTTTCCACCACGTAAAGGTGATATCAAAGACTGACGGGGCAACGTGAAAAAGGCCAGCACAAATATTTGGCCCAAGCCGGGACTCGAACTCACGACCGACCCAGATAAGGCCGGAAGAGCAAAGGATCTAAAATGGAACCCTGGGGAACTCCAGCGGATAAGGGGAGGTAAGTAGATTTACTACCTTAAATAGTGACTACGTGTGTGCGCTCAGCAAGATAATTTCCACACCAAGTTAACAGTTGTCCTCTAATACCAACGGTAGACAGTCCACAGAGAAGCCCCCTGTGTCAAACTTTGTCAAAGGCTTTGGATTTATCAAAGAAGATTGCTGGCGTTGTTAACTGGTTGTCAAGGGACTGACAGAAATCGTTCCACGATAATGGTAAGTAGCTGATAAACAGTTGAATCACACGGAATGAAACCAGATTTTTAAGTGCCAAGGGGAGCCGGGGTGGTCGAATGGTAGAGCGTTGGACTTCTAATGCTCGGGTCGTGAGTTCGATCCCGGCTGTTGCCAAATATTTGTGCTGTTTTTTTCATCGTTGCCCCGTCTTTGATATCACCCTATGTGGTGGAAAAGGACGTTAAACCCCCAAACACCCAACACCCACTCTAAGTGCCAAGAATATTATTAGCCGACAACTGAATAGTCAAACACGTGTTTTTGGACACATTTCTTTTCCATAAGCGTGCCGACACAGCTAAGCAGAGACTGACACTGGACGATAGGTCGTACATTTCCGTCTCTTTCTCTGGTTTCTTTACTGAATATATTTGACACCTAAATTCCGATTACCATTAGCAGTCGCCAACCCGCTGCCACCGTTGAAACCACAGTCCCACTGCATTTTTCTTTGTACAGTACTTATTGGCCGTTCTCTCTCTCCCCTTTCTTCCTATCTCTTTCTTTACAGATCTGTCCTACCATAACGCTGTATTTGACGCCTCCGCCGCACATGTTTGTGTACTTATGAGCACACCTATAAGTTTTTGACTTGTTGTGCTCGGCCTCGTGAAAATTGTGAGAGTGCATATTTATATTTGTTCAAAATGAATAAAACTGTTTAAATCGTGTAAAAAAATATCGGGGTAACATTAGCCAATTTCCATACTGACAGCAGGGGTAGGTGGGTGTTTGGGAGTTTAACGTCCTTTTCCACCACGTACGGGTGATATCAAAGACGGGGCAACGAGAAAAAGGCTAACACATATATCTGGCCTCGGTCGGGATTCGAACTCACGACCCGAGCATTGAAAGCCCAACGTAGTGGTTAGCACTTCGGATCATGGACCGGGAGACCCGGGTTCGAATCCCAGCCGAGGCAAGCGGGATTTGGTTGTCAAGGGACTGACAGAAATCGTTCCACGATAATGGTAAGTAGCTGATAAACAGCTCGGCTATCCCGACTCCCCTATTGATAGTAGGGAATCTACCCTCAGTCATGGATCGGTTAAACAACATGGTGTTTTTCCGTGTTCCTCGTGTGACATGCGGCTGTAACAAATGTCTTTGCCCTAACTGGATTCTCAATGCTCGGGTCGTGAGTGCGAACTGAGCCAAATAATTGTGCAGGGCCTTTTTCTCGTTTCCCGGGCTGTCCGCTTTGACATCACTCTTACTTTATGAAAAAAGGACGTTAAATCCCAAACACTCTCCCACCCTTGCCCTAAATTTTCGCGGAGCCTGTTTTGAGCTGTTTTCCCCGTGTGCCATGAGCCTAGCTGACGTCGTGCGTTTAGTACCCTGACTGTCAGCTACAGGCAGTTCATGTTGGCCTGCCTGACAGTGTAGCATGACTTGTCAAAGCTAACCCCAATATGAACGGGAAGTACATGCTTATTAAAAAAAAAAAAAAAAACACAAAAAACCGCCAAAGATTTCTGCTGCACAAAAGCACAGGACACGATTTTAGGCGTGCTGGTTAGCTTGAACAGCGAAAGGCGCACAACAGTCAAAGAGACATAACCATGGCTATACTCAACTCTTCTCCTGCTCGATAGTGCCCCTTCGTGTGAACAAAGTTTTTCTCTCCGAAAAATATTCTTGGCCACGGTGACTCTCTCTCTCTCTCTCGCCGGAAAACACACACACACACACACACACACACACACACACACACACACACACACACACCTTTTTGTTTCTTTGATCAGCTTCTTAGAAAAGGAGTCCAGTAAGGTAGTGAGACTGATGGGCCGTGAAATGAAACAATGTATGCAGAGAGAAGAAAAAGAAAAGGAGGGGGGGGGGGATGTCTGCACAAATGGTGATGCACTTCTACAAGACGGCAGTACTCCGAGCCTGAGTATAAGCCCGAATTTCCCTGCCTACGTCATTAGTGTAAAAGATAAATACACTGAAAACTGAATCCAACATAAAGTGTTTAAACTTGGAAACTGAAGAAGTGAAGGTCATAGTACAAAACTCTGAGTTGAGAAGTCCCTTCTCTCCTTCTCCAGTCAGTTGCCACATTGTTGTTTTAAATTAAACAGTGTTTATTGTAATTGTAAATGTAATTGTAAACATACGTCAGTATTAATCACTGAGCAATACTGACAAGTTATAAGCTTATGCTAAGCTCAGCTCCACACACTTGACGATAATTATAATGTCCAGACAGTTCATCGAAGAACTAAAGTCGGTTCTGGTCTCTCAGCAGCTCCAGAAACATGCCTGCAGTCTAACTGGAATCGTGGTCAGTGCCACTCAGTGTTTCTGCCCGGAGCGAGTGGAAAATTCCACTTGTCAGTCCGCGACCGAGTCTCAGTGATCAGTCGGCCCTACAGTGATATAGGCAGCGGATTTCCCCGGACCGAGTACGTGGCATTCGGTCGGCGGTGGGTGAAAGTATTACCTCTAAACACACGCCTAAAAAGATGTCGAAACCGCACCTGGTCATTCATTCTTCAAAGCAGTCAGTCAGTCCTTGGTCGCACCGCACAAAATGAAGTGAATCAAACAGTGACATTACATGAGCAGGGCTTTGACATGTAACGGAAAGTGTCGGAATACCGAGCGAGAGAACAGCACACACTCGGTACATCTCGGTAGATCTCTGGTGCCCGAAAAGTTGACAGACTCTGAGGACGGAGACCCCGACTCCAAAGGAAGCAAAAACCCCTGCCCCCCCTGCCCCCCCGGTTCCGGCGCCCCTGTGAATCGTCGTCACTGTCGCTGTCAGAGCTTAACTCTCGGCGCGGCCAAGGTGTTTCTGCTCTTCGAGGTTCAACCCCACATTCACTGGCAAATTCGCTGGACACTAAGTGATCCATCATCACAAGGTCACAGAGAGGTTTCGGCAAGCCTGCGAGTTTCAACCTGTTCCCGCAGTCTGGATGACACCCAGTCAAATGAGAGATCCTCAATGTGCACAGGTCAGAAAGACAACGAGGCTGAGAATTCGCCTCAACAAGGAACGCGGTGATGTCGGTGAACCCTCTCCTCGCCAGCCGGGCTCGCATTGTGGGATTGTGAAGCAAGAGGTGCAGCTCTCTGTTGAGGCTCGCACCTGACGCGTACAGGACCTTGACCGTCCTAAGCATTCCGCTCCACACAGCCAGTGCCATGGGGGACACTTCCAACCACTCTTGAAATGTTACAGAACTCTGCCTCAAAACGCTGTCACTCAAGACCGCCTGATGCGTCGTCATCCCGGACTGTATCAGCACACGAATCAGATTTTCTCTGCCCTTTCTGGCGTACATGGCAGTAGTCAGAAGTGTTTCTCCCACATGATTCTGCACGAGAGGATCGGCATTCATCAGTAGCAGAGTGTGCAAGAGATCCACCTGGCCGGCTTCACTGAGAACGTGTAGCACGGTGGCTCCGTCTGCCTGGTACATCGGGCAAGATGCAAGTTTTGCTGCTCGCTTACTCCGTTTTATGATTTTATCCACCAGTTCCCACTTCTTTGAAGCAGCTGCCTCATGCAACACACTTCGGCCATTGCGGGTTTCCACGTCAGGATCTGCTCCACGTTCTAGCAGCAGATCGACAATTTTCCATCTTGACCGAAGGGCGGCTAAATACATTGCTGTGCAACCTTTGGAGTCCAAATGATCAAGTTCCACACCACGTTCTATACAGATCAGCACAAGGTCTTTTTTACCCTCTTTACACATGATGTGGAAGGGACTTTCACTCTTAGGTCCGAACGTAGATACAACGTTCGCAAGATCTCGGCAGCATGCTGTAAGGATCGTAACAATAGACCAGAGTTTTCCCCACACAGCGTGATGTAGCACTGTCGTACCTTCGTGGTCACCGATATCAGCAACAGCACCGTGATGAACGAGAGATTTTACTACTTCCCATGCTGACGCTTCAGCGGCCAGGTGCAGCACAGTGCGTCCATTATCAAAGACGCGATTCAGGTCTAGGTCCATCTGGACACAAACCTGACGTACATCAACCCTTTCCAAACACTCCATCGCTACGTCACAGTGAGAGCCTGACTTCAGCGCAGCAGCTAGTGCTCGCCCAAGACAGCCGATGCTCACGCCCTTGTATATGGCCAAGCGAACCACGTCCCACTGCTCGTGTTGCAGGGCGCAGTCCACGGCAAGATCTCTCGCGTCTTTTGGGAGACCCGATGATGCTGACCACAACAGTTCGCACACAGCAGCCCAGTTCTGACAGCTGATCATGTCTCGAAGACACAGTTCCATGGCTTTCTGTCCGTCGGACGTGTTGTATAAATGTTTCGCGATGCCTGCAAGCGTCCACCCTGTATGCTTTCTCTTGATTCCTCGCATATAGGCGCATACCAAGAACCCTTTGTCTGTAATGTCCTTCGAGACAGCGTGGAAGAGACTCCAGTTACTCGTATCCACAGCTATCTGCAGAGCGACGTGCAGCAGATAATCTCGAGCACGACTGAAGTGTCCGGATAAGAACAGTTCTGCCCATGACCGGTTTGCACATGCTTGCACGCAGGCTTTTATCAGGTCTTTCTCCAGACGACTGGTTTCAATCTGAAGCAGTTCCAGTGTAATGAGGCAGCCAAGAAAATCACAAACAGGAAAGAACGGCTCAGTTTCATATTCCTCCCAGGGAGGAACACTAAATGGTTTGTTGGATCTGTTACCTTCACGAAACTCAAAACGTGCGTGCTGTTTCAAGGCTACTGCCTTCTTTGGACAGAAACTTCTGCCTGCTTTTCTTGGGTGTCTCTTTTTCCCTGTCCGCATATCCATGGTCAGTGGACGGGGTGTGGGTGTGTTAAGCAAGGTGGCCGCCAGGAAAACGAGTGCCACTCCGTTTCGAGTGCGTCGTCATGCTTCATGTAGTGTTTGATTTCTGCCACCTGAGAAAACGCGGTGACCTGCGAGACACATGGGTTCACATTGATTAAAAAAAAAAAAAACCTTCTAGATAACATATAATAAAAATTAATGTATGCATGAAATAAGTACGCACAACCAGAAGTAAGGCAAGCGACTTAATCAGCGCATGATCCTTTCAGTGGGGTTTTTTGAGAAAGCATTACGGTAAAACCGATAATTGTACACACACACATACACACACACACACACACACACACACACACACACACACACACACACACACGTCACTAAATAAAAACAACTGATCAGTAATAAAAATCTGCTAAACTGAACAGACCCCCCCCCCTCCCTACACACACACACACACACACACACACACACACACACACACGTCGACGAAGAAAAAGAATATTCAGTTGGAGAGGGGAGGTGGAAGGGATTGGAACCAGTGGTTTAGTCAGTTTCGGAGCCCAGGATTGAAACAAATAGAGTTGTCACCCTATGACTAGTGTCGCCTATTTTGCCTCTGTCTTTCCGGGAAACCCAAGACAGCCCCTCGTGTGACATTTTCGAGAAACTGATACGGCGTGCACCCGTTACACACTGCTATAACTTACGCACGTACACATTAGTGATTAGACCGTTCACGGGAAAATGTGTCAAATATACACTCATGTGTCAACGCGGCTACAAGTTAACGTTTAATTCCTATAAGAGAACGTCTTCTGGCTTTTCGTCGTATTTTTTCAGTATTTGTTTATATCTCTTGGGACCACGGAGCCGGTCATATAAATGAAGTGTCACAGTGTACGAAGGAAACTGGCGAACAGAAGCAAATGACAAATGCACGTTAGTTCGGTACAATTTTGTACTGACTGACTCAGTCGCGTTCGGCGGAGGTTTTGAGTGGGCTGCCATGACGGTCGCGAAGACAAAGGAGCCTATGAATCAGTTTTCCGTTTTCCTGTGACTGAGATTTTTGTCAGTATTTCAGTGTGTGTGTATCAAAACGGCTGTGCACCACAACACACGTAAACTATACAGTTAACATACATGTACACACGTACCTGTTGGTTGTCCCAAAACGTTGTGTCGGTTTGACTGGAAAAGCTGATACATGTATCACTACGCAGTGATCATACTAGTAATCATGAAGTAGCTCCGAGAACCATCAAGTTTGACGACAATGCCGGTGTACTGACTCACTGAACACGCGGCCGGATTCAGTCAAATTGAGCCCACAAGGCGTGAACTGTTCCTCGGTTCTGAGCAGCTTGGGGCTGGAAGTGCCCCTGGTCAATGCAGCTTGTGGCTTGAGTGATTTGAAGTGCCTGGGGGTCCGTCAAACTGACAAGCCGTGGCCGGAGTACATCTGCCTTACTACACTGAACTGCTCTGTGAGTCAGCACGCTGCATTGCGTCGACTTATCGCGTGGTTTGTACACTGGGCATTGTGTTAGATTCGGGAATTTCCGCTCATATCGCACGCTGAACAGGTCAGTGGTGCCTACGGTCGCCGGAGAGAGAGAGGGAATTAACAGGTTACGGAACGGTATTACTGCTTCCGAGTCATGTAGTAGCACTGAACTCGGCTAAATATAGTAGAAAATCATTGACCCTTTTAAAATTTGAATGCAGAGTAAAAAAAAAAATGGCAGTATGGTGCTTTTTGTTGGCTTTGTAAACAAGATACATGCCAGTTAATAGTAATATTAGGGGAAAATGAGGCTGGCTTGTGGACTATTTGTATTCATGCGCGGCTGGCACAGGAGCCAGCAGACGACCGTGGAATGTGTGAGGGGGTATGTGGTCGCTGCCAACATTGCCAAAAAACGGAACATTGAAATTTGTTGAAATTTACTCTACACATGAGCTTATGGCTGTCTGATTTTTGTGAATTTTTTGGTGAATTTTAAAGCATTTCTAGGGTGTCATCTACAACGTTATGTGTAAGAGGAATATATAGCGCTTTCCTCCAAATTTGCATCTCTGTTGCGTAGCCGAAGAAGGGAAAATATACTCCGATGGTAACTTGAAATACCTGAAATAAATAATTTTAAAGCAATGACCTGCGTTGATAATACCGCTTTTGTCACCGGGAACATGGAACTTAGTGATTTCCAACTAGAAGAATGATCGGTTGGATCGGCGGCCGAAGTCAATAGTTACGGAATCAGACTGAGTCGAGTCAGTCGAGCCAAGTCAGTCAAGTTCAGTTCGGGGCCGGGGAGGGGACGGCTCACTCAATTTATATCCGAACTTGAACGGCTGATCAAGGAACAAGGAACAGATCTATTTCAACAGGTTGGCTGTTTTTGTGTTTCAAGCTAGCCTGTCAGTCTGACCTCACCTTCTCACGTGATAACGCAATGAGTTCCGGGTCGGCGCTGCACTGAAGTGATTAGACCCGGGGTCTGCTCGGGGAATTTGGTGTTTCTCCAATCTGTTTTCGGTCATTATCATGGCTTGATATTCTGTCAACTGGAAAGATACTATGGGACAGGCAAAAGGTATGTTGTGTACGAAACTATCATGCTTATCATATATGCTGCTATATAGTATACTCAGTACTGCATCATTGTGGTTGATTTATTCAGTCGGCCATACGAACAGTGCAATCAGTACCTGTTTATCTCAATGACAGATACATGACTCAGCCCAGTGTGTTCTATAACAATTCAGTATAGCTCACTATCAGAGCAGCGTGTATGTCTGTGAGAGTACAGCGTGTGACTGAGTCAGTTGCCAGCTGTTGTGTTGTGTCATGTTATGTTATGTCGTGTCGTGTTGTGTTAATTTCGTCAGTTTCGTGTCGTGTCGTGCCGTGTAGTCAGTGTTGTGTTATGTCCTCAGTGTCACGTCGTGTGGTGTTAAATTTCGCGTTGTGTTTTGTTGTCACAGTGTTGCGTTGTGCATGCTTTGCCAAAGACTGATGTTATGTGAATAGCACTGACAGTTTCTAAAAGCTTTCTGTTGTAAAACTTGAGGGCTGGTCGTCGATTTCTCGGAAATGACTTAAGGAGCACTATGAGCCTGTTTCTGGGAAAATAGGTCACGCGCATTCAGTTATCAGTACTCGTCACTGACATGCTTTCCAGTCAGTGCACAGTGGCTGCTATCATTACACACGTTTTCGGGGAGGGGCGGAACACCTGACTTGAACACACCGGCATAGACAATTGCGGAAAGGGGGTGGGGGAAGGAATAGAACAACAATGATGGGGATAACAACAACTTGACCAGCAACTGAAGTTCAGTGTCGGGGAAGTGGGGCTGGTTGGTCACAGTCATCACAGCTGTAGTGAATCATTGAACTTACCACTAAACCTAATACTCTCCTTATAAATTCAGGCGCTACCATCTGTGTGTGTGTGTGTGTGTGTGTGTGTGTGTGTGTGTGTGTGTGTGTGTGTTCTCACGTCTCTTCGCATAATATTATCTGAACGGACCCCATCCGATTCTATCTATCCACAACTCTATCCATCTGTAAATACTCATCCCCTCCCCCCTTCCCCCAGCTCATTGTATCGAGATCCCAGCTGTATGTTATGAAAGTGATGTGTGTGTGTGTGTGTGTGTGTGTGTGTGTTTCTTTTCAGTTTTCAAAACTGAAACAGAACGCAAAGAAACTTACTCGTGTAATTTTTCCGGTTAAAACCTAAGCTCTGGCGTCTTTCTAGTACCACAAATTATGGATATTTGTGAAAAAAGAAGGAGCGATAAAAACACATCAATATCTCTGCGTTTAGAGATACGACTGAAAACGTTTCCGGTTTGACTAAGCCCAACTGAAAATAGGTTCAGTTCCTGCGGCAATTATCAAAACTGAGTGATGATCACGGGCAGGAACTCCTGTTTTCAGTGTCACTCTGATTGCGACATGGTAATTCTAGCTGTTTTTAACTCATAAACTTCTTTCTTTTATGGTATGGTATGGTATGGTATGGTATGGTACACTTCTCCTCGGCGCACATATATCCATCTCTGCTGAAATGCTCACGGCGCCGCAGGGCTGGAGGACGAAGCAGTGAAAGCCTGCTGCCGCTAAGCGCTACTTTTTGTGCAAACTTCCACCCTGCTATTCACTCTGGTGCGTGCGACAGTATTTCTGTTTACCACGACACCGGCCACAGCCTACTTTTCTTCGAAAGATGAACGTGGGATTTTTATCGTGCACACTTGATGTATGCTTTTACTTTTAGTACACGCGATTGCACTCCACATCAAACAAAATATGAAATTTTAGTGAAGAATGGACGACTCCACTCCTCAAGCCCCGAGGACAAAGCCCCGCCCCTTTAAAGATCTAAGGTCCCAACAAAAAGCTTTCCGAAGTGTGAAAAGATTTTACAGAATCGACCGTGCAAGCACAGTCAATTCTGTCACAGTTGCAGAGTTTTCAGCGTCCCTGAAACCCCAATAAAAGCCAAAGGGCAGCTTGATTTCACAGCTCAGTTTGCGTTTTGACACTGAGCGAGAAAGATCGTGCAGCACTCAACATCCGCTAGACACTGTAGCGATGTGCCTCGCTCACTGACCAAAAGCCAAATAATGTCACGGCAACTCGAGCTCTGGTTTTATAAGGGTCCCCGAAACGCTGAAAACTCTGCAACTGTGACAGAGTTGCCTGGATTATGCACAGTTGAAGGAGTCGCAGGTTTAAAAAACGCAATGTTTGCGGCTTTTTGCTGAGATTGCAGACCATTAATGTGCTGTGTATTGGCAAAACACAGTACGTCCACGTATTATGGGAAAAAGGGGTGATTCCAAGATGAAAGACACTGACGTAATGGCCTTTTTTTCTCAATGACGTCAACGGACTTACTGCTTTCTTTCCATGTTTCAGTCATATCAAACTACACGTGCTTCCGTCGTCGTTGTAGTGTCTGGCAAAAAGTTTTTTTGTCAGACCATGCCATGCGCAGTGCTCATTTTGCCGCGGGACGCGACTGGTTGAATTTTGGGGGCTCGGCCCTTTTGATTGACAGGAGTGGGGTCGTCCACTATAGCACCTTTGAGCTGGGTGCAGCCGCAGAAAGGTTAAGTCTGTTTTCATGTGTTTATCAGCCCAACTCATGTCCTGGGACACGGGAAAGACTGATGCTGAAGACTGAAACCGGTATGATCTTCACAAGGCCTTCAACGTCGCCTTTGCCTAAACTGAAAACAAACAAACAAAAACGTTTTGCTGTCGAAGGCTGACACTACAGCTTGTAACAGAGTAAATAAGACCTACACGACGGCATTGTACGACAAAAAGCCTTTCGGCGACTGACGACAACACAGTGTTGTTTGCGTAGTCATACGCACCTAACTTCCGGAACGCCGGTCAGACAGAGCTTTGCAGTTGTTTTTTTCATCGATTTACTGACAGATTTTCCAGTTATCATGGATGCAAGACGGACAGGGAAAGTTAGACATTATGGAAAGCCACGCAAATGTTCATACCCGAAGAGGAATGGCGCACTGAACAAACATGCACGCTTTCAGAGAGCCATTTACAAGAGAGACAGAGAGTATAGTTGCGAGACTTCTGGTTTCGGTTCGTGTAGTTGTACATGTACAGAGATGCCTTGGGAAATGTACACGGAGGAACAGTCATTTCCGGTATGTGATTTTTTAGGCTGCGTTGCTATTTTGAGACTTCTTGACATTAGTCATGTTGAGAGAGACACAATAAAAGCTTGCGTGCAGGTGTGTTCCTACCGGCCTTGGGCGGATGTGTTCCTCAGTGGGCAGGCCGAACGCGCTCGGGACTATCTTCTGCATGTTGCTTCGCTTATCGCTGTCGACAGGAAGAACTGGAAGCTTTACAGCATATTGTTACCACGTTTAAATAGCAAGACGCTCTTTCTGTGTGCGTTTTCAAGGGGAGCACAAGTGTGTGGATGGAAAATGACAAAAAACGCAAAAACAGTGTACAATACAGACGACATACAGGAAGCGGCAGAGAAATGTCTTCGACAGTTGTTACATCCCGGACGATGGGGCATTGTGCGTGCTTTGTTACTCGCAGATATTTCTGAAGATTTTCGTGGCATTGCTTTTGATGCTGCCCTGCAGTGTGAGCAGTGGGATATGGTTCTGTTGGCCATAAACAGTGGGTTGAGCAGTCGTCGCCTGACGCGAACTTTAACTCTTTCTCTGAGGCCACCATATCACTGGGATGTGGCGCTGGCGTGTGTGGAGAAAGGGGCTGATGTACGCAATGCCTGTCCTGACATACATCTGGACGCGGCTGGTCACAATGACCAGCGGTGCATTCTGCTACACTACGCCGCTAAAACTTCCCAGTGGAATGCTGTTGAATATCTGGTCAAACAAGGTTGCAGTCCTGATGTCGCCGACTGCAGAGGCGTGACCATCTTACACCATGCTGTTTGGCAAAAGCAGTGGCGAGTTGCCGCGGTACTTTTTGCAAAAATGCAGAATGTTGCAAAAACGGTGTCTTCATTCGGCGGTGAGACTAAAAGTCCTTTCCACATAATGTGCGCAGCAGGCAAAACAGAACTTGTGAATGCTTGCGCAGAACTTGGAGCGGATCTTGACCATGCGGATTCCACAGGACACACAGCAATGTACTTGGCCGCCAGGGACTCACAATGGAATATCGTCGAGCTTCTGCTAGAACGCGGAGCCGATCCTGACCGAGAGGATGACAGAGGGCAAAATGTGCTACAGGAAGCAGTTGTTAGAGAGAACTGGGAAATGGCGCACAGGATTATTCATCACAGCAAGCGAGCTGGAGAACTGGCGTCAGCTCGAACTATGATATACCAATTCAACGGATGCACCGCCCTTCACCTTCTTTGTGAAAGAGGCCAGGTGGATCTCTTGCACACGCTGCTACTGATGAACGCTGATCCCCTCGTGCAGAATAATGTGGGAGAAACACTTCTGACTACTGCCATGTACGCCAGGGAGGGCAGAGAAAATCTGATTCGTGTCCTGATACAGTCCGGGATGACGACGCATCAGGCTGTCTTGAGTGACAGGGCTGCACGGCAATCTTCTGCTGCATTAATGAACATATTGCAGGTTTCTCCCATGGGTGTAGCGGTGACAAAAGGAATGCTTCAGACGGCCAAACTCCTGTACGCGTCAGGTGCGACTCTCAACAAGGAGATGCACATCCTGCTCAAACACCAGGTTGTGCAAGACCATTTGCCGCAGAACGGGCAGCTTGTTTTGGAATTTCTTCACCAGATTAACTCCGAGCCACGCCTTCTCCGAGATCTGTGTGCATTGAAGATCTCTCATCTGATAGGCTGTCGCCCGGGACGCGAGGACAGAGTCACACAATTAGGACTACCCCGACCTCTGTGTAACCTTGTACTTATGAATCAGCTGATGTCACAAGAGTTCACCGGTGACTGCGGGACTGAGGGTGAGGCTGGAAGCAGATTGCATTTCAGACGAACACTCAGGCGTCATTTTCGCTTGTTCCACGACGACGTATTCGAATTTTCTCATCTTCGTTTGTGCAGTGTACAAATTGGCGACCTGTGGCAGAGAACACAATGCCATCTTTCATTATTCGACTCAATCTCGCTCACACAAAATCGCTACCACCACGACCTACCGTCAGCCTCTACATTTTTGGCCCGGTATGGACTAGAGGCAGACACCTTTCAGTCCACCTCATCGCATTGCTCTTGCCAAGTCACCAGCTGACCAGTTCACTGTTCAGTCCAAGCGCCATGGAACGACGCTGGTGGTATATTTCAAGGAATCCTTGCCAGAAGGTGCTATCGATACAGATGGAAAGAAGACAGATATTATGACAGGGAACCCTTGAATTTTGCGCTCGTCATAATCTTGTTCAGTGACACGGCGGTGCACCCCACAGGAGCTGGCGGCTTCTGTCGAACTAGTCCGTGTCCACGGGAGGCTGGAACCTACCATTTGTGTTACATATTCAGTTTTTGTCGCCTGTAAAGCTGTTTACGATGGCAGCTCCTTTCTGCTGCAACGAAGTGCACCAAAAAGCTGACTGTACTGACCAGAAATCCTAAGACAGCATTACAAGCAAAAAGAAGTACATGTAAATCCAAGATGCGATGCGTACCGTAATCTTCCACAATCTGTTGGTTCACATCAGTCGAAAACCTCAACCGGCTAGCGCCATTTGTCTTGACCTACTGGACCAGTCTACGTGACGTCCCCTGAAGAAGCCATTAATTTTGAGTGAAATTCTGCCCGCCGGTACTAATCCCCAAAGGAGTGAAAACTGGCATTGTTCCTCAGTAGTCGCACGCACACACACAACTATCAAAATCACATCAGTTTTCTGTTTCGTTTTCTCCCGGGGAATTTAGGCGATTTTTCATTACTTTTCCTTGCATGCGATAGAATAATCGCACCTGCCTGGCACTACTTCGACGGCCCCTCATTGCTTATGACCGAGCTGCTCGTGCTTCACGTGGCGAGGTTACCCTCCGTGCACAGTAGTGTCTTCCTGGTGCTAGTGTGGGCACATCACGAGCTTTGCAAAGTCGTCATGTCACGGTGAGCACTTTAGATGTCATCCCTGTGATTGGTTTAAACATTTTATTCATGGATCACCGACAAGCAACAAACAGTAATGCATTGAAAGCGAGCACAACAAGCAAAAGCTTATATACGTGCTCATCTGAACCAGTTTGCAAAGAGCATGGCGGAGAGATTGACATGGAAAAATCTTGACTGAAGTATAAACACATGGGAGAGGAAAACAATTAAATAAATAAAAGAAGAAGAAAAAGAAGAAGAGAGCAGGAAGAAGAAAGGAAAGAAGAAAGAGCATATCAAACTTTACTGTGAATGGCGGCGGCGCCAACAGCCCGCGTGGACACTGGTTAAAATTTTAATTTAAATGGCGAAGCGACCCGATAAGTCAATAAATGTTTGTACTGTTTGAAAAATGTTTGTATTTTGATATAAAAATTCCGTAAGTAATTGCCACAGATCATCCCCCACACAGTCAGAAACGTGCTCCCCCCCCCCCCCCACACACGTGTGTGTGTTCCAATCACACGTGAATCAGCGATTTTGAAGGAGGCCCTAAATGGTCGCAGTCCAATTAACTGGACTGCTGTTGCGCATAAACACGAAGATGTAAATGTGTATATAGCTTATGTGTTAAGTCTTGTTTCGTTTGAAAAAAAAAAACTAAAAAAACACGAAAACTCCTCATGCTTTGGTAAACATCTACTTTGCGTGGAAGAAGAGTTAAACTACCTTGAGCCGGGCAGGCATGTGCGTGATAGTCTAGAAAGATGCGACTTGTAACTGTGTCATGACATGACTTATGGCCACACAGCCGAGACTTTCCCACTTCACGGGTGCGACTTTGTTTGTTATGACACATCTCATGATGTGGATGATTACACGACCGGCACCACAGGTGCCGTAGGTCCCGGGCCCGGTTTACGCCGGGATATTTATGACAGGAAGCGTGGAATGCGGCACTGTCACGCAGTCTCATACCACATAATCATAGCATCATCCGCATCATCATACATGATAAATATTGCCCTCAGCTTCCGAACCCTCCGTGGACTGATTAAAAACAAAAGCTATCACCATAAGAACTGACATATGCAGATTAAGAAAGAACAACAATAACTACAAAAACGCAGAACACAGTTCCATTTCACGGGAGTTTAAAAGCATTCCGTCTGTTATAAAAGCAGGAGTTTATTTATTTATTTTTTAAATAATCAGTGTCTTTCATTTTGCGGGGCTTGATTCGCCAAATCACGTGAAACGCATGAGCAGTAAAGCGGAACTCGAGCGCCGTTGTTCGTAAAAGGATCAGCCAAAAGAATCCACGCATGACTGGATGGCATGAGACACAGGTAAACGGTGTGCTCGCGCAGGTGAGACAGACACGGTTCATTGAGCACACAGTAAGGGTATTCCCTTCGGGCGTTACTCCGGTGTGTGTAGAGGTATGAGAGATAAGAGCCGGGTGGAAACTAGGGGGGGGGGGAGGGGGGTGAATGGGGGGGGGGGTCGCCATAGGGGAACAGAGCTTGCCGAATGTCTTGTGGGAGGAGCGAGGTAAAGCGACAGGGGTTGGGGCTGCCATTGTTCACGGTGGGCACATTATAGTAAAGTGGGCGGCGCCAGAACCACAGTTATACCCCTCCCCCGCTCCCTACCGGCCACAGTGCAGTATGTTTTCACACATATATATACATGCCTATAGATAGACATGACGGCAGATTCAGTCAGTCAGTCGTTTCCTTCACTCATCAGTGACTCGGCTGTGGAATTAACTGTCTGTGTTCCTTCCCCCCCCCCCTCAGTCCCCCTCTCCCACCCCCGCCCCGTCTCCTTCTTGAGTCTTGAGTCTTGTGTTGGGCCGTGGATTCAAATCAAAACCACCCACTGCCCCGGCCTCCTTCGTGAAGACACTTGCAGTCCATTTCATGCAAAGACACGACTGCGTCAGTGTGCGTGTGCCATCAGTGACCGCCTGAGCTCAAGTTATGCGGCGGAATTGCGCTTTGTCCCACAGAAACTGCATCTATCGCCGAAACGTAGAACACGTGTGAATAAGGCAAGTCATTCATTGAAGTTTGGGTATCATAGTATGGCTGTGCGTTTTGTGCACCCTCGACCTTCCAGCTTAGGGCTTAGAGCGCTAAACGAGAAATGACAATGCTCCAAAGAGTCCCGCCCACTTCAGTTCAGATCCCACCCATTTTTACTAGTCACCAGTCTTCTAATTCACGCCTATCGTTATTTTCCCACTGTGTACGGCGGCCCCTCCGGCCCCTCCAGGACCCCTCACGGCACCCGGCCCTCAACCCCCCCCCTTCCCCATCCCTATCCCTTCACGGTCCAACATTCCTGGTGTCCTGTTCTCGTTTTTCACTGCCTCACACTGAGCGACAAGGCGTTGTCCTGCATTCATTCAACACGACCGAGAGGTCCACAAGGACGCCAAGAGAGACTCGCGAGAGAGAGAGAGAGAGAGAGAGGGTGCTGATAAAAGCCTCAAACACGCACGCATTCACGCGCACGCACTGAGCGCACAAGGAAAGGATAGGAAACCACCGGACCGTGACTGATCTCTCCGATAGGATTTGGAGGGATAAGCTGGTAAAACCTTGCGAAAGCAATAGTCGGCTCGGCGGTAAACAGTCCCCGGCACCTGACACCGCCCAGAGAAGGGGATATTGGAAACCACTCGACCGGAAAGGTCAGCTCCTTGCGGAGAAGGAAGCCAGTGGGATTTGGGATCAAGGGGGGAAGAGTAAACACACCCAAGTCTCTAACGCATATATACAGTCACGCTTCGAAACTATAACTGTGAACAGAATGCGGCTTTGTCAACTGGATGGGTTGCAAACCGAGGGTAAGCCGTTGTGAGACTCGCACATCTGTAACTCTTATCGTATGCCTTATGGCAAATAAATGTTTTGTTCTGTACCGTCACACGACGAGTGACCGCGTTGAAGCCCGATATATTATTAATCATTTAAAATATTGTTACCTTCCTGCCTTTTTAAAGTGGACTATTCTGTTCTATTGCGCTGTTTTTAAAACGTCTCATGCCACATCGAGGTAATTGGAGACAAACTGACGTTTATTGATGTTGTCGTCACAGTCGTCTTTCAAGGGAGGAGGGGGAAGCGGGCAGTGGGGTGGTGTGGGGGGGGGGGGTCGCGAAGATGGACGTTGAGATTTGATTGGGGGGGGGGGGGGGGGGGGGGGGGGGGAATATGTTGTTACTGTCATTTGTTTGTGGTCTTCACCTTGACAGGTTGCGTATCCGACGCCGGCCCCCAATTCGCTCTCAAGGACAGCTGCGGAGACTATAGGAAGACAAAGTAAACATGGACATGTTTTCCGGGGTTAGTGGTGGGAAAAGAAGAGGTAATTGTAAAGCCCTTTCAGCACGCCGGCCTCTCAGTCGCACGATGGGTGGTGTCCTTCGGACAATGCCCCTTTTTCCTTGTTGCAAGGCTCTGCTACTTCCTCCAACCACCACCCCCCCCCCAACCCCCTCCCCCCCCCCTCCCTTGCAAATCACCCCCGGGCCTGTGGCCCTGACATGAAACAGTCCAATCGAAGCCTCGAGCGCCCATTCTTCGGAACACACAAAGTCCTTGACTTTAAACCCACACCTTTCACTGAAGAACAGACATACACTCTGCCTGCGGCGAGAATGGAAGCACTCAGCCAGAAGGCGTTCGATCTGCCTGAGTGGCCAGTGAAAGGTCCTTAATTTGCCGCCAGGTGGCGGGCCTGTCGGTCACGCGGGCCCGCACACGTAATCTGAGTAGCCTACAGTATCGTTCCGTTTTGCTTGGGCGTCCAGCAGCCTCGAGTGTTTGTTTTCCGAGTAGTGAAAACTGTACGAGCTACTTACTCAGTGTTTCCGCAAGATCGGCCACGTCCACAATGTCAGTGTTCCGTTCCTCCGTGTCTGTAGCTGTGCACGGAGCGGAACTAGTGCATGTGGCTTCAAGTCTTCAGTACACATTGGGCGGTTGGCGTGGTCAAGTGGGTTGGTCCACTTCTGTGCTTATTGCAAAACGTTGTCCGTTTCCATTGGCGTCTTGAAATGGACCTGTTTGTACATGTATAACTTGTCCACCACAGTCAAACTAACGTGGCCTGGCTGGCAGTCTCACTGGATTGAGTAGTGTTCAGCTGGGTAGCTGTCCCTTCCGCCATAACTTGGCTCCAACAGACCCACAACCAACTTAAAAAGCGACCTAAGTCAGTTTTAATGTCGACTGATCTTATGTCTGCCAGCTGCAGAATCAGTGGCTTTCACAGTTTGAAACCCTAAACACTTATTAAAAGGTCAAAACAACAACAGCAGCCCCCACCCCCCTACCCCCCGCTCTACCCCAAAGCAACAACAAATCACACTGGTTTGGGTTTCATGATTCGGCCTTTGGCCCCTCTTTGGAACTGAGTCAGTAACTAGTGAAGGAAATCTTGGTTGGTTGGTTAGCTGGGGTTTATCGTCCACGCCACAACGAGGTGATTGCAGACGGCCCTAGGGGGCGGGTTATGGGGGATGGGGATAGCTACCCTAACTGTACAGTCCAGCTGAACACTTATTCAATCCAGTCAGACTGCCAGGTCGGCCACATTTTATGTATCCTTGACTGTAATGGACAAGTTACACAAACAGATCCAGTTCACAGTCAGTGGAAGTGGGGCAACGTGAAAAAGGCCTGTACAAATTTTGACCCTGTCGGGATTCGAACCCGGTACCTTTCGATCTCGAGTCCAACGCTCAAACCGTTGAGCCACCGACTCCCCCTAAAAGAAGGAAATCTGGCCAACGCCAGTTATTTATAGATCGTACTAACCCTTCCCATCATGCCCCCCCCCCTCACTACACAAAACACACACACACACACACCACTTAAAAAGCACTCCTCCCCCCGACTGTCTCTGAATGAATCGAACAGCGTGTGGCGAGGGCTCTCACCCTCACCAACAAACGTCTTTGGGCGCGACGCTTCGTGTCAGTCCACGGTGACTCACAGGTTCGCAACTAGACGTGTTTAAAGAGCTTCTAACAACAACACCGCGATATTTACATACTGCCAAAAGAAAGATCAACATGTTTTCGTTACTGACGGAAAAGCCTTCGGGGTGTACTGTTCCGTGTGCGACGGGTCTACGGGTCACGTGAAACTTTTTTTTTTTTTTAAATTTGATACACTCAACAATGCTGAAGGTATTGCGGGAAGATTAACACATCCGCGAAACTGTTTGCAATGTGAGACGTCTTGTGCGAAAATACTAACCAAACTGAAAACAGATCCGATTTCATCTCTTGTTCGCTGCGATCAACCACCCTCGAGTTCCCGGCTTTGTCGCAATTGAGAGCACCATATCGTGCAAGAGTCCGTATCACAGTAAAGCTTACATACATCTCACCACTTCGGACCTCCGGGTAGTCTCCTCACATAGTGATGTTTCCAATTCAGTCCAGTGCAGGCTTCGACCTGCAGTGTCCACTAGTAAAGTGCAAAGGTACTCCACGAGAACACTTAAGGTAATACACACCATCACCACTGCTCTAAGTAAGGAAAACAGAACCTGCCGGAGGCTCAGTTTTGCATGTTTGCCCGAGGGTAGGAAGGTAGGTAGGTAGGTAGGTAGGTTTGGGGGGGGGGGTTACGTTCTTTTCCACCACATACGGGTGATATCAAAGACGGGGCAACGATGAAAAAGCCAGCACAAATATTTGGCCCCAGCCGGGATACGAACTCACGACCCGAGCATTAGAAGTCCAACGCTCTACCACTCGGCCACTCCGGCTCCCCTGTTTGCCCGAGAGATGTCAGTTCTCGCTGCTCTGAGGTGTTGAGCATTTTCCCCATTCTAGTTCATATCTTTCTCTTCTAGTGTAAACATCGCTGAGTTTCATACATCATTGCTTACTGCACGCAAGAGCAGTATAGAGTTCCACTAAAAATATCCCGTGGGGAACACTGGGGGCATCTATGATAAGCTAATTGGGGATAAAAACACGTTTATTTTTCAGAATGCTGATGTTCAGATAGACACATGATAGATCAGAGACACGCATGATAGGAACATTGTACACACATACATAATTTTTATGTACATGTATGATATAATTAAAAGTGATAAAATCTTTCATTTTCTGTGTCTATGGTTGTTACAAAGCTTAACATCCAAAGAAAAACATTACATCTATGTTTAATCGGTTTTTCTTTTAACAGTCATTCTGACTCTTGCTAAATATAGTACTCTCGCTGTCGTCGCCACAAGGGAGACTGGGTGAGGGACGCAGCCTAACACAAGAGCACAGACACACGCCCACAGTTTATGCTCATTATTCGTCCCCCAAGTGTCGTCTCTCATCGAGATCTCGCGTGAAGTCATGCGATTATCGTTCCGCCGTCCCAGTCAGTTCCCGTTTGCACGTGAGACGAGCCTATAGCCATTGACCGTGTTGTACCAACCGTGGAGCGGCAATGAGGTTGTGGGAACCAGCTATTTGCAAAACCTTGTGGTGCTCAGTCCCAAGTGTTAAACCAGTATAGAGGAACATGACACGTGAAGAGGCCTTGGGTTATTTGTGCTATTACTTCCCTTTCGTAGTACTGCTCGTGAATTGTCTGTCACCCATTGAGACTAACTGTAAGCCATGTATGGTAAAAGCTTAGTATAGAGCTGTTGCTCATACAAGTTAATATAAAGTTGTTAAAACATAAGTGACAACCAGCGTCGTGCTTTTCCAATGCCGCTTGGATTGTTTGTCCGCCAGTTTATTTTGTTGTTACTGGGTACTGAGCACAGCACAAAGTGTACCACGTGATTCGAACGTGAAACAGCTCCATATCATCATTGTTAGAATTACATTATTGTTAGAATTGCATTATTGTTAGAATTGCGTTATTGTTAGAATTGCGTTATTGTTAGAATTGCGTTATTGTTAGAATTACATTATTGTTAGAATTACATTATTGTTAGAATTACATTATGGTTAGAATTACATTATGGTTAGAATTACATTATGGTTAGAATTACGTTATTGTTAGAATTACGTTATTGTTAGAATTACGTTGTTGTTAGAATTACGTTATGGTTAGAATTACATTATGGTTAGAATTACATTATGGTTAGAATTACATTATGGTTAGAATTACATTATGGTTAGAATTACATTATTGTTAGAATTACATTATGGTTAGAATTACATTATTGTTAGAATTACGTTATTGTTTGAATTACATTATGGTTAGAATTACATTATGGTTAGAATTACATTATTGTTAGAATTACATTATTGTACACCATGCATTGTGATAAACCTGTAGTAAGACTAAGAGTTGTGGTCAATGTCGCATTTTCCTGTTGTTTTTGCTGTTGTGGTTGTGGCCTTGATGGTAGTTTTCCTGAAATATTGTTATTTGCGCTGTCTTAAGTTTTTATTTAGTTTTCCGAAACTCAGTGTTGGCTTTCTTGTCCCCTCTTGGTTTTACCCTATCATTGTTTGTTCCTGGCATTTGCAGCTTCCACAGTCGGTAAAGGAAGAGAGAGTTTACCATGAGAATGACCACTGCATTAAATTGATTTGATTTGGAAATTACATGCCTGACCAAGCTGTTCTTTGAGTCAGTGTGTGTGTGTGTGCGTGTGTGTGTGTGTGTGTGTGTGTGTGTGTGTGTGTTGAAATCGCATGTCAGGTTGCCCTGTGTGTGTGTGTGTGTGTGTGTGTGTGTGTGTGTGTGTGTGTGTGTGAGAGAGAGAGAGAGAGAGAGAGAGACTCTCCAACCCCACTAAAACCACGATACATTAACACAGCGGCAGCACGAAACATGGGGACTGAAAGCAGGGTGTAATTGAGTCAGCCCTAATCACGGTAATCATACCGATTACAGCGACAGCAGCGAACAATCCATGGGTCAGCGGTCCTGCCCGCTCTTTCCACCGCGAGGGGCAATTGATATTCGCATCCGGCGACAATAATTGCTGCGCCGGTCGCTTTTTGTGCGGGACTGCTGTTTGTGCGGGCTTAACACGGAGACGCCATTCTGCCGTGGATTCATAATGTAGACCTTTATTGTTACTGTACCATAAGATTTTTAAAAAAATTCTTTTTATCGACAATTGAGTAAATTGAATATAGATGCACCAGATGTTCGATAAAGAAGGGAGATGATTAAAAAAAAACAAAAAAAAAACCAATTGCACTTTGACCGATATCTTTACTTTTATTTCCTTGCCGAAGGGTATTCCTGCATGTGCCTTGGTCACATAATAATAATAATAATAATCGCTTTTTCCCAAATATTTGGCTCAAAGCGCCGCGAGCTAAACCCAACACGCACGCTCCCGTAAATCACACGCATTCTCTATGGACACGAACACATAACAATCCATTGTTGCGAATGGCCAGCTCAGCAATTAACGTTTCGGAATGACAATAATAATAATAATAATCGCTTTATCCCAAATATTTGGCTCAAAGCACCGCGAGCTAAACCCAGCACGCACGCTCCCGTAAATCACACGCATTCTCTATGGACACGAACACATAACAGTCACTTGTTGCGAAGGGCCAGCTGAGCAATTAACGTTTCGGAATTTTAGAACTGCATTTATTATTTTTTTAAATTGTGTGGGCTGAACATTTCCAAAGCACATAATTATGATTAATCACGCACAATATGCACAATAATTATGTCTCGACTCAGGCTTGACAATGGAGAACAAGTTTGCCGTCTACACCTGGTGTGACGATCATTACTGATCAACGCTGACGAACGTTCCGCATTCAGCGGCTTACAGTAGTAAGCACTGTCGTCGGTTGATGCAGGTATGACATGGATGACACATTGGAGTAGGGACACTTCAACCCAAGAGGTTGGTCGTGTGGTGGATTGGCAGGGGTATCAGTGGGGAGGTGGGTGGGGGAGGGGCGGGTGGGGGGGGGGAAGGCAGGTAGTTAACGTCCTAAATTATGATTCGAACTCACGACCCGAGCTTTGGAAGCCCCGAACACTTGACAGACCCAACCAAATTTAACCATGGATGACTCGAGTGGTCTTCGCTGTCGACACGACGGACAATGAACAACAACAAAAACAAAAACAACGACATGTATTCAGTAAACTTACTCTCTTGAGCTGCAAACACTGAGCATGTGGTACGGGAGATGAATTACTAGCGGGATTACACGTAACCGGTCAGTGTCAAACACGGATCTCAACAACCGATCCGCTTTCACTGCGTCGCCGGTCCTGAGCCACCTCAAGGGTGTGGCTGACGTGTAGAGCTACACTGGCATCACGTGATCCTTGGTTTGGCGGCCGGGGAACAGGGGGAGTAACTCCTGTCGGTCCTACGGCTTCACGGCCCAGTGCGGGTACAATGGGAGATGAAATTACTCGAGTCTACCATTACAGGCAGAGGCCACCCGTGCCCACCCGATGCCGCTTCGCCATAATTGAGCAGTAACAAGACCCTTAACAACACGTCGTTAACTGCACGGAAGGCGGAGAATTACTGCCCCCCTGCGCTAGATGTGTGGTGCGCTGGCCGCCAGGGGGCGCCGCATTAGCGCTAGAGAGTGCCTTCAAGGCACGCCACTCTCTCCGGCAGTTTGAGTGCCATTGTCCTTCGCGGACAGTCAGTCGGGGCCAAAATATTGTCACCCGTTTGTACGCGCAGTGATGTAAGAGCAGACGACAGGGGAATTATCGAGTCAGCCATAATTGATCGGCTGTTGGTTGGTGTTGCGCAAACGCATGTCACTGTGGAGGAGGTCGTGACTGATTCAGTAAGCTAAATGTAGAGGCGTTGCGAGTCATCCCTCCCCCCCCCCAAAAAAAAAAAAAAAAAAAAAAAATCGATCGCGAAACCCAGATTTGCAGCTTGTATACATGTACAAGCACCTCCAACGACCTATAATGTGGTTAAAACCAAACAAACAAACAAACAAAAAACACATAATGGGCAAAAACTCGGTTTGTGATTTTCCCTCACCAAATCGAGTAACTATTTAGTATTTACGTCAAGTTGAGATTTGTTTTCAGTGCCTCTCTCGCCTTCGAACTGAAGAAGAGTAACCGACGCGCACTAGTAAACTCTTCCGTGTGGGTATCTCAGTGTCCCCGCTTTGCCGCCCGACAGATTGACCAACTTTTATTCGTGCCGAGCTTACCCCCCCCCCCAACACCACCACCACAGTTAGAAACAAAACAAAATCGAAGGGACAAAACTAGGAAGATAGCAAAATAGCAAAAAGTCCCCCGAGGGGCCATAACTCGTGGCAACTCAGTTGCACTCTCTGGGGCACAGAGTCTTTCAGTGGAAAGTACCTCTGTGCACGGTGGGGAAATGGCGCTCACTGCGCTACCGGATGGCCCTAAATTGTCTCGGTGCTCTCAAACACAAGGTCGCGCACTATGTCATCCTTGACCAGCTTTGAACCCAGAGGGATCCTCAGTGGCGCAAGTGATGGCAGGCTGTCTTCAGAGTGAAAGTAGGTGTGTTTCTGAATCAGAGACATATAACATGTCTCTGTCTAAATGGACAGATCTATATTACATTCAGTCCTAGAGCACGGGTGTGTATGCTTTTGTAATCGTCCCTTATTCCACCACAAGGCAGGTACGTGATCGTCTGCACCGTGCAATAATACTTGCCTGTAGAGTGCAGCACCCTTGCCTGTCAGAGTGCAACCCCCTTGCCGTTTACTCACATCCTGTTGGATCAGTGTACCACGTAAACAGTGCCAACAAAGCGCAACAATAATTGTCCGCTGGCAAAGTCGGATTTTGCCCAAACGAAAAGTGGTCGGATATTCAAGACTTCGTTTCAGATCGAATCATATGACACACAAGTCTCTGCTTTTCTAAAAAAAATTCGCCATTTTTGAAAATGGCGCTGGCTGTAAGCAGTCACATTTTCACGCCCCGCCGAAAAGGGACTGCACTCTGGAGTCTAACTCAGTTGTAGGGAGCGTAACTTCCCCTGGCAACGTGTCTGTCTCAGCCGCTGCTCAGGTAACTCCAAAACTCGTTGACTTCAAGAGTAAGACCACCTCCAGGGAAAAAGAGAAGAGGGGTTATGCCGACCTGCATGCCCCCCCCCCCCCCCCCCCCGCCATTTTTTAAAAAAATGGGAAATTCGAAGACGATTAATTCTCTTGTGTCGGGGGTGGGGGTGGGGGGGGGGGTGGTAACGACCGGCACAAAAAAGCCAATCAAAAAAATATGCAAAGCACCCCGAGTACTTTAAACTAGCTACAAAATTATCTGACATGCAGATTACAGTCTTTTTGTCGTGAGTGTGATTTTTATTGCAGGGTAAAGCCCCCACATGGTGCGCTGTGAACGCTGATATTTTGATAAGGTACGCTTGCACGATGCGCGCAGATGGTTTTGAGGTGAAAAGCGGGTAAATTTAAAATAAAACACAAAAACAGACCCTGGTTGTTCAAAATTTAGGTGCAGTGACAGCTGAAATCTAGAAAGTTGATACCCCCGTTTTTGCGACACTTTTCAGGGTTTTTTTTTTTAAATTAAAAGAAATACATCAAACTATCGTTCATATTCCATTAGGGCAATTTGGCAAACAGAAAATGCATTTGCTGTACTGATATTTAAAGGAATCCGTATAATATGAAACAAAATGATAGAGTAGTGAGCATTAATACAAGTATACATTGAGGTTTTGAACGATGTCTGGGAACTTTCACACACTGAGCCTAAAGTTCCATTCACAGGCTAGTGGACCCCCCATGTGGCACTACCCAACAATACTAACACCCCCCACGTTAAAACCCAGCCACCCATCCCCAGTTGTGGAGAATGTGACGCCAGCTCGGGTGTCGTTGGGGCAGACTGCGTGCCCTATGGCTAATCCCCCGTTGAAGGAGCTCTTCACAGACGGAAACCACACTTCTCGTCCGGTGACAAAACGAGCACCTCTGGGCCAGGCTTTAGCGCTGGTAACTTGAACGATACACTGGGATAGTACACGCGGGATAGTACATGTATCTGCTTTGTTGGCACACAGGAACACCTGCTGGAGAAGCCGCACCAGTGTTGGCTGGCCCGTTGAACAGGGTCACCATGCCCTGAATCTGTGCGTCCGCTGTGTGGAAGTTGCTGCTAACCGAACTACGTAATACATGTAATATGTATGCCCACACTACGCTGCCGGCCTAGTTCAAATCACTCCTTTAAGACTCATCTTTTCCGTCAGGGAACTGAAAGAGAAAGACGGTCTGACTCCGTCATCCATTGTTTTTTGTTTGGTTTTTCTTTTTCTTCTCAATGTGTATCAGTGTGTGTGTGTGTGTGTGTGTGTGTGTGTGTGTGTGTGTGTGTGTGTGTGTGTGTGTGTGTGTGTGTTAGCGCAACGAATCCTCTCAACGAATTATTATTTAACTATTATGAGTACTGTAATGTATAGTAGTAGTAGTAGTAGTAGCATTACATCCCGCCGACCTCCTCAAAATGGACGATAAACTTCAGTCCAGTCTGTACGTAATTAAATTTGTGCCGCTCACTATGTGGCCCCCCCCCCCCTTCTCGATAACGGTAGAGTTCTGTGGATGTGACACTGCTGCTTCAACTCCTGGTTTTGACCACCCAGAGCCATCTTGCGATACATGACCTTAGACGTCACGCTCATCCCAATTACATGTATTTGTGAACGTTTGCAAGTGCAACAGCCCAGTTACTACCAAGTACACACACACACACACACACACACACACACACACACACACACACACACACACACACATCACATTTAATTCATAATGTCCGCATGCATTTGAATTTGGCTTTGTAGATTGTTGCACTTTGATTATACTCGTGTTTGCTGCAATACTGAAGAGCCGTTAGTCTTGCCTGATTTCCGCATACAGGGCCAAAACCAGGAAAGAGTTAAAAACGTGCGATACTCGTGCGCGGTACGAAAAAAATACTATAAGATGACCACCTTGTTTGTATGTAAAACACCCTCTAACAGCTCTCGAAGTCGATATACGTAGTGAATAGATCTGGGCCCGTACGTAATAGTCGAGGTTAGGGCTTTTAGCCCCGGGTTAGAGTCTAACCTCGAACTAAACTAGCTCTAGGGTTAAATTTTCAGTTTGTTGTTGTTGTTGTTTTAAATCAAGAAGCGGGCCCATTCCAGCAAGGTGCCTAAGCCATTGTAGAAGGATTTTTTCTTCCTTTCTTCGCTTCCTTTTGTATTTAATTTTGCTTTTGGGTTTCTTTTGTCATAGTCTGGGTTAAGCCCGTAGCCGTGGGTTAAATTAACCTCGACTTTTATATACGGGCCCTGATGTTCTCTGTTGGCGGATTACATGATGTTCCTCGTGGCACACGCTTCATCCCGTTGAAAACTGTGACGCCCTGGCAACTCCCAGCACACGTTGTTTTTAACATGTACCTCTTGCGTTTCAACAAGGATCCTGTCCTCGGCGCATCACCGCGGTGTCACCTTACACGACAGACAAGCGGCTCACATACGGGATGAACATTGAGGCTGACGGCGCCCAGTGAGTCGAAACACCGAAATCTGGTAGAATAACACGAGTTGGCGACGCAGCAGCGTCTGCTGTAAAGGAGGCAGCTTGACTGACAAGCACAGTGCGGCTTTAACAGCGACAGGTTCTTGTTACGGAGTTTCATCTCACGTCCGCAGCGGCTTGTTGTGGATTGCTGTGACAAGCTCAGGTCAACGCACAGTAAAGCCGCCGACATGGCCTTTGTCTTAGCATACGTTTGCGGTCGCGGTCGCGGTCGCGGTCGACAATTTTTTGGAAATGAAGAGGATTGCTTGCTTGTGCCTCTGGAGCTGGTGGACTGGGGAAACACCACTCAGTCTGCACCAAGCCTTCTCTTCCACTGGGACCAGTTCCGGTTGTGGATGATTGTTCTCGCCTCTGCAGGTCACCGGGTGGCTGAGCTGCTCCATTTTGCTGCCTGCCTTGGAAAGAGCATCAGCCTTTTCAGTCGTTCCCTGCGATCACACAGTGGGATGGAATCCACTGGACTGTGACGGTGGACTGTCTTGAGAGATCGCGGAGGGCGTTCTTGATGTCTGAAACTCCTGACTGACAAGCTTGGCATAAGAGCCTACAGTTCAGCCCGCAACATCTATCTCATACTGGGGGTAGTCCTTCGTGATGTCCTTAACCCCTACTGTGCACCAGAACACGTGATTTTTCGGGTTGAACTGTAGACTGATCAAGGAAATGTCATGAAAGTTTCACGACAAGACACGATGAGTTCAGCCTACTAATAGTCTTTAACTACATTCTGCATCGTCATAGTCTCCTATAACCTAGTCTCAGTAACCTTAGTATTGTACTGTGTTTCTGTTTTAGTTCATAAGGTCTAATGGGAGTGTCAGTCACAGTAGGAGTGCAAGCGCGTGATCGTAAGACATAGTGTGACAGGGCCCATGGATGTGTGGGTGAGTGAAGCCAGCTTTGAAAACCAAAGCAAATTCCTAATGCTGTAACTCTACATTCGGTTTAAACATCAATTTCAATTTCTTTCTCTCTCTCAGCAACGGCAAGGTTGAAAATTGGTCTGACGACCAACACCTTTTTTACCGTTGTAAAATAAAGATTTCTTATAACTTGATGTTGTTTATATAACATATGGTTTTCTCATTTTGACCTATATATACCACAAACACATCTTCTGTTTCACCATTTCAGTCATTTGTTACGTTTGAAATCGTCCTCGCATGTTCTCGCACTTTCTCGCACCATCTGGACGGATCAGTCGTTCCGGCGTGTTCAGTCCTCACAGCGGCTTTCACTGACTGATCCCCGGCTCAAGTCAACCACATCGCCGGGTGACCACCTTGTAAACCCGCTATACATTGTACATTGTAGAGTATTCCTCTTGTGCATCCTCCCCCCCCCTCCCACTTCCCCCTTCTCTACCACCGCCACCACCACCACCAGCACGCTTAACGGGAGTGTACACTGAATGACTCGCGCGCCATCAGTGTATACTGATGAGGAGACTGAGACAATCATCTCATGACCTTTCTCCCGGCCTCAGTGAAGACGCATCTGCACCACTACCGCTCGCGGATAACGCTCAGTTTTGGTCAGTGTGCGCCGGGAGTGCAGCAACAGTCTTTGTATACAGAGAAAATGAGTGCTAAACTCTCAGACCGTACACACTAAATACCCGGCACAAGCCACACTCCCAGCTACAAGCAAACACACCGTTGAGACGCAGGGCTAGTTCTCAGGTGTAGGTAGGGATGGAGCGAGGAGGATAAGTAGGTGGGTGGGTGGGGTGGAGCGAGAATGAGAGGGGGGAAAGGGTGGGGGGTGGTGGTGGTGATGGTGGGGGGCAGCATCAGGACAATACCGCTCCCCCCTCAACCCCTAGGCTCGAACCAGACTTGTCTGCGCTATGCCAAAGGCCGCGATACATTATGCCTTTTGAAGGCGATTTCATTTGAAACAGATTGTCAAGTGGTGCCCAGCCAAGCGAGACCGGCCTGTAGCCATGTAGTTCATATTAGCGCCTGTGTCGGTGGTTCCGCGCGGCTCAGGCATGTCACACTTGACTTGGCACGCGCTGTCAACCGTGTCCACCTTGTCAGCGAGCTACCCATTGGCTGCGACGCCTAGGTGACAGGTTTTCGCGAAGGTGGAGCCGAAGACGTACGGGATCGTCCAATGGGAGGTTCCGTTACAGGGACATGAGTCACCGCGGTACAGTAAAGTACGCACCGCGTGGTCGGTCAGGACCAACTTGAATCAAGGGACCAAACTGCGTCTGTGGTTAATAATAATTAGTGATAATAGTTCCGATGCCCTTAATGACCTGTACTGATTAGAACTGAACTCAGCGCGGAATGAAAAGGCCCCCCCCCCCCACACACACTGAACAACAACAACTACACACACACGTACGCGCGCGCACACACACACACACACACAACCTTTTCCTTAGGTGATGTAGACGAGAGGGTGGGTGGGTGTTTGGGTGTTTAACGTCCTTTTCCACAACATACGGGTGATATCAAAGACGGGCAACGATGAAAAAGCCAGCACAAATATTTGGCTACAGGGCATGATCTTTCAAAGTGTAGAAAATGAAGGCATTTGAACAACCTTCTCGTAAAAATACGTAACATGACCAATTTCTTTAAATGGGTGATGGCTCTTCGAAAACTGTGGCAAGAGAAAACTTTAAAAGTGACCAGCTCATGGTCAAAGCGAGGATACTCTAACTGCAGCGAAGAATTCTCAATAGACGAGTTGCTTCCCTTGAACGCCCTTTTCACACACGACGGGTTGCGTGATTTGATTCTGGCCTGCGACGTGTGAACCTTTGTGTGTTTGTCTTGCAACAGGGCACAATTGTTTGAAATTAAAATTTACGACAAACACCACAGACATCAACATCGAATGCACTCCAGTTCCAGAGCCCCTATTGCAAACCAATAAAATGTTTTCAGCCTCGAGGTCAGTGATACCAGTTCAAGCTGCAAGGACGACAGACTAAACTGCCTCTGTAGCTCTGTGGCCTTTGTGACTAGCTCTCTGTCATTACGTTACTTTGTCTGATTGTTGCCTCTCAAGGTTTTAATTTTTCAGAATGATTCCCTTGAAATCAGCTCAGTCACGGACAGCACCACTGCCGGACGCCTCAGCCTGTTGGTAATATGACCTTCATCTTCAAAAGGTCCTGGTCATGGCTTTCTGCATCATTAGGAAAGAAACTCTTTGATGTTGATTCAGGCTTTCACACAAATACATGTATATTCCACTTTCTGCACGATTACTGTAGTCAAAATAAACATGATGAGCGCATTCCCATTCAAGCTATTGTGTAGACCTTCTTCGACTGAGAGAGAGAGAGAGAGAGAGAGAGAGAGAGAGAGAGAGAGTTCAGACGCACAGGACACATCATCGACTTCTACGCGCCGGCGGTCGACGGTGACTTGATGACGGGAGGTAAAAGAATGCGTAAAAAGCCTAAAATAACAATATGAACTAAGAAAGGGATTTTGTTAGTAATGGTATTTATCATGTGAACTAAGCTAATATGACGATCAGCAATGTTGTTTGGTGGTTGTTATCTTGGCGTGGGGAGCCGGGGTGGCCGAATGGTTGAGCGCTTGACTTCTAATGCTCGGGTCGTGAGTTCGTTTCCCGGCTGGGGCCAAATATTTGTGCTGGCTTTTTTGATCGTTGCCCCGTCTTTGATATCACCCATACGCGGTGGAAAAGGACGTTAAACTCCCAAACACTCCCGGCCACCCATTCACCCGCCCCCTGAAGGACTAGGGCTGCATTTTCCGTCCTCAAGAATATGACCCCGAGCGCTGTTTGCATCACTACATTCAAATGCATTGATTTTTTTTCCATTGTAAATATTTACAATATGTCACACGCAGCGTGAAAGTCTGACGTCATGCTTGAAGGAAGAAAACTGATGACGTAGGTGAATGACGTAGGGGAAGAAGGGGATGTAAGTCGAGGGAAAGAAGAGCCACTCTCTGGGGCACAGAGTCTTTCAGTGGAAAGTACCTCTGTGCACAGTGGGGAAATGGCGCTCACTGCGCTACCGTGACGGGCCTAAATTGTCTCGGTGCTCTCAAACACAAGGTCGCGCACTATGTCATCCTTGACCAGCTTTGAACCCAGAGGGATCCTCAATGGCGCAAGTGATGGCAGGCTGTCTTCAGAGTGAAAGTAGGCGTCTTTCTGAATCAGAGACATACATAACATGTCTCTGTCTGAATGGACAGATCTATTATTACATTCAGTCCTAGAGCACGGGTGTGTATGCTTTTGTAATCGTCTCTTATTCCGCCACAAGGCAGGTACGTGATCGTCTGCACCGTGCAATAATACTTGCCTGCAGAGTGCAACACCTTGGCCTGTCAGAGTGCAACCCCCTTGCCGTTTACTCACATCCTGTTGGATCAGTGTACCACGTAAACAGTGCCATCAAATCGCAACAATAATTGTCTGCTGGCAAAGATTTTGCCCAAACGAAAAGTGGTCGTTTTCATCAAACCATGCGATAGTTGCTTTTAAATCACCCGCCAGTGCAAACTTTCAGTGAGTTAACTATGAGTGCTCTACGTTCGAAAATACTAAGGAAACAGAGAGCGAAAGTGTGAGTTACGGCTTTCCATACCCCACTCAGTGGTTTCTGAGTTCACAAAAAGACACTCCAGTTACGTCATCGGTCAGCGGCCTTGAAATGGAGATTTCTGACCTTCTGCTAAAAACGCTGAAGACGGATGAAAAATGAGGTGACGTTGACTGCATTTGGAAAGACTCTACCTGGAAACGTGTAAACAAGTTCTGTTTCACACAGCAAACATGTCTTTATATATAGAGAGTTTAAGTCAGCAAGAGATAGGTAGAATTCTCCAGTCAGACAGAACAACGGAGGGAAAGGGGAAAGGTTAGTTGAAACAGCCGAGAGAAAGAGAAAGAGGACCAGTCAGAACAAAACACCAGAGAGGGTGGTGTGGGGTGGGTGTTTGGGAGTTTAACGTCCTATTCCACCACGTAAGGGTGATATCAAAGACGGGGCAACGAGAATAAGGCCAGAACAAATATTTGGCCCCAGCCGGGGTTCGAACTCACGACCCGAGCATTGAGAGTCCAACGCTCTACCATTCGGCTATCCCAGCTCACCAACACCAGAGAGAAGGAGACTAGGAGAAGCACAGTGGAAAAAAAAAAACAACAAGGAGGAACGGCACCGTCCAAAATGTTGTTTCTCCAAATTTCATGTTATTTTGTCTGTTTTGTTGTTATTGTCGCCGGTTCTCCCCTCTCCAAGTCCTACCAACACTAGATCCGCTACGACCTCGACCGATTAGCCACGTGACGAAATCAAACTGCACCCAAAACCTTCTGTCTCTCCCACTTGGTGTGCAGTGAATTTTACTGGAATGTTGCATCCTTTTCTGCTTGGTGTTACATGTACTTGCTCCAACACCGTCAGTCCATATCTGGAAATTCTTCTTCTAATTTGCTTAACGCTAGATGGTGACGCCTGTAGCTCTGATGAATGTTATAGTCCTCTGATGAATGTTATAGTCCTCTGATGAATGTTATAGTCCTCTGATGAATGTTATAGTCCTCTGCAGGGCTGCCAGGTCTCCGTAGTTTTTCCCTGAGTGTAGCCTCCAGCCAAGCTACTCTCCTGGCAACATCATGTAGCTGGCAGACTTGGTAGGTGTTGACTGGTCATGGGGGCAGTGTCGCAGTGGCATCTGTCTGTCTGGCCAATTTGAGTTTGTTGAACAGGTGAGCATTCATCCTGTTGTGTCCAGTTGCTAGTCCGAACATGGTGGCTTGGTTGGTTTTGTTCAGATGATGGTAGCTGTCAGATGGATTGAAGTCGGATGTCAGATGGATTGAATGCTGCTGGCACCATTTTCTTGCTGCAAGGGTCTTGATGATTTTGTTTCCAGCTCCTGAGATTTTCATGGGGAATTCATGTTTCCAGGAGGGGGCAGCAGTGTGAGTCTGGATGGGTTCAGGTATGTGGTCGAGTAGTTCTGGTTCTCTTCTCCCCTGGATCCTGCTTTGATGTATAAAGCTTGATCGTTTGAGTCTTCCTTTTGTAGGTTGGCTCGTTCGACTGTGCTTTGCAGCCTGGGTCAGCACTTTGATGTCGCGCCCGTCATCTAGTGACTGGTGGTTTCCAGTGCCGAGATGTGTGTGCTTCGCATGGCTCCTGTCATCATCCTCATTGCTTGGTTCTGGACCTTCATGGTTTCCTCAGTATTGGACTTGGTTTGGTTTTTACTGTTTGTAACACTGTGTACGACAGTCTGGTGCAGACAGTGGGTTTTTTTTTGTTTGTAGATGAACAGAAGGCAAATGAGCACAACGGCCTTCAAAATCTTGGGCTTGGCCGACAGCATTGTAAATTTACTTGCTCCAACACAGTCAGTCCATATATGGAGATTCCTCCTCTTCTTCGTTGAATGCAAGATGGTGACGCCTGTAGATCTGATGAATGTTATAGTCCTCTGCAGGGCTGCCAGGTCTCCGTAGAGTTTTTCTCTCAGTGTATGTCCCTCTGGCCAAGCTACTCTACTTGCAACATCATAGAGCAGGCAGACTTGGAGTAGGTGTTGGCTATATAGTCATGGGGTCAGAATCGCAGAGGCATCTGTCTGTCTGGCTAGTGTCAGTGTGGTGATGACTCTTTTTAGTTCCTTCTTTTTGGGGTCTTGGAATGCACCATGAACAGATAGTGCATCCGAGAACACGGCCACCTTCTTGTGGGTCTTGCTGAAGTTTGATAGAAGTTTGTTTGCTGCTGACGGTATAGAGTATCCGCCTCAGCCTTGACGTTTATGGAGTATTTTCCTGTTGGTACTGGGATGTGTATCTGATGTAGACACCTCCATTCTGTGTTGCCTCTGTTGCCAACTCGTCTATTCTTTTTAAAGATACATACCGCAGCTTGTTTAAGCTCACAGATCGACCTAAGCTTATGATGGTGACTGAATATAATCTCATTTAGATGTGAGCAAAATCTGAGCCCATTCCGGGCCGCCGTCGCTAAGAGAAGAGTCAAAATGCACGTCTATCCGCTACTGTGGGTTACCCTGAAAGTGTTAAGCCATACGGTCAGTGGTATCCCGTGTCACTTAATTACCCTACAACTGTAAACACGTACACGATGCAGGCTGGCATGGCGTTCTGGTTCAGTCTCGTGAAGTCACAGGTCAGCGCCAGGCCCAATGCAGTCAATCTGACTTACTTACGGCAGTGTGCCTGTCTCCAAGCACCCGATGACCATGAATTTTGCTAGTTTCTTGCCTAGCACAAGTGTGTGAAGTACTGACACAGCTAACGAAGAAGCAATACTGACAGCATGGTGAAATCCAATGTTGACAGGCACATCCGAGTGACCGTCTGAAGGGACGTCACCAGTTTGTGAGGAGCAGATGAATAATAATGGCAGTGGCTGTACACGATACGTGCTACATGTAAAATCGAGCAGTGAGTACAGTTCATATCGGGTCGATGGCAACATTACAAGTTTACCGAGCTCTAACAGAGGACCACTGGCCCAACGAAACACTTTTTTCACACAGTAGGAGTTGATAAAGCTGCGGTATGTAACTTTAATGGAAGGTAGAGTAGATGTGCTGGAGGGTTAGGGTTTCCTTCATTTGTCAGGGATCTGTTGTTTCTGACTCCTGGAATTTCTGTGCAGACGGCTCGGAAATTCATTTCAAGTTTTTCCAGGACGGAGCAGGAGCATGAGTCTGGGTGGGTTCAGGCAGGTGGTCATGTAGTTCTGGGCCTCTCCTCTGACATACTCTAGCACTCATGGACATTGGTGAGTTCAGCCATGTAGTTGGTTGACAGCCTCACAGCATGCAGGGAGTTTGATGTGGTGCGGCCATCTGGATGGCAGATGAGAATTCTGTTTCCTCTGGTCTCGAATGCTGCATCAAAGCACCCATCTGTGTAGGCATGCGCCCACACTGGCGTGTTGTAGTTATAATCAAGTGTGAGAGACCTGTACATGTACTTGCTCCAACACGGCCAGTCCATATCTGGAGATTCTTCTCCTCCTTCGCTGAGCGCTAGATGGTGACGCTTGTAGCTCTGATGAATGTTGTAGTCCTCTGCAGGGCTGCCAGGTCTTTGTGAGTTTTTCCCTCAGTGTGGTGTCCTCTGGCCAAGCTAGAGTAGATGTGCTGGAAGGTTGGGGTTTCCTTCACCAGATCTATCTGGGCTCTTTTTTTTTCCTTCTGACTGCTGAAGTGAGAGTTCCATGCAGATGGCTGGGAAAATCATTTTTTTCCCGAGGACAGGGCAGCAGCGTTAGTCTTGATGGTTTCAGGCATGTGGTGAAGTAGTTCTGGGTCTCTCCCCTTCAGGATCCTGGGCTTGATCTTTCGAGTCTTCCTTTTGTTGGTTTGCTCATCCGACTGTGCATGGGGTGGTCAGTCAGGCTTTTGAACTATGCAGCCGGGGTCAGCACTTTGATGTCGTGCCTGTCATCTGGTGACCGGTGGTTTCCAGTGCAGAGATGGGTGTATCATTCTCATTGCTTGGCTCTGGATCTTGTTTGTTTTCTCAGTGTTGGACTTTGCTGCTGTGCAGGTCGATGCCATGGCATACTCTAGCACTCATGGACAGTGGTGAGTTCAGCCATGTAGCTCGTTAACAGCCACACAGCATGCAGGGAGTTTGATGTGGTGCGGCCATCTGGATGGCAGATGAGAATTCTGTTTCCTCTGGTCTTGACTGCTGCATTGAAGCACCCATCAGTGTAGGCATGTGTCCAGACTGGCGTGTTGTAGTTCCAATCAAGTGTGAGAGACCTGAGGGTGGCTTGTGACTAGTCTTCTTTGCTGGTCACTCCAGGGAAATCTGTTGCAAAGGTTTTAAAATTAAAGTTAACTGCAGTTAGCAATGCCAATTATTTTGACAAGTAATATTAAATGCCTTTACCAATTAAAACCAAACCATTACAGATTACAACAACAGACTACTGAAGTCACACAGTCATGATAAAAACTGATGTGATATGAAAGGGAAATCAGCATATCACACTCACAACTACACCAAAAACCCTGCTGTCTCTCTCTGTCTCTTCTCTCTTGGTGTGCGGTGAAGTTTACTGGAATGTTGCATCCTTTTCTGCTTGGTGTTACATGTACTTGCTCCAACACCATCAGTCCATATCTGGAGATTCTTCCTCTTCTTCGTTGAACGCTAGATGGTGATGCCTGTAGCTCTGGTGAATGTTACAGTCCTCTGCTGGGCTGTCAGCGGCTGTGACAAGACACAAAACAAATCAGTATCAGTCATATGTACATTTGTACAGTTTATGTGTTGGCGTAAGTTACAGTGCCCAGGAAATAAACTATTGTAACTTTCCACAATGTAAACATCTGCGACTAACCACTCTTTCACAGCAGATGGGCTTTTTCGGAGTTCTGACGTTCATTGTTATCTGTACTACTTAAGGGTGATATTGTTTAAGCTACTCCTGTATCCTCCAGTCCAAAGTAAAAGATCTTGCCACAAAGCAGGGGAGGTTTCCAGCACAGATTGCCTGAAACTCACATCCAGAAAAAACAAAAATTGTGTTAGTTATTGCATCTAAGCTGTAATAAAATAAGAAGCAACATCAAAACTAAAAAAAAGTGTATATCATCGCTTTCAATTAAAAAAAAAAAAAAGGTTTCTTTGATCAAACTTTCAAGGGCATTCTACTTTACCTGAAATCCCTTCCAAAATATTTCAGGTAATGATTGTCGATTTAGTTTCCCAAGATGACTACATACTGTACAATGGTTTAATTGTTGAGCGAACAATTTAAGATACATGTCTGTCATAATCATGAATTTAAATTGTGCTAATAATGCAAAGTATTACACATTAAATAAATAATCCGTGATGTTGATCCACCGAGTACATAATGATCCATGACCAACCTGAAATGTCTAAAGCACTCCCTGCAGGTCAGAAATGCCTCTCTCACTCTCTCAGGTCAAACGATGATCTGGATACAAGGGAGGGGACTGAGAGAACCTGGAGCAGGTATGGGGAAGGGAAATGGGGCAGGGTGGAGGGGGATGGCATAGGGGTGGGGATAGGGAGGGTAGGGTTGAGAGAGAGAGAGAGAGAGAGAGAGAGAGAGAGAGAGAGAGAGAGAGAGAGCACTAAGTTTAAAAAAAAAGAAGGGAAAAGGGATGTCCCACCACTCTTTCCCACCAGACAAAAGCTGCCAGTCTTGCCATGTCAGGAAGTCTGGAGTTTGGACTGATTTATTTAAAGGCCTATGTTCCAAAAGGAGGGACCCAGCACTTTCAAAAGCCAAACAATCAAATACCAGTGTACCAGAAAGGAATGCTGATTTCAAATAAGATACAGACAAAACAGATGCTGGCCTTTAGAAACTTCATTGCAGTTAACAAGTTTTAGATTTTTTTCAGCAACTTTTTTTTTTCACTTTTATCCCTGACTGCAGACTGGCAACGGCTGGTGACCAACTAATTGTGACCGAGAATGGGAAAACCTGGCTATAGTGCATGTTGAGTTCTAATTTTTTTTTATCCATCTTTAATTTTGCGAAATATTCCCCCAAAAGAAAGAAAGATAGCTATCAATATCTGGAATTAGGAATTGGTTAAACTCAGAGACACAGACTATTTCTATGTCTCTGCTAAAATTAACAATGTACATGATGACTTTGTCTAGCCCCCAAAACAGTTACAAACAACTTCAGCTTGGCTTTCTCATGCTCGGTCACAATTGCAGGCAATGTTTCAGCGATCTGTTTGTAGGTTTAAAGATGCAGCCAAAAAATAAAAACAACACAACCCAAATAAATATAAAACAAATCTATCCCTCCCTCCCCACCCATCTAAACACAAACCTCCCACAATTACCCACCCTCTAGAAATGCTACATACACACTACCCTCCCATCCCCCCACCCATCCATCCACCATATTCCCCATAAGAAATAAAAATAATAAGAAAATAAAATGAAAACAACTAGAAAACAAAACAATACAAAAGCCCTCTCTCACCAACACACATTCCTCTCTCTCTCCCTTTCACTCTCACTCAGACTGAGCAGAGACACATAGAGAGATGGGAAGCAGGGCTCTTACAGCTGTATACATCCTTGTCTACAACAGGAACCTGACCAGTTTTTAAATTTTCAGTGACTCCAACTTCAATATGAATAAAGAGGTGTTTTGATAAAGCAGTTTGGTTCCGAAAAAAACTTTCAAGGAAGAGACTGACTCCTTTCCAAATTTGGAAATTCAAGGTTTTGTACTTCAAGGAATACGCTGTTACTTCAAATGCGAAATTAATTTCCGCTGATCCAAAACGCCCGAATGCAAAATGAATCAAGAAGGAATACGATGGTGATCTCGTCTGAAATATTATTAAAGCAGACATTAACATATCATTTATCACTACTGCAAGTGTTTTCGCTTCCTATCTCTGTTTGATCTCTCTGCTCACACACACACACACACACACACACACACACACACACACACACACACACACACACACACACACACACACACACACCTCCTCTCTCTCAGACACACACCTCTCTCTCAGTCTCCATCTCGTCAGTCAGTCAGTCTGTCTCACACACAGGCACTTTCTCCCTGTTTCTGGTCATGGTCAGTTGGTCACATGCACACACACGCAATCTCTCACACTCGCAGACTCTCACCCTCCTCCCGTCTGAAGTCAGTTGGTCACACATACATCCACATTCACTGTATCTTGTCTGAAGTCAGTCAGTAGGCCACACCAGGGATCTTGGTACCACTATAGATGGTAATCAAGATCCCTGGTGACACACATGCTCTCTTAGTCTCTTGTAGGACGTCAGTCAGGTGGTCACATGCACACAATGTTGTTCAGGTCAGTCAGTCAGTCAGTCACACATGCACCCACTCTCTCACACACATGCACACGCCTACGTCCCCCAGACATAAAAAGGCGCGCTGGTACGTTAACACATAGACGACTACCTCTACTCCCTCCAGACAAATAACACAACATGAAACACGAGATAGCATAAAAGAAGAATGTAAACAAGCAAGCAGTACCTGTACGAATTCACATATGGCTCCCAGGATCTGATTGCCTTAACAGTTAAAAGCATCAGAAGAATCCATTAACTGATTTCAGAACCTTCTTTTCTCTGGATAATTAAGAAATTTTGCAATTTAAGCGCGTTTTTTTGTTTTGTTTTGCAGTTCTATTGCAAGCCAAAGCTGAGATGATTTTAAAGCACGTAGTAGTCTACAACACATACTGGTGACCACCGACATCTTCGACTGATATAAATTTGTCTGACTGGGCAAACACAAGACAAGTGATGTTGAGCAACACAACGTTTAAAGCCAAGTGGTGTTTGTAGCCTGGCATGTCCAATGTAAATGTTCCTAGAACGATGCACCAAAAAAAAGATGAAACAGTCTTTAACTTTGTTGTTACCGCTATCTCGAGAAAAAAACGTTATTCGTACAAGTATCTTCAGAATACGCCTGCTTGATTACAATCGAAGTAAAAGACGGAAAAGCAAAAGAGAAGCTGACAGCAAGGAAACTATGAAGAGAAAGGATTGAGAAACACAAAAAGGAGGGAAAACAGAGGGAAAGAGAAGAGAAAAGACAACTGTCAGGGCTTAAAATCACAAAAGCAAACTTTCCAGGAAAAATCAAAGAAGTATTTAGAAACCAAATGGAAAAATAAAGTTGATGGAAAAAAAAGCAGAAAAAAGAAATTACAATAAATTTTTCAAAAGTTTCCAAGAAACAAATTTCTTGAAAAAGGAACCACAAAATTAGAAATTAACAATTATTAAATAAAGAAAACCCAAGATGATTAAATTTAGATGACTGAAATGAGATTTTGATAATTGAAATTCATGAATTTCTGCATTTTCAAAGTTTGGGAGCCCTGACAGGAGGAATGACAAATAAACAGAGGTCAAAGTAAAACATAGGTTCTGGGTATCCTGACGCCCCATCCCAAATAAATAAATAAATAAATAAATAAATAAACAAATAATGGGAAATAAAACATAAAAATAAATAAATAAATAAATAAATAAATAAATAAATTGGAAATAAAAAACATAAATAATAAATAAATAAATAGAAATAAATGGGAAATAAAAATACATACATATATAAATATACAAACAATAAATAAACAAATAATAAGAAATTAAAAAAAACCAAATAAATAAAAACAAAAAATAGATAAGAAACAAATAAATAAAAAACAAATAAATCTATGAAACGAATACAAATAAACAAACAGAGAAAGAAATAAAAAAAAAACATCAGGATACCCTAAACACACCTATGTTTTAATTTGGCCTCAACACAATACACCCATGGATCCTACTATTACCAGAAACACATTGGAAATACACGGCACCAGAAACACCAGGTTTAGGTTAGCAGTCTATGTTTAAAGGAGCTTTCTTAAATCACACCTAATTTTTGTTTCATTCAAAAGTTTAATATTTTTTTCTGAAATGAAACCTTCTTCTTCTTCTTTTTTTTTTTTTTTTATCTCTGAAGGATTTGCCAAGATTTCCTTCAAAGTACAAAAAAAAAAAAAAAAAAACTGCTTTGGAAACTGAGGGACTTGGAAAACGGAGCCAAATGACTGGTTCAACAAGCTGCTTTTTCCAAGATCAAATTATTAATCTGAAGTGGAAATATAATCTTGTGCGATAGAAGAAAACTCCTTATGAAAAATGAAAAAAAAAAAACAGGGGGGGGGGGGGAGTTAGCGTTAGAGCCATTTTAATTTCATATGCATGCACATCTATTCTCACTTAAGCAGGCAGGCAGGCAGGCACACACACACACACACACACACACACACACACACACACACACACACACACACACACACACACACACACACACTGAAATGATGTGTTCATACGCACACACACCCCCTGCCTATTAGTGTTTCTGGTGGTATTTCAAATGTGACCTGGTAATACTAGGATCCCCCCAACCCCTACTACCCCTAACACACAATCATTGGCCACAGACGACAAGATGACAGTGAATTAACTATGAGGAATTCCTCCAGACAACTAGTGTTAGAATGTTAGAGAGTAAGTTTTTTAGTGCACGTTAGTGATTTTAATCAAGTCAAGAATAAATGTACATGCAGTATGTCAAAATAATTAGTAATTCGATAGTATTACAGTTCAGTTGGTTATTTGTGGCTTAATGCCGCACAAGCAAACCGCAGCAGTATGAGGAGAAGGATGAGGAGAAAAGGGAGTTATGCTACATTTTTATTAGTTTTGTTGTCGTACTAATAAGCACAAAAAGCAGTAAGAAAATGTTGAACATGCAGCAATATCATGCGTTCAGACAAGTGAAAAGGAGATAGTGATTCAACAAGGTGAAAACTCAGAAAAACTATCAAACGGATGAGCTGTGGCTGTGTGTGTGTGTGTGTGTGTGTGTGTGTGTGTGTGTGTGTGTGTGTGTGTGTGTGTGTGTGTGTGTGTGTGTGTGTGTGTTTATGCAGGAATGTGGCAAGTCTGTTATTAGAGAAAACAACAAAAATACGGGTTAAAGTGACACGGAAAGCATCCTAAATTTTTCAACAGTTCAGAAACCGCTGAAAAACTCCCTATAAACACTGCAATCTTGTCCTACTCTATGGCCAATGATAATTACCAGCGCGCCGGAGGGGGGTTGGGGCGTGGGCTCTCCCCCAGTGGGGCAGCACACGCGCGCACACTGGGATGAGCCGGGGTGTGCCATCCCATGGTTTCTCCCAGCACAACACCTCACCGCACGAGGGAGGCCGCCACTGGCCAGATCTCCCCGCCGCCCCCGGTCAGCCCCCTCACCCTTCCTTCCCGCTCCTCTGCCTTCCCCAGCATCCACACTCTGGGTCGATCCTGGTGGCCCACCTTCCTCATTGTCCCGCAACCAGTGGAACCATGCCCCACCAGTGGAAGGAATCAGCACTGCAGTTGTGCCGCGCTGACTTGAAGGCGACAGAGTCCGTAGTCCCCCAGAAAGGGAACTTTTGGGTTGTGCACCCCTTCCCAGAGTTCCAGCATTCCTTTCATCCAGTATGTGTGTGTGGAAGGGCCTAATTGTACTACCAGACAACTCACAAAGGCAGGCTGTAGTTTACTGCACATTCCACTCAGCACTAAAGCTGTACCACATGCTGTGAAGGGTTGATGAATGAGAGAGGTAACCATCCCCGCCGGATAGGATGCCTTACCTTTCTCGTATCATCAACCCCTAACAGTATATGAGACAGCCATGCTGAGTGCATGTGCAGTAGACTACAGCATGACTTTATGAGCATACACCAGAATGTGCATGAGATAGTGAATTCAAGACAAGCATCATATACTTTTACTGCACTTAACGTTCCTGGGAAACTTTTGTAGGCTTTGGGAGCCCGCCCTCACACCCACTTGATGAGGGGGACACCTATTTTGATATAAAGAAAAGGTATATGGTTCCGTAATGTTTATGTGTGGACCAAAGAGGTGACTGCTACACGGTTATGCATGGACTCACTTATTTAGATTTTAAAAAAATGTATGGCTCATAAATGAGTACCGGTAAGCATGGACTCAACAATTGAAGTTCTAAGTGAATGCAATGTTCAAAGCGCTGAAAAGTGCCTTTGCTGATCACATGTTTGGTGGGGAGAACAAACTGCAATGGTGGGAGTGAAGCTGGTGGTGCAAAGACTCAACAAGACTTGAAAGAACTGTGTACAAACCAGGCAACGCTGCAAAGCAACAACCAGCTACCAACAGCATGCACTATTGAGGAAGCTTGATGGTGAAGACAATGTATGCTGGAAAGCACAAAGAGGAGTGAACAGGCACAATAAGAGACCCAAGTGTTGTACGTCAGGTCAGACATCACAGTTCTGCCTCAAAGTGTGGATGCATCATTCTAACAGATCCTACACTGGACTTGACTGCGTGTCCAGAAGTCAAAGATCAACATGGGTGAAGACTGATGACTTTAAGCCGCAGAAGCAACAAAGACTATTTTGCGGCTACTAGTAAGTTCAGAATGACAAGAATGTGTGTGCTGGAAAGCATAGAGAGGAGTGAACAGGCACAATACGTGACCCAAGTGTTGTACATCAGGTCAGATGATACAGTTCTGCCTCAAAGTCTGGATGCATCAATCTAACACATCCTACACTGGACTTGACTGTGTGTCCAGAAGTCAAAGATCAGCATGGGTGAATACTGATGACTTTAAGCCGCAGAAGCAACAAAGACTATTTTGCGGCTACTACTAAGTTCAGAATGACAAGAATGTGTGTGTGTGTGTGTGTGTGTGTGTGTGTGTGTGTGTGTGTGTGTGTGTGTGTGTGTGTGTGTGTGTGTGTGTGTGTCCATCCTTCCTTCCTCATCAAATATCCTGAATGTCCTACAAACTCTTATTCTTTGTCAAAACTTACAGTGCGCATTTTTGTTTTTTGATGTTTTTTTCAAAAAAATTCATCTGAACTTCTACGATAGTCCTCCAGTAGCATTCCTCCCCGGTCATGGGTGGAATCCACGGAGGTCGCTGAAGCAGTGGGTACAGTCACAGGCTGAAACTTCAGGCAACAGTTTTGGCTTTTTATTCTTTTGTTTTTTGCCTGAATGTCCTACAAACTCTTATTCTCTGTCAAAACTTGCAGTGCACTTTTTTTGTTGTTGTTTGTTTGTTTTTTTAATTTTTAATTGTACCTGAACTTCCTGCAATGGTCCTCCAGCAGTACTCCTCCCCGGTTATGAGTGGAATCCACGGAGGTTGCAGAAGCCATAGGTATTGTGCCAGGCTATAACTTTAGGAAACAGTTTTGGCTTTTTTTTTTCTTCTTTTGTACCTGAACTTCCTGCAATAGTCCTCCAGCAGTACTCCTCCCCGGTTATGAGTGGAATCCACGGAGGTTGCAGAAGCCATAGGTATTGTTCCAGGCTATAACTTTAGGAAACAGTTTTTTTTTTTTTTTTTTTTCCCTTTTTTTGTACCTGAACTTCCTGCAATGGTCCTCCAGTAGTACTCCTCCCCGGTTATGAGTGGAATCCACGGAGGTTGCAGAAGCCATAGGTATTATTACAGGCTATAACTTTAGGAAACAGTTTTGGCTTTTCTTTTTTTCCTTTTCTTCTTCTTTTTTGTACCTGAACTTCCTGCAATGGTCCTCCAGCAGTATTCCTCCCCGGTTATGAGTGGAATCCACGGAGGTTGCAGAAGCCATAGGTATTGTTACAGGCTGAAACTTTAGGCAATTTCTGGTTGTTCTGGGTTTTCTTTTTTAATTGCACCTGAGCACCCTGTGGTGGTTCTCCAGTGGTATTCCTCCCCGGTTATGAGTGGAATCCACGGAGGTCGCAGGAGCCAGAGCAATTTCTGTATGCCCATCTCCAGTATGCCGATCTTTTTTTGTTTCCTTTTTTCTGTATGCCCAAACAGTCTATTCTGAAGTCAAGTATGAGACAATTGGAACTAGCATGAAGTTTGTTGGTTTTTTTTTTGAGTTCACAAGTTTTAAAACAAAAAGGGAAGGTTAGACATTGGTTTTTGTTGGTGACAGTGGTTGATGAATGAGAAAGGTAACCATCCCCGTCGGATAGGATGCCTTACCTTTCTCGTATCATCAACCCCTAACAGTATATGAGACTTCTGTCTTATTAAGATGGGAAGGTTAGGCACTGGTTTTTGTTGTTGGTGATGGTGGTATGTATGGTCTGTGTGCATGTATTAGTATGTGTGTGTATAAGTCTGTTGGAGGGTGGTGTGTATGTGTGTTGGGAGGGGGGGGGGTGGGGGTGAGGGGAGTGATGGTAGAGGTGGTCAATTTTTCTTTTCTATAAAAGTTTCCATGAATTTTGAGGACTTGTACAAACGCCACACCGATACAATTACAAAAGCCAAAGAAATACATGAAAGGGAAAGACAAGTGAAACTAAACAAGCCACAGATGGCAACAGAAACAATAACAAGAAGCTGACATCACCAAATTGCACAGGTGAGAGAGCCATCACAGAAATGATGGAATTATGGTGTACACAGCAGCACAGTGACAAAGAAAACCATGCAGTTCTGGCCAAATAAAACCAAGCAATAAAGACTATTTGTATGTGTATGCCTACCACTCCATTCTGAGGCCAAGTAGGGAGGAGGGGGGGGGGGGTAAGGAAGGTTGTCAGTTGTAAAATGGGAAGGATAGACACTGGGTTTTGTTGGTGACAGTGGTAGATGAATGAGAGAGGTAACCATCCCCGTCGGATAGGATGCCTTACCTTTCTCGTATCATCAACCCCTAACAATATATGAGATTTCTGTCTTTTTAAGATGGGAAGGATAGACACTGGGTTTTGTTGGTGACAGTGGTAGATGAATGAGAGAGGTAACCATCCCCGTCGGATAGGATGCCTTACCTTTCTCGTATCATCAACCCCTAACAGTATATGAGACTTCTGTCTTTTTAAGTTGGGAAGGTTAGACATTGGTTTCTGTTGTTGTTGGTGGTAGTATGTCTGTGTGCATGTATTGGTACGTGTATATGTATAAGTCTGTCGGAGGGTGGTGTGTGTGTGTGTGTGTGTTGTGGGGGGGGGGGGTTGGGGATGAGGGGGGGGGGGATGAGGGGGTGTGGTGGCAGGGGTGGTCAATTTTCCTTTTCTATAAAAGATTCCATGAATTTTGAAGATTTGTACAAAAGCCAAAGCGATACAATTACAAAAGCCAAATAAATACATGAAAGAGAAAGACAAGTGAAACTAAACAAGCCACAGATGGCAACAGAAATAATAACAACAAGCAGCTGATATCACCAAATTGGACAGGTGAGAGAGCCATCACAGAAATGATGGCATTGTGGTGTACACAACATTACAGTAACAAAGAAAACCATGCAGTTCTCGCCAAATAAAACCAAGCAAGAAAGACCACATTTGTATGTGAACGCCTACCAGTAACAGTCCATTGTTCAACAGGTTTTTGACACAGGACATGCCATACTTATTTCGTACATTATCTCTTGCAGATCGCGAGGAATGTGCAGGGAGGCTGAAGAGAGAAATGTAGTGTCACACATTTTACATTGTAGTGTGACTGCAACATTAACTGACATAACTGAAATCCACAATAATCAGAGAACCTCCAAAAGGTGACTCTGGTTTTACGTACATACTGCAGACATCAGAATCTGATGGCCCTCGCAGAATATGCTGATAGTGTGAACTGTCATCGTTTATTTGTTTGTTTGTTTTTTCCATGCACAAACACGAAAAGACACGGACAAATGAGAGACCATTGGCGCTTTTTTGGGTTGATGTTGTTGCTTTTCTTTGGGTGGGGTGGGGGCTTTTTTTGTTTTTCTTTTTCTTTTTGAGTGCTTTCTGTAGTCCTCTGCACAACTTATTTTTCCTTTTTTTGTGTTTCTTTGGTTTTTTTTTACCTTTTTTTTTTGGGGGGGGGGGGGGGTTCTTTGGGGGGGGGGGGTGAAAAAAAAGTGTCCCCTCTTTACCCCTGGGGGCTGACCAAGTGTTAGCCCCCAAGAGTCTCCCAAGCGAACAAAAGTTTTCCCAGTGTAAAAGTAATGATGCTGGTGATGAAAGCACCCCTCATGTGCATTCTGGCTGTCTGATACACAACCAGACCACATCACACACACACATACCTTCTGAAAGCAATACTAGAATCTGAAAAAGAGTGCAGCCCAAAAGTCCCTTTCTGGGAGAAAAGGGAATCTGTCACCGCCAAACCAGACAGCACAACCACAGCACTGAAACCTTCCACTAATGGGACATGGCCCCATGGTTACGAGACAAGAGGAAGAATGGACCTACCAGAACCGCCCAGGTGTGGTGCTGGGGGGGCAGAGGATCCCGGGGGGTCTGCCGGGGGTCGGACAGGGAGACTGACCAGTGCACGACCTACCCTCGAGCAGTGAGGTGGAGTGCTGGGAGCTACCATGAGATGGCGCACCCTGGCACACCCCAGTGCGCGTGCGTGTGCTGTCCCACTGGGGGCTAGCCCACGCCCCTACCCCCCTCTTAAACGAACAAACAACATGAAATAATTGGAAATGATAATAAAAAAAAGCTGCATCTTTAAACCTAATAACCAGATAAGTGCACAGTTCATTCTGACCTTCAGGTCACCTTCAGTATAACACGGTCCCTAGGGTCTTTGTACTAAACCTGTTGACGAAGAATGCATTAATGTGAAATACTGAATGAGCTGCCGGAAGGATCTATTGCTCCCCCCCCCCCCCTTTAAGGATTATCAAATCTGAAGCATACTACTGATTTATACTGAAGGTGACCACAGAAATTTAATTTCAGTGATATAATTATTCCTGACCAAAAACAAGTTTTCCGACTTCATTAAAATTAAAAATTAAAAAAAATTGCAAAAACTTACTGAATTTTTTAATGTTTGAATATCACATAAATCATGTTTACTGAAAGAAAAAGCCTGAAGAAAAATTTGACTGATTTCTCTGTGTATGTATTTCAGGAAAAAAATTCTTTTCAAAGTATATGTCAGAATAAACTGTACACACACTGAAACATTACTTGCACACCTGTTGTGAGGGAAAATTCTGCAGTACAATAGCCAGTCCATTTGCCGCCATCCCCCCCCCCCCAAAAAAAAAAAAAGAAAAAAAAAAAGAAGAGGTATACGGTATCCCCTATACTTTCGAATGTGCAAAATAATATACCATCAAAAATTAATTTTGTTCATCTGTGGCCAGTGAAGAAATCTAGTTTCAGACTAGGAAGAGTATCAGAATCAAGATCAAAAGGTTGTAGGTTGGAATCACAACCCAAACATCTTTGAAATTGCCCCTGTAATGGAGGGAAGACAACTCCGAACACCCTCTGCAATCAGATCACCCAGTTTTGGAAACCAAATAACTACTGAATGAGGACAAAAAAGGACTGACTGTACACAACACACCATCAATACTATCCCTTTTTAAATTTGGTAGGTCATACCCACCCTGACTTGTGTGTATGCCTTTGACATGACAATGTAAAGCATGCAACAACAAAAAAATAACAACCCTAAAACAGCAAATAGACTGGCTAATCTGTAGTATTCCTATAAAAGTTTCCATGAATTTTGAAGATGTGTACAAAAGCCAAAGAGACACAATTACAAAAGCAAAAGAGATACATGAAGGGAATTTGGTAATGGGTCTAAGCACTATCATTTTGATAAGTACCTAGGCCGTTTAACTCATCTGACAGCAGATTTTTCTGATGATTTAAATGCAGAATGAATGCAGAAGTTTTCCTCACAACAGATGAGTGCAGCACCAAAGAACAGTGAAAGGCCATTACAGAACAACATGAGTCTTACTTTTTGCCTAACTGCCCAAAAATGTAATGGCCTGTGTGGAAATTTGGAAACATGAAAAAGCCAAAAATCTGATTTAATAACAGACAAAAATAACGCGAGCAAAAGAATTTTATTTACCAAAAGACAGTTATATTACAATGTGAATGAAAAATTTTCCTTTCAAAACAATATACAGTTGTATACATATTTATGCAGTTTCTGAACATTCAGCATTGGTGCTGCACTGCCCACTGACACCACGCCTGAGTATGTCAGACATGGTATCAAAGGCCCTACTGAGGAGGGGAAGGGAACAAAAGAAACAAAAAGCAACTGTACAAGAAAGAACAGCATGGAATAGAAGAAAAGAAAAAGGAGATGGTGGTGTGGGGAGGTTAGGACTGGGACTGGGAGGGGTAGGGGACTGGGATGGGAGGTGGAGGGATGGGATGGGTCGCTGGCATCCGGTGGCTGATCTGTAGTATATCAAACAAAACATGGCATTGTACTGAACTGGAATGCAGTATACACATGAAAATAACACAAAGTGCAGCATATTCAATGTGCATTTAACCTCCAGTCTTAATTTTATAGCTATGGTTTTATGTCATAGGCTAACCTGGAGAAACACAATACAAATTTGACAAAAGTGCGCAAGAAACGGTGAGGTCAAATATCAAACTCACCCTGTCCAGCAGCCGCAGCGTAGCCCATCTCCAAGGGTACTCCAGTGGCGTAAGCTGCAGCCCACCTCCAGTGGTACACCAGTGGTGTGGCTCCTCTCCAGGGGTAATCCAGCGGTGTAGTCCATCTCTGAGGGTATTCCAGCAGCGTAGTCCAGCTCCAGGGGTACTCCAGTGGCATGGCCCATCTCAGACTCCTGAATCAGAAACATATTTTGGCGTACAGACAGCAGCCCAGGAGGGTGGGGGGGGGGGGGGTCTGGAACTATGACAGAAAGTATTTGCTGCACAGCTCATTTGATTTTTGGGTGGAGGGAGGTGTGGGGGGTGTGGGGGGGGGGGGCATCATGATAAAAACTGTTTATGTACAGCCCATTTTACTTTGGCTTACCAGGTGATGTCCATCAGCATGGCCCATCTCCAGGTCTCATCCAGCGTAGTTGCCCATCTCCAGGTGTCGTCCAGTGCAGTGGTTCATCTCCGGGATCCCTCCATCTGGGCCTTGGTCTGCTGAAATCCTCCTTACAAAAGAAAAGCAACTTCAGTGATGGTAGAACAAATACATTTCACCCTAACTTACCTAACCTGACTAATGAGGCCGGCCCCCTATCTGTCTATTACCTACGCTACCTTAAGCTATAGCTAAACTAATGTAACTCATGTCCTGTCCATCTCTGCTTGCCAGTCCTGTAGATGAAGTCGTCCAGCCATCTGGTCCCTCAGGTCATCCTCCAGTGGCCGTGTGCTGTCCTCCATCAGGTCTGAAATGTCGTCATTGAAAACTGTAAGATATGTGTATTTGTCACTTTAAAAAAATGCCTGGCATGAAAAAAAGTAAATGCTTTTAAGAGAGGAAATCACAGTTTTTGTGTATTTCTCACCTCACCAAAAGTGATGTTTTTACCAAGAAGCAAATCCTGCCAAAAGGAAAGACTCATAGTTACACACTCACCCCTCAGAGGTCGCCTCTTTTCATTCTCGTGTTGTCCACCCACAGCGACCCATCCCTCAGTCCAGTGTCGCCAAGGCTGCAGCCCACATCCTACAGAAACAAAGCAGCAAGATGCAGTCAGAACTTAAGACACAGGAGTAAACACTGAAATTTTACCACAGCTTTCCATACACCTTAACAGTCACAGCTACTCTCTTACTAAAAGCGAATGGCAACATTCATACTTTTCTGAAAGGATGCAAAAGTGCATCAATATAAGACTTAAACACTTTGCAGAAAAAAAGGAAATCACAAGTACACTCACCCCTCAGAGGATCAATCTTTTCACATTCGGTGGCATCAGTCTGGCGGTCCATCCCTCAGTCCCGTGGTAGTCCAGGCCGCAGTCCCACATCCTGCAGTAACAAAGCAGCAAGGTGCAATCAGAGCCTCGAACACAAGAGTAAACATTCAGATTTCAAACCTATCAGCTTGGCGAAAAGGAAAATTTTGATTATGAAACACACACACTAACAGCGCAAAGACAAAAGGAAATAACAGTTACACTTACCCCTCAGAGGACCCTTCATTTTTGAGGCATCCGTCCCTCTGGCATCCATCCCTCAGTCCAGTGGTTGTCAAAGTCGCAGTCACACATCCTGCAGTAACAAAGCAGTAAAATGCTGTAACAGCTTAGAAAACATTCAGATTTTACAACTATCAATGCTTTCTATGGGCCGTGGACCTTGAACCAAGTAGTCAAGGTTACTCTTGAAAGGAAGTGGGATTACCTAGCACTTTCATTAGGACAGGCAGTCAAAGTACATGGGCCCTGAAAGGAACTGCAATACATGTGTCCTATGATAATTTAACAAAAGCAGGTCAAAAGAAAACAGAAAAAAATGTCAAACCAAAACTGTGGACACCAAAAACACTTGGAGTGTTCAAACAGTTTGCTCAATGAGAAAAGGGAATTGCAGTCATGCACTCACCCCTCAGAGGTCGCCTCTTTCCATTTTCATCATCCATCCAGCGGTCCAACCCTCAGTCCAGTGGTCACCCAGGCTGCAGTCCCTCGTCTTCCAGAAAAAAAGCAGTAAGTAACAGTCAGAACTGAGAACACAGAATAGTTATGACAGTTTTTTTTGAAAAATATTTCCTAATGGACCTTAAACCAAACAGTCACAGCTTGGGAGTTCATGTACCTAGTACTTGCTTGAGCTATGTAAAGTACACTGAAATCAGTGCCCCAATAGAACAGTTCCTTTTTCAATAAATACTTATACCTTGCTTACACAAAATAAGCACATGGAGTGTTAGGACATATTGATCGGTGAGAAGATTGTGACAAAACACAAATTATGTTAAGAGGAAAGGAAATTACAGTTACACACTCACCCCTCAGATGTCTCCTCTCCTCTACACTCTTGTGCTGTCCACACGTCACGCAGTCCATCCCTCAGTCCAGTGGTCGTCCAGGCCGCAGTCCCACATCCTCCAAAAACAATTAAAGCAGCAAGATGTAAACAGAGCTGAGAATACAAACTGTTAATACTGAAATTTTACAACAGTTTATCATTTCCCAAGAAAGGAAATGATATTTACCATCCGCTGCTGCATCCCAAACTGGGCTTGGCGGGGGCCTCCGGAGGTCCATCTTCTTTCTTGCTGTACCTTACCTAACCTTGTGGACTTTCCGCCAAGTATGCTGCTATTTGAGTAACACATTTCCCAGCTAATCATGGAACAATGTGCATGATGTCGCCCAGAAAACATGCCATGCACTTAAGTTGAGGGGGGACAACCTAACCACCGACACAAAGCAGGAGACACATCCAACCCGACAGACTGTTTACAAGCCAAATATACGTCATGACACAAACAGGACCAAAACTGTGGCTGTCCCAAAGCCACTCCGACAACCTCAATTTAAACTTTAACAAAACTGTTTATGCCTTTTTGTTACATTTCCTAGTAAAATGTAACAAAAATACATAAAGCAGATTACCAATCTTACATAAGTGCCTGAACTAAAGCCAAAAACAAGGCACAGCACAGTCTGTCCCATGCACACCAGCATGAGGTTGATGGCCACCTGGGCGCTTTCTCTTACAACGCCTGCTAGTTTTAAGCTAGTCCCTACCAGCCGGAAGAGTTTTAGCCTACAATTTTGTCATGCAGTAATGCAGCATGAGGAAAACAGCATATCCCGAAAGGCACATATGCTGCTATTGGCATACTTGACAGACATTTATGTCACAACTGATCAGTTTGCGTATCTCACTGCCCTTCCAAAAATATGTTTAGATTACGCGCAGGAAGTGGAGACTGGAGGCCCTAACATGGGATCCACCTACAGCCCGAAAGAGAACGGACTTTGGGTGGCGCTACAAAGTCTCCCCCCCGTAAGTGCCAAGGCGCAGAGGCCCCATGACAAGGCGTTAGTCATGGTACTACCGGCATAAGAAGAGCGCTCCTAATAGCGGACACTCGAGGGCCACGTCCTCAGATTGCTCGTGCCGGGCGGTCCCTGACAGACTGCAAAGTTTCACCCTGCAACAAAGCAAAACAAGCTTGCCGTGTAAGAATATGATACATGAATATAATTATGTTGATCAGCACTGGCTCCATCTGCCTCTGAAAGAAAAATGCATCCAGTTGATTTCCATCTTGTTTGCTAACACCGTCACAGAAACACATAGCCAACATAGCATAGTGCCACCTTCATGCAAAACATCAGTGTTTTTCTAACACACTTCTGTTTAAGATTCTTGTTCAACATCTCATTGACGGTTTAATTCATTAGATATCCAGACCCAGTGACAACGTTTCATTTCCTTCTTTGCAAATGGGTTAAGACTAAATGTATGAACTACATGTCTGACTTGCTCAAAGGACACTCATTCCTGATTACTTCTGGTGTGGTACGGTACGGTACGGTACGGTACGGTACGGTGTTTACTTACCAACGTCGTGTACAATTAATCACCTTCTCCAAGCTCAGAGAGTGATGCGCGCTGCTTACAAGTGAACGACATGCACAGTGTCATTAGTGCAAAAGTATAGATCTGTCATTCTTTGGGCCAATGTCATAAAGTTAAAAATGTATGTCAGCTATAAGCTGTACGGCCTCTGATTGGGGTGATGAATACTGAGTATTATGTGGCCCACTGATGTGGTGTAATGCACGTGATTAATGAGGGTGATCGGCGTTTAACGTCCTTTTCCATCATATATTGGTGTTATCAAGGACGGGGCAACCAGGAAAAAGCCAAGACTATTTGGCCCCGGGAGTGATTCGAACTCACACCCTGAGTGTCGAAAGTCCAACACTCAACCATTTGGCTACCTGGCTCCTCAATGATGAGGGAGGAGCTGCATTATTTGTTTGTAGACAGGGCAGCTAAAGTGCCACCTCAGTCAAAAGGTGTTCAATAATGCAGAGTCTGCATCACCAAATGATTGTCACTACGTGCTTGATAATGATAATCTAATCCAATGTCCAACTCTAAGCGCTGGAGTACTCCATGAGGGGGAAAAAAAAGCGAGTGCGCATTGCACTCTTCATAATAATGTAATAATGATGTCTCACCCATTTCAATTTCAGCTGTCCTGATTTCAAATCAGTAATGCTTGTCAGCCACCTGAATGACTATTGGTTGTATTGTCCTTCTGAATGACTAGAATAAAGGTACTGTCTTTTGCACCTTACCTTTACCCTCCTCCCCCCCCCCTCGGATTTTTGCCTACGACCACGATCGTGTGTGTGTGTGTGTGTGTGTGTGTGTGTGTGTGTGAGAGTGAGAGAGAGAGAGAGAGAGAGAGAGAGAGAGAGAGTCTAAACGTCGCCATTTCCGGGCAACTCAGTCTTGCCACTCACAATGGTGGCATGGCCAGGCGGTGAGTTGTTCAGTGTTTCGCAATCAAACTATTCGTATTTAATCATTTAAAGCACTAAACAACTACCCGTTACAGACCCGCCACTGCCTAGACAACATCGATTAATCGCAGTTAGGCCTATCTGGTATGCTGCCATTTTGCATTTCAAAACCAAATCAAAACACAACCACCTACCAGCCAAGACCTCCAGTTCGAAGAGTTCTCTCCCCCTGGTCACTTTTATACTGCGGGTTGGGGACCGCTCCAAAACTAAGCACGGGGTGGGAGGGTTGTTCCATTGATATATTATTAAGTTTTGAAACTAAGTCAACAGCACGGAACAGTCCAAAGCAGTGACAGATTTCAAATATTGATCGAAGTAATTGTAATTTGGCAGGGTTTGATCAAGATAGGTGTAAATGGACGAAAATAACAATGAAGCTGAGAAATACACCCCTTTCTGGTTTGGGTACGTCCTGACACTGTGACGTCCCCGGCGACCTAGGTGTGTGAGTTTCAGTTCGCACGTGCTTCACGCACGGTGTTGTGGCCAGCCGAGACAGTGTGTCGTAGTACAGCGGTACTGCTCGCTGACGTTTCGTGTTTTCGCAGGGGACTGCTTTTTGTCGTCTGCTTTTTGCTCACGGCCAGGTTAGTGGCCAGTGTTTGCTAAAACACATCAGTAAATTGATCAGTGACACAGAAGAATGTGTGTAATTTTAAACGAAGGCCGGCAATGCGGCGACTCAGTGCCAGTGTTGGCCGGCCTCTCTCTCTCTCTCTCTCTCTCGAATATGGATACTTTAAATGATAATTTTTGTCCCTTTCTTTAAACTATCCAGTACCCACACGTGTCTTGTTGTGAAAATGATGATTGATCATGTATTGTGCATGTATACCTCCCCCTTGTTACGGATCAAGTATCCAAACAATAAAATATATCGAAGTCTCTCTCTCTCTCTCAGGCTCTTCCCAACCAACAACAATGACAACAATAAACAAACAACCCGCTATCGAGTATTTGATCCATGACGCTAATCACCTCCTAGCTGAGCTTTAGCGAAAATTCCCCACGTGTGTGTGTGTGTGTGTGAGAGAGAGAGAGAGAGAGAGAGAGAGTGTGTGTGTGTGTGTGTGTGTGTGTGTGTGTGCGCGCGCGCTTCGGGGTGCAGGTGTTCGTGTGTGTGTATGACTGCAGGTGGTGTGTGTGTGTTGGGGTTTTTGATGGGGGTGGGGTGGGGTGGGTGACGACGCTTGTTGCCCGGCGGAGAAGTACAGCCAGCGACGTGCATCTGATGGCTGACGCAAACGCCTATACCCGGGGTGCAGGCCCTGGGCTGTAACGAGTCCACACTGGCTGCTGCTCCGGTTACAGATCTGCATACCGCACGTTTTGCATTCCGGGTCACTCACGTGGAGTAAAAGACGCATGGCGTGTTGTCGTCTTGCGCTGCTCTTTGTCGCTGTAATCCTCTTTACAAGCCAGACGTCTAGTAAGTAGCTCTGTTTTGAAGTTTTCAAATATAAGACATGATAACATTGACTTTAATATCTCCAGGGGAAAAAATGTGCCCTAAAAGAAAGACAAACTAACTGCTTGTCAAATACGTATACAGTCCGAAGAACGCAAATGCCTGAAAACCCCTAAATGAATATACAGACTTCAACATAAGTCAAGGACCATTTGCAAAGTTGGCTAAAATTCCTGGACTGAAGATGTCCGTGCAGCACATGGTGGTTTTTCAGCTTCAGCAAGCTTTGCAGGATGCATTGTTAACCCTTTAACACTTTCACAGCCGCGATAAAATTTGAAAGATTCCTTGATCTCTATTTTTTGTGAATTCTTAAAAATTAGACCTGTCTGTCAAGGTGGTCCTTGACTTATGTTGAAGTCTGTATATATACCCTACCAACCTCAGGGTGTAAGTCACCCGTAAAAATGCTTCAATCAAAATTACCACGCACAGATCATGTCAGCAGGGGCACGCACCTGACTACTAACAAGAGTCATGTGAAAACCAGTCTCCGAGATATCAACGCAGATATAAACTACATAACTTGAACTGACAAACGGTGGGTGGGTGGGGGTTTGGGGGTTTAACGTCCCCTTCCACCACACTGATACGGCTGATATCAAAGACGGGGCGACGATGAAAAAGCCAGCACAAATATTTGGCCCAAGCCGGGATACGAACTCACGACCCGAGCACTGGAAGTCCAGCGCTCTACCATTCGGCCACCCCGGCTCCCCCAAAACTGACAAAGAGAGCAAATTATTGAAGGTAGGAAGAAACTAAGCGAATGAATAAATAATCTGTTATCTGTGATCTGTATCCTGTGTTAGGCCTGCCCCTCCATTTCAACTGTTACTCTCAGTGCTTGTTTAACATAGTTTAATGTGAGGCAATGCCAATGCCTATTTTTTAAATTGTGTTTTAGCCAATGACTGAGTGTGTGAATGCGTATGTCAGTTTTGTATTTCCATGGTATGTTCGTGTTTACATGTGTTTTTATTAAGAGGAGCAAAGCAAATTCTTCTTAATTGTAACGAAGAAGGGAAGAAATCTATCTTATAAATAAATAAATAAATAAATAAATAAATAAATAAACAGATAAATGAATACATAAATCTGTTACCAGATGGCAAGACAGTGGAAGCTCGAGACTTGAAACTAATGGTGAACTCGAAGACGACATGGACAGCAGCAAGACGGACGTGTGAGGACTTGAGCGGTATGGCGCTGGCCACTATGGACAAGCACATCACTAGCTTCCTCCGCTCACAGACAGCAACTGCACGTTTCAGGCAGAATGTGTGAGCAGATCAATACTGATACGTCAGTTTAATAATCGATTACATGTGCTACATGTATTTTATTTTATGTGTAGTTTTTCAGTCCCGGCTGGAGCCAGATATTTGTGCTGGCCTCGTTGCCCCGCCACAGTCTTTGATATCACCCTTACTTGTGGAAAAGGGGGTGAAACACCCACCCACCCCACCCCTGTAGTTTCGCAGTTTGGATAATAAATGAATTATCTTATCTTATCTTATCTTATCAAAGATACAGTTAGCCCGTGCAAAGTTTACGTAGAAAAGCTGTCTGTTTCCCCAAGCTCTGCTTTCACTCAGAGGGGAGGTGGGTGGGTGTTTGATGGTTTAACGTCCTTTTCCACCACATAAGGGTGATATCATGATGGTGCAACCCGAAAAAAAAAAAAGCCACCAAAACTATTTGGCCCCAGCCGTGATTCGAACTCACGACCCGAGCATTGTAAATCCAACACTTTACCGGTTGGACAACACGTCTCCCCGTACCCACCCCCCCCCACCCCCCCACACACACACACTCCTTTCACAAGATTCCGACACCGACACCGACCAATATCCTCTTTCTGAACTCAGAAAGTTTTAATTAGGTGCTCGAAGTCTGGAATGTTCTGTGTGTAAACAGCAATGACATCAGCGAACATGGACAGGTGGATAGTGCCCCTTGTTGTCTGCTGTTTGTAGCTGACAAGCAACATGCCTCTCAGCTTGATTAAACGTGTCTGTAGGGAATTAGACGATAAATCTCTTTGGCATCTAACAATAGCTGTGACGCTTGTTTGGGTATTATCGCGGCTTTTGTGTGTTTGCTTTTGATTTCGTCTTACACAGTCATACTCGACAATACCGTAACTCTTTCAGTATTGTTGTTGTTGTTGTTGTTGTTGTGTTGTTTGTTGTTGTTGCTGTTATTGTTTGTTTGTTCATTGTGTTATATATATATATATATATATATATATATAGAGAGAGAGAGAGAGAGAGAGAGAGAGAGAGAGAGAGAGAGAGAGAGAGAGAGAGAGAGTTTTCACAATGAGGTGCCCCCGGTTACGGAAAATACAACACACGTTTGTTGATTTCGACCGAAAAACTGCGAGTTTTAACGAGCAGTTTTTCGGTGGAAATCAACAAACGAGAACTGAACGACAGCTGTAACTTTGTGTATTCCTACTCAGCAGTGCATGGGTACTTTTAAGGTACATCGATAATTCACGTGTGAGTTTTATGGGTACAAAGTTAAACCACGCGTGGTGGATTACGGATTTTAAACCATGACCTGTAATAGTGGTGGTGGTGTGTATGTGTGTGTGTGTGTGTGTGTGTGTGTGTGTGTGTGTGTGTGTGTGTGTGTGTGTGTGTGTGTGTGTGTGTGTGTGTGTTGTTTTGTTGCTTTACTCAGCCTCACGTATCACTGAAAACGGCCCTAGCAATGATAATTGATTTCTTTTGAATATCACAGTCCGCAAAGTGTTTGCTTCTGTTATTGTTGTTGTTGGCGGCGGTGGTGGTGGTGGTGGTGGTGGCGGTGGTTTTGTGTTGCTTATTTTCTTTTCACTGTCCTTCAACCTTCTCGTCCATCCATACAGAAAAGACAGCTTCTGGATCGGTCTGCACGATAGAGATCTAACGGACAAGAGCAGCTCTCCGATTGGTTACCAGTGGGTGCAGCAATGTGACACGCTGTCCGGTTGGCCCAACTGGGAACACGGTCAGCCCTCTGACACTGACGAAGCTTTTTGTGTGTACGCAAAAAACGATACGTTTGAGTGGAACACAGATAAGTGTGACGAAATGCACGACTTCATATGCGAAAAAAGAAGAGGTGAGTATAAAGTATTTTGGGTGTCTGCATAGTTTTGACTTTTTGTAGAGAGATACTCGTAAAGTTTTACTCGTGAGTGCGCCTGTTTGCTCGAAATACTTTATCCTGATGATCAGTACAGCTTTCAATGCGATACAGTGTTGTTTACACTTTGCGCGAGATGCCGAACATTCAAATTCTGCGACTGTTGTTACACTGCTAGAGCACTCAGCGCGGTTGCCGCGTCCTCAAGTACGTTTCTATTGGCTCAGTGCCAGCATTACAGACACTGTCACTGTGCAGGTGTCTAACTGGTGTGGCGATAAATACCACGAAAAAAAACAAAACAAAAAACAACAACAACAACAACAGCCCAGACCGATCTGTGATGCTAAATATGTTAGCATCACCCCTTTAAGAAAATGGCTCCTGTGCCCAAATCGAGCTTCACCTCATTCGGCAACAGCCTAGGTTCGTAAGCGGCAATTTTACTTCGTCATTCGGTTTGAACAGGCTTATTGCAATACAATTCGTACAAGCAGACGGTTAGTGAGCCCAGACAAGCACCGCTTATGATAATGCTCAGGGGGATACAAGTACATATTGACAGTAAGGCAATGGCAGGCTAAACTGGCCAGTAATTACGGTAAATTTATACTACATAAGAGACAAGAGACTCAAGACTCAAAAAAATATTGTTTAGGCCGACAACCCTTGAACAATCGATCCGGTCGCACTCACACCGGGGTGCAGTCCCGTACACAGCAGGAAGCTTAAACTTTCAACGTAATGCATTTACACAATTCAGAAACTTACAAAATATACTGAATACAAAATATAATACGAAATACTGTGAGTGAGAGGCACTCCAAATATCAGTGTACACACATGGAGCCTGAAAATGCCCACCTGATGAGAAATGAAGATGTGTGTCAAGCGCTGTGGAAACTCCAATTACTAGCACAAACTACATAAGAGAGAGAGAGAGAGAGAGAGAGAGAGAGAGAGAGAGAGAGAGAGAGCCTCGACTCAAGACTCAAGAATATTTGTTCCTTAAAGGGCATTGGCCCCGATCAGGAAGGGGTGTGCATACATTATAACAAGATAATACATTTACATCACTGAGAGAGAGAGAGAGAGAGAGAGAGAGAGAGAGAGAGAGAGAGAGAGAGAGAGAGAGAGAGAGGCTCTAGACTCAAGAATATTTATTCCTTAAAGGGCATTGGCCCCGATCAGGAAGGGGTGTGCATACATTATAACAAGATAATACATTTACATCACTGAGAGAGAGAGAGAGAGAGAGAGAGAGAGAGAGAGAGAGGCTCTAGACTCAAGAATATTTATTCCTTAATGGGCATTGGCCCCGATCAGGAAGGGGTGTGCATACATTATAACAAGATAATACATTTACAGCACTGAGAGAGAGAGAGAGAGAGAGAGAGAGAGAGAGAGAGAGAGGGTGGGGTCGGGGGTTCTATGTGTATTCACAAAAACAACAAAAACAAACCAAAAAAAAAAGCAACAAACAACAACCCCCCCCCCAAAAAAAAAAAAAAAAATGATGCAGATATAGTTTGTTGTAATTCCTTACCGTCACAGACAACTGCACGTACGAGCGAACAGACGATTCCTGCGAGCTGTTTTCCACCGCCAAAAGCAAGACGATGTACACAACGCCTGCAGACGACAAGCATTACAAGTGCTCCAAGCACTGCGAGACGACACTGAAGGATTCCAACCCTTGCTGGGGTTTCACCACGAGTCCTACAGGCTGTACCCTTTTCTATCAGCCTGACCAGCCATCTTGCTCTGAAGTCACTACAGCTGCGTCTCAGTCCGCGAACAACTATGTCTTCAGGTCTTGCTTTGATCGTAAGCACACCCATTGTACAAAATGTGTGTGTGTGTGTGTGTGTGTGTGTGTGTGTGTGTGTGTGTGTGTGTGTGTGTGTGTGTGTGTGTGTGTGTTCTGCTGCGTGCTGCGACTGCGGGCTGTGCTTTGGTATGCTATTGTGCTGTGCTGTTTCTATATTCTATGCTGTGCTGTGCTGTTTTATATTTTATGCTATGCTGTGCTGTGCTGTGCTACTTTGTATGATATTCTATGCTGTGCTGTGCTGTGCTGTGCTGTGCTGTGCTATTTTGTATGATATGCTGTGCTGTGCTGTGCTGTGCTGTGCTGTGTTATGATTTGCTGTATTAGAACTATGATAGGCTTATTATGGCGTGCTACGCTGTATTGTATTTTATGATATGCTTTGCTGTGCTGTGTATGATATGAGATGATATGATGTTCTGTGCTGTGCTGTGCTGTGTATGATATGAGATGATATGACAGGCTGTGCTGTGTATGATATGAGATGATATGACAGGCTGTGCTGTGTATGATATGAGATGATATGATATGCTGTGCTGCGCTGTGTATGATGCGAGATGATATGATATGCTGTGCTGCGCTGTGTATGATGCGAGATGATATGATATGCTGTGCTGCGCTGTGTATGATATGAGATGATATGATATGCTGTGCTGTGCTGTGCTGTGCTTGGACACGTATTCCAGTACAGTGCCGATAGGTAATGTTTTATGTTCCTTTGTGGGTTTTCGTTTTTCCTTTTCTTTTCTTTTCCGGATCCGTAATTTTACCGTGCTAAGTTGTATTCATTCTGCACATTTTGTTTTCTTTTCAGTAGTTTACATCCATGGACCCATCTTTCGCCCGCCGTCAAACGACACAGTGCCGCTGTCACACTGCCACGTGCAGACTTCACCAGGTGAGCGCCTGCTGTTGGTGTGTTTGAATATTCATCATCCTGATATTGTTAGATAGCGCACTGTAATGGGCTTATGGTCCTATCTGAAACTTGTGCGCCACCAGGTACGCACGGCTGATGACCTTGGTGATGCGAACGTTGTATTAACTCTGTTGTGATTAGGGTTGCCTTATCACTGTGCTGGCCTGGACATGGCCTGTCGCCATGACACTGCAGTACACTGACTGTATGTAAACAAACCTCTCTAGCAAGCGGTTTCATTGACACACACTTGACATTTTGAACATGAAAAATGGGATGAGAATTCAAGTTTGATGTGCAAAAGTTTATGTGGGCGATGCATGGCTTAACCTTTGATCGAAGTCTCCCGGCACGGATGGGTTAATAGTCTGTACCAGTGCTTTTTATATGATTCTTTTTTTCAATTTGTTTTTTTTTAAATATTTTCAGCCACTACGCGAGGAACCACCAATACAACTCAGCTCAAAACAGAGGTGACGACATCACGGACAACAAAGACAACTTTAACAACCACGAACACCACAGCAAAAGTGACAACAACAACGTCAGCAACAACCACGACGACCAAAAAACTAACAACAACTCATTTTGTCCAAGAGACAAGACAGGACGCTACAACTGCGCAAACCTCAACTGAAAACTCTTTAACCACTGAGACTGTCGCCACAACAGAGCAAGAAACCTCACCAACCGCGACAGACAGAACCACCTCGCCGACAGTGACAGCTGCCAAACGTCACTTGCAAACTGCCCGACCGATCATCCAAAGACCGCCGCCAAGGTTCCCCAAACTGCCGAGGTGCGTGTGCACTCGTGACGTCAAACCGCCCCCGAATGTGACGTCAGCTGCTCTGAAGGCCGCGGAGGAGACCAAGCAACTGCTGGCCGTTGACAAGGAGACGCTGTCCAGAACTCGCAGGTTTTACTTGGTTTCGTTAGTTCTGAGGTCCAGGTCATTTGAATCTCGCTTGAGTCCAGGCGTACGGACAGAAATTGACCGTGGGGTCATGTTTGGTGTTTATTTGAGGTATCCTGATTGGCGAGTGTGCTCGTCTGTAGTGATTTTTGTTGTCATGAAAAAGCGTGATTTTCGTGTTATGTAGGCCAAGGTGCATGCCAGGCGTTCACAAAAAGAGGCAAGCTGCCAGTGAAGCTGGGACTTTTTGCACAGAGGTGGGACACAAGTGAGGCAAGCGGATTTCTATGAACTGCCTCTCTGGCCTAAAGAGAAAGTAGACGTGCATTATTCCAGTGAAGCTTGAGTGGAAAGGAGATATTCATTTTTTTTTTTTTTTAAAACCCCTGTCAGGTGCGTGCCTTTGAATGGCCTGTTCATGGTAGTAATTGTTTCTAGATTGAAGCATTTTTAGGGGTGCCTGAGGCTAATAGGGAATATATAGGCATATTGAGGCCCTGTGCATTTGTCCTTTCCCCTCCAGTCACTTATTCATCTCGTACTAATCGTTTAGCCTCAACGAAGTCAACATAGTCTCGAACTGTACAAAATTTCTAGTCTCTCTCCCGCCATGCAGGGGAGCCGGGGGGGGGGGGGGGTAGTGGAGCGGTAGACCAACTGATGACTTTCAAGACTCGGGTCGTGAGTTCGATTCCCTGCTGGGGCCAAAATATTTGTGCTGGCCTTCCTCTCGTTTGCCCCGTGTTGGATAGTACCCGTATGTTGCTGGAAAAAAACAAAAACGTTAAATCCTTAACCCCCCCCTCTCTCTCTCTCTCTCTCTCTCTCTCTCTCTCTCTCTCTCTCTGCATCAGATCCCTGGTTCTGATTCTTAGTTTGATTCTTATTGCTCGCAGAAGACGAGGCAGCGCTGTCGACAACAGGCCGTCCGCCAGAGGAATGGCTTACTTCGGGGTGGCCTTTCTGGTGCTGACCATGTCCGTCATCGTTCTGCCTGACGTCACCACTATAGTCTGTCATCTACGTCACGGGGCGGGTTACTACGGCTTCGCCCTGACACCGAGGCGAAAATCTCTAAACTTTGTCAAGGTCTCGTAAAAGACACGTTCCTCAGGCACTGAAAGCGAAACTCGATCAAAGACTATGTATGGGTACAGAAGTAGCATGATCTTTGATCGGATGCAGTGTTAGCCCTCTGACGGCCTTTGCTCTTGCGCCAGTGTTGGATGTATAGAGAGCAGTCCGGTCGATTTCAAGATTAAGGTTTCTGTCTTTCCTGGGGCGTGTTAAGCTCAGTTATGTTCACACGCTATGTTGAATCTGAAGGTCAAATACAGGCACTGATATTAATTAGGCTGTATAGGTTATCCCCGGTTGTTGTTGTTTTTTTTTTTCCAGTGCGTGCGCTGATGTGAATGCGTGTGTGCGTGTTTGAAATTGCACTACAAGCATCACAGTTAAAACTTCAGCCCGAAAATTCCAACTCATGCCTGAGGTGGACTGCGCGCTGCGCACCAAAGAGCACGTGACTTTTTGCAGGGCTGAGTCCTGTACTGTATAGATGTTGGTAGCTGTTTGCGTGCCTGTGTGTGTGTGTGTGTGTGTGTGTGTGTGTGTGTGTGTGTGTGTGTGTGTGTGTGTGTGCGCGCGTGCGTGTGGTGTTCGTTGATTTCAACACTGTTGCACTCTGTGTGTGTGTGTGTGTGTGTGTGTGTGTGTGTGTGTGTGTGTGTGTGTGTGTGTGTGTGTGTGTGTGTGTGTTGTTCGTTGATTTCAACACTGTTGCACTCTCTCTCTCTCTCCACACACACACACACACACACACACACACACACACACACACACACACACACACACACACACACACACACACACACACATGGAATACGTGCTTCTCTTTTATTCACATTCGTTGAGATAGATATATCTATATACAATCTAGCAGTACATAGGGAAACAGAATCCTACATACTAACTAACGCTCAGCGCGAAAGTCAACGTTCATGCAAAGTTGAGCGTGACTGAACTGTAACGTTTTTTGCAATTAAAGTGACTAATAACAAATTACATAGCAAATTACGGACAGTTAACGCACTCACATCCATTGCCTACGAGGCATGAACCGTAAAGAAATAGTACATCCTTTTGCTCTCGTAGGTGCTCGACATGCAAGATGCCTGTATATATATAATTAAGAGGTGGGAGTTTGTCAGCAGATGAACCTTAATCGATGATTCGGCAGCCAGGCTGAAAGTGGTGCCGGTTCAAATTCAAAAGTGATTATATGAAACTATGCTGATTGTATTTTTACAGTTCAAAATCTCTCTCTCTCTCTCTCTCTCTCACACACACACACACACACACACACACACACACACACACACGCACGCACGCACGCACGCACGCACGCACGCACGCACGCACGCACGCACGCACGCACGCACGCACGCACGCACGCACGCACGCACGCACACACGCACACACACACACACACTGCCAACAATTTGTTACATTCACAAAACAAAGAGGTGCCGAGTACAAAAAACAAAATCAGAAACATCGAAGGGCACTTCTAACATGTACCACTAGTACAAGTTCTAAATCTGCCATCAACACATTACTCAATTAGCTTTTCCAAACAACAACAACAACAAAATGAAACACGAAACGCTAATTATCTACTACGCCTAGTAATGTAGCATTCGTAGCTTAGGTGCGGTCTGCTCGCGTCAGGCATTCTAGTCAAACAACAAGGTGTCTTGAGGACACAAAATAAAATAACAGTTTCCCCCAACCACTGAATAGTGCAAACATACATCATAGGCACTTCACTGAAAAAACAAACAAACAACAACAACAACAACGAAAGAACAAAGATACGTGGTTTCGACACGATGACGACTTAACTTTTTCATCGATTCAGAGAAACTTAATTTTAACTCTATGCTAAGGTACAATATGGGGCTCTGGCGTCCACAACGCTTGGCTGCAGATGTACAACTTACAGAATCGCCAAATTTCTACGTTCATTCCCATCACGACATCATAAATTGAGGAATACAGAGCTAGCAAAACGGGTCTCTACCAGTCAAAGGGAAGTAATCATATGTTAATATGCTACTGGGAAAAACTCTCTCTGGGAAAAACTCTCAGCATAGAGAGAGAGTTAACCATCACCGATCATTCAAACGTCCGTTAGTTTACACGCAGGATCCATGAAATTTCGTGACTTTGCCCATTGGTGGGAGGGGGGGGGAGGGGGAGTTCTCACCAAAACACGTGTGAAAAGTAAATAAACAATATGAACATTGCATTAATGACACAAGGACCCACACTGACGATTCAGACTAACAATAGTGCATCTGGAAGGCGGAATACAACCCAGTTACGAAAAAAAAACAAACACCAAATAAAAAAAAACCACACACACAACAAGAACACAGTCACTGCCGTTGACACACAAACATTCAGAGACATCACCGTATCATGTCTCTGTCAAAAACTAATGTAAGAGTTAACTACGCTACTAAATCAGATGAAATTAATTAGGAGTTTTTCTTGTTAATAGCATACACGTGAACTAAGTTATATGATCAGGAGTGCAACAAACAGAGGCATGCAAAAAGCAGACACCAGTGAGCTTATTCGAATTACGTACAAGCATTGCAAATACAATGAACGTTTTAGAAAAGAACAAAATCACGACAAACGTATGTCGATTGGTAACAAATTTATATAAAAAAAGATAGGCTAATGGATGCAATATCATACTTGCGCAACAAACTCAAACAAAATACGAATCGCCAGATGGAGCCTAATTTATGACTGAAGGCAAGGTTTCAAGTCTCAGAATCACAAAGAGACTTGTACTATAAATGAAACAGGTTTGTTCTAAAGTCCTGATAAAAGCAACAACATTATATAAAAAAAGAAAACAAACAAACAAAGAAAAACAAGTCTGTCTTAAAATTCAAAACGTCTCGTTGTTTTTTTCTCAAGGAAGAGTGTTACTTGCTTTTACAACCTACCATTCTACAACGGAAAGGATTAATTTCAGATCACAACCCTTCTTACATCTTTGTAATCTTACAAAACTCACAGAACGGCACGTTAGTCAAAACAGCTACACAGGAAAATGTCCTAATTATCTGTAAGGACTCTAAAAGAACGACATTGAGGGATATGGCGTACTGTGTAGTGCTGGGCAAGGTAAGGACCGGTTAAGCAGGTCATAGATTTTCAACTTTGATAATAAATCATGAATATTAGCACATGCTAAAGCGAAACATGTACCAGTACGCTAAGTTACACTATCACTGACCGGCTATAAAAGAAAAAGAAAAAAAGAACAGAGAGTGAACACAAACAGCGAGGTAGGTTTTGTCAGCTTGAAAAATAATTATTAACTCATATATGAAAAGATGTAACAATAAAGAATACTGTCAACCAGAAATCTCCTTTTTCCACAGAAAAGAAACCCACAGAAGATTGTCTGTTTTGTCTGATTTTGGTTCATTCTCCGAGAGTTTACACCGCTTCTACTGGCCTACAATTACTAAAGACCAGAGCAAGAAAATTCATGAAAAGAGCAGTATTTCCCAATACACCTTAGCTTCTGCATAATTATGCTATATATACGGACAGTGCAATGGAAGATAGACCAGAAAATCCAGTCAAAGAAAACTTGTTAGAAGATTTGGACTAGCGTACGGGAAAGTCTGCACACACACACACACACACACACACACACACACACACACACACACACACACACACACACACACACACACACACACTCTCTCTCTCTCTCTCTCTCTCTCTCTCTCTCTGGTGTCCGAATGTTTGGTGGGAAAATAGTCGTGACAGGGAAGGACAACTGACAAAAGTACGTGTGTGTGTGTGTGTGTGTGTGTGTGTGTGTGTGTGTGTGTGTGTGTGTGTGTGTGTGTGTGTGTGTGTGTGTCTGTGTCTGTGTGTGTGTCTGTGTGTGTCTGTGTCTATGTAGGGAATGTGGACCAGGACTGATGAGGAAGGGTGTGTATGTGTGTGTGTGGGGGGGGGGGGGAGGTTAGTATGGAGCAAACAAATAATCATTAACTACATGTCTTAAACTGCAGACAAAACTGGCTTTATTGAGATAATTAGTAACTCAAAATACAATTAAATTACCGGCTAGCCGTTGGAGACCAAAAAACCCCAAAAGTATCAATGCTCCAATTAAACAGACTCAGTTCTCCGTTCCGAAATCCTTGAGTACGCAAACCAGAACTACTTACCATATTGCTTAAACTGCTTGATCTAAATCCGCAACCGAAACTATAAGCTACACAACTCACACACACAAAATAACGCCTGTTTCGTACATATTTTTACGCATTCAAACAGAGCAACGCACAGTCAAAACGTTCTTGTGCGCAAGATGGGAGGTTTCGACCACGGGTTTTCGGCCTCGCGCGGGTTACAATTCGACCAGATAGCTCCTTGCTCAGCGTCAATACTGGTAAACGTGTGTCGGTCGATCCCCACGACCGGCAAAGCAAACAATCAACAATGTAAACATGTACAGTGTCAACAAAAAAAAGAACGGTCAATGCCTTGTACTGGCGATCGACCTGTATCAGCACAGCGGGTAGGCGACGCAGCAACTATGGGCAAATTCTTTATCGGAGAATCCGAAATTGCCGCTCTCTATCGACATAATCCACTGAAACCAAAGACTTCGCTCAAACCACTAACAACGAGATAGTTGGTTGTGAAAGTGTGGGGGGCAGTGGTGGGAAGGGGTAACCGTGTTTTTGTTGTTGTTGTTGTTTTTTTGTTTTTTTTCATCATGTAAATGTGATGTAGCCTACGGCACAAGGAAAAGCGGCACAAATTCAGGCTCACAGCATGGAAAATACGATTCGTGCTATTACAGTTCAACGCTCTATTAGCCAGTTCGGCTAACCCAGTTCGTCTTCCAGGAAAGGAGTGAATGATAGAATTTGCAGAATAGATAAACGAGTGTAGTCAGTTTTAACACCCCGAATTTCCGAAAGTAATTAATCAGTTCAAGGACAGGAGCCTGGGGTGACGCTGTCAGAGTGTTAAAACGCTCGTGCTACTCTTCACTTTGAACATTTAAATAAAAGAACAGGCAAAAGTGACCCAGCCCCCCCCCCCCTCCGACCCCCACCTCTCCTCTACCATCAACAACTTAAAGTCGCGCCTTTGATAGTTACGTCAATTTGATTTGCCTTTGGTATCAATTGCTACGCATGTCACTACGCATGTCTTGTCACTGTACATCCTGTCTAGATGACGCTTGCACACAAACATTATCAAGAAACTGTGACATTTCATAATGCAGACCGCTCGAGTTTCGGGTTACGTGCTTGCTTCCGATACATGCAGGTCACTAGTTTACAGTTCAAAGTCTAACCGGCAAAGAATTTGTGTTGCATGTTTCTATTACGCAGACACGTGTGTCTGCAACACTTGCACACACAGTCCCAACAGTAAACATCAGAATAATTATGCACACACGATGCAGGAAGCAGCTGTAGGCTACAGTTTCGTTGAGTCCGTGTATGTCATCAACCTTCCCCATTGTCCGTGAGAGGGAAACTCACATGCAGTTTCAAGGGTTTGCACTAAAACTTGCCTGCATTTTGCTTCGCCGGTCAGAAGTACACATTTCAAAATACAAGTCACCGACAGTTTGGGAGAAAATCTGTACAAAAGATTCTGCAGCAGTCCAGGTCCAGACCATTCATCTGACCATGACACCAGATCTATAGTCTGGACTCAAAAGGTTGTTTCTCTGTGTTGCGTCAGATCAGACGTTGACAAGGCTGTCACACACGACAGCAACGCCGGTCAGATCAGGAACACCATACACTGCACGCAATTCTCCTAAACTTACACACCGGCCACTCCTAAATGAAAGTTGCACCAGTTGTACAAGTTGCACGAGCGGGCCAGTTGCCCTGGAAGTCTGTACAGTTGTCCTTCCTTTCAGTCCTGTGATCCTGTCACAACATAGCGTCCAAGAATCCACAGCAGCCTGATATCAACGACGCACAAAAATTGACCCACAATGATTTCTTGAATCTGTTGAAATCCAATGTGAACTATGTACGCATATTATGTCTGATGCACTTTTGCACCAGACTTTTCCCAGAGAAGATGCGAACTCCGCTGTAGTATCTGATCAGATTACTGACACAATACTGGCTATGTAGTAGTAGTAGTAGCAGAAATGCGACGTTGATGCACATTTTCCAGTACAGAATCCGGATTCCTCGCGCCCGGGCTACGAAATGCTCAGTGCTCCCCAAACCCACGGCTGATTAGTAGGTGGTGCTGTCGTTACGGTGGAGACAAGATATTCCAAGGGTGTACATGTCTTGACAATGAGGAGCGGGAATTTATTGACTTAATATCATCATCTTGAGCACAATATCACAATGAGGGAAAAGATTTACATCCCGGAAGTTTTCTGGCAGAATTAACGTCATCTGCGATTGGCCAAACGATTGGCTGGAGCCTGGCGGCTGTGGTCTGCGCATGTGCGGCAACACTTGGCTTGCACGTAGTCCTTGTGACACAGCCCCACCTTCTTGAGCATCCGGCACACTTTGAAGCTCATCTCATTCGACTCGCATGTCACGGTGAAAGCTGCGAAAGTTCAAATAAAAAACTGTTTTAAACACCACAAATCCTTCAAGAACGTCACTGAGTTGAGTCAAGAATCAAGAGATTCTTATTCTATATATCTGTAAAATCCACCGTCCAGTTAACGTTAACCGGATATAGCAATGGTAAATAACGTTAAGTTGCTGAGACAAGCGTATTTAATCGAAACAAAGAGATAAGAATTAGGCGTGAAGACGTGCAGCAGGTTTCAAAGATGAAAGGACGTCTGTCTGTCTGTCTGTCTGTCTGTCTCTCTCTCTCTCCCCGTCATACCTTAAATCACTCATTAAACAACCGACACATGCCATTAGAGGAATGAAAAACGGTTGTATACCACTCCCACTCCCTAGGATAGACATATATAATGAGCTTTGCTTTCTCTGGGCCCACAGTCTGGAACTCACTACAACCAAGTCTAAAAATTATTCCCTCACGTTCCACTTTCAGAAAAAGACTGTTTTCCCATCTACTTGAAACTGAAACACTGAACCAGACGTTTACTTCTCGGTAATAAGAAAGTTTCTTTCAAGCGTCCATTTTGGTGTATAATCTGAACAACCATGTCAGGTGTGTGTGTGTGTGTGTGTGTGTGTGTGTGTGTGTGTGTGTGTGTGTGTGTGTGTGTGTGTGTGTGTGTGTGTGTGTGAGAGAGAGAGAGAGAGAGAGAGAGAGAGAGGGAGAGGGAGATTTTTTTTTCTTTCGAGTAATTTTTTTCTTTATTTTGACATTGGTTTTTTTGGGGTTTTTTTTTTGTATTTTCCTTTATTCTTGCCATTGTAGTCTTTTGTTTTTGTAGCAACGGCTGATTGAAAAATAATCATTGTTTGGTTAAATCACTTCCGTTGGAAAATAAAGTTCGTTCGTTCGTTCGTTCTCTAAATGTTCCTTGAGTTTTTAAAGTGTGTTCAGACCTTTTTTCGGACAAAATGTCAGTGAAATATAAGAGTTCCCCCTTCCCATCTCTCTCTCTCTCTCCCCACCCCCCCCCCCCCACGCACCTAGGTGTCAGTGCATGAAAAAGGGCCAAACCGCCATGGAACATTGATAAGCACTTAGACCCTTTTTATTATTTGACGATGGAATTGTTCTGTTTACCTGCATCAGTGGATGGACACTCGTCAACGTTACACGACTGTCTGAGCGACGGCCTGAGGGCAGCGTCACACGCGTCAGACACGTGCTGTGACGTCATGTTGACGCACTGCACCAGCCGGTCCTGAGTTCCGCCATCACACGTCTTGGAACACTGAAACAGAACACGTTGTATTTTTAATATTAACTCTGAAGAACCCGAGCCGGTGTCGTAGAATATTTCTGAACCAGGATAAATCGGAACCGGTTCCCAAAAATCCTAGGATATTTCGGAACCATTCCCATTTATCCCGCACCTGGCAGCGGACAAAATTTACGTGGGCTAATGACCTTCTAGGCGGGTCCGAAATATGCTGGTGGTTTTCAAATATCCTGTCACTAGAGTCAGGATAGATCGGAATGGTTCCGAAAAATCCTGCCACCAGGGCCAGGATAAATCGGAATGGTTCCCATTCGTCCGGTTCCGAAATATCCTGTGACACCTGACCACCCCCTGCCCTCCACTGATCAGATAACAAGCCACTGCACAACAGTAGGAGCCACTTCAAGGCACTGTTACGCAAGATGTGGGCCTTCCCCGGTAGGCCTTAAGACCGCTGCAGATTCCATGACAGTGGCTTGACGTGGCTCCTAGTTATCTGAAGATTTCAAGTAAAATTGCGGTATTTTTTTTTTTTTTTGCATTGGCTTTTAAGAGGTAAGTATGACAGTGATGCGTTTGGCTTTTCAGCAAAGTTCCTTGCCATTGGTGATTGAGTGAGTGAGTTTTTAGGGCTTAAAGCCGCGCAAGCCACAAAGACTAATTCGCGGCTGCCATTGGTGATTGAAGAAATGAAAAGGAAACCATTTTAAATAGAATTACACACACACACACACACACACACACACACACACACACACACACACACACACACACACACACACACACGCGCGCACGCACGCACTCACGCACGCACGCACGCACGCACGCACGCACGCACGCACGCACGCACACAAAAGTGTTGTCTGTGCGTTCCGTTTGTTCTCAGTTTTTCTTTAGAGGTTGTTGTTTTTGTTGTTGCTGCTGTTGTTTGTTTTTGTTGTTTTTCTTGTTGCTGCTGTTGCTGCTGTCTCTGCTGGTGGCGTTGTGGTTGTTACTGCTGTTGTTGCATAAAATGGTACAAAAGTGTTATCTGTGCGTTTCCGTTTCTTCTTTTTTTTTCAGAGGTTGTTGTTGTTGTTGTTGTGTTGTTGTTGTTGTTGTTACTGCTGCTGTCTCTGCTGGTGGTGTTGTGGTTGTTACTGTTGTTGTTGCTTAAAATGGTACAAAAGTGTTATCTGTGCGTTTCTGGTTCTTCTTTTTCTTCAGAGGTTGTTGTTGTTGTTGTTGTTGTTGTTGTTACTGCTGCTGTTTCTGCTGGTGGTGTTGTGGTTGTAAATGTTGTTGTTGCATGAAATGGTGCGTGTGGCTGATGCCCACAAACCTTGCTCCAGTCTCCCGTTACCCAAGCGATACACTCCTGCAGGGAGCACAGTTTGACGGCATCTGGCTTGAATTTCGGGTCACACCGCTCAGGTTCTGGACACGTGACGTCACGAGTCTGGGTCGCGTAACCACAGGTTGCAGAACACTACAAACACACAAAAACCAGGTAAGCACTGGTGGGAAATCTCTCCTGGATATGACGAATCCCAGCTCAGCAGTGACCTAGCTGTCAGTGATTATTTAATATTTCAAGTTTGACCCTGGCCCAGTCCATCCTTCACATACCAGGACCTGATCATATTGTAAATCCGAGAGCTCTGCTTGCTCAAGCCCATCTTTGGTCTTCAGACAGCCAAACGTTATCATGTTTGTATGCGTCTGTGCTTGTCCCAGTTCATCCAGCTTGTTTATCCTACAAAGAGGTGAAGTGTGTTTGAACAGAACATTGCCAAACACTACGTTTGCATGGAAAATGGCGCAGCTGTTTCATACACCTCGAGCTCTACGGGTAACTGATTACTGGCTTGTTTGTTTCTAATCTCTTCATTTCTTTTTTCTTTTTTCTTTTTTTTTTTTTTTTGGGGGGGGGGGGTAGGGGGTGGGGTGAGAGGGGTGGATGAGGGGGGGGGGGGAGGGGTGTTCTTGTTTGTTGCGTGGCTAATCTTTTATTTGTATTATTACGGTAGATCGGAAGAACATAACTAAAGCAGCCACCAGCCATCACGACAACCGAACACATAAACTGCACTGTTTGCCCCCGCCACTCACACGCAAAACTTTAAACAGCCCTTAGTCTACTACGTTTGTAACACGTGCCTAATACAGGCCTAAACACAAGCCAGTGGTACTGCAAGTCCTACCTGTCCCCAGTCCGACATCAGCCAGTCTAGACAGGGCTCGTCGTTGCACTCCTGGATGGCTGACGGTTTGGTGTGGATGCTGCAGAACTCGGCGTCCACTTTGACACCTGTCGTCACTCTGAAGCACGACACTGCCCGCGTCTGAACCCCGCCGTCACACGCGCTCGAACACTGAGGGAAACGAAAAGGCAGACGATGTTCAAGATTGAGTGCAAAGCAAAGCTGCTGTTGCACGCAGCTTAAACTGTATGCTTGTATAGAAACTGGTCCGGTTCCCTTAGCATTACAAGTTAAGGTTACCACAGCCGGAAACGACCATCTGAAGACGTTAGCGGCATTGGAACTATTCTAGATGGAAGAACTGGCTTTAGGGAACTTGAAAATGGAAATCACCCTAGAATTTCAGGAAACTCGAAAATGGTAGTGACCACAGAATCCTCGAAGATGGCAGGGATAGTATTAAAGCAACACAGTGTATAGCACAGCCTTTATTTTAACATTTTGTCAGCGTCTCATAATCGTGGTACAGAGCCAAACACATCACGAAGAAGGCGAATACATACAGGATGTCCATGCAATTATCTTTATTCTAAAGTCTACACATAATGGCAGGAACATGTTGACTATGGTGTCCTGTGTATGGTGTTTTACGTCTGCGGGCACGTCAGGCTGGGAAACTTTCTCACACGCAACGGTTCTGTGTACACACTGTTTTTCCATTGGGGCCAAATATTTGTGCTCGCCTTTTTCTCGTTGCCCCGTCTTTGATATCCCCAATACGTGGTGGAAACGGACGTTAACCCCCCCCCCCCCCCTATACATTGTTTTTCAACTGGATTCGGTCAATTGATACTTCTAACCTAGAACAACTGATGCAAAACGCCTGAAGTGTATGCATCCACTGCCAGTAAGCTAAAGAAGCATTATCTGAAAGCTGAAACGGAAGTTGACACCACCTTACCAATTTACGAAGTAAAACCAAAGTTTGAAAACCATCTTACCTTTCTCCACTCTCCCGCATACCACTCAAACTCCAGCTTGGCGGAAATGCCTTTCTGTTCCTCGGCTTCCAGATTCTCATCACCTTCCTCAGCGTCCTGGTCCCCGAGGCTTCCAACATCCTTGTCAACGACGTTCTCTGGGTTCACCGGTTCTTCACTGTCTCCCAGTTTCTCCGCGGTAACCTCGCCGCCGAGCACCACGGTCTCTGGCACTGGGACAGAGTTCGTGACATGGTTCTTGTGATGGTGATGATGATGTTGGTTGTGATGACTTTCTCCGTGGCCGTGGCGATGTTTGTGATCAGCTTCGCCAGTGACGGACAAGCTAAAGAGATCAGTGTTAGAAGGCTGATGGCCTTGTATAATGCTGTTATCTTCTACACGGCCTGCTGACTCTCCAAGTTGTATACTGTTGGAATCGCCGACGGTGTCCGTCACCAGCGCGATACCTGAGTCGGACGACTCCAGAACGACAGAACTGTTCTCACCGGCGTTTTTCGTCGGAGGTTTTACGTCACCTACAGTCGTTTCCGCCGGCTTCGACCCCTCTTCCTCCGCTTCTGTGGAGTTGTCTGGAGTTGGTTCTGGGCAAGGGACATCTCCACAGGGTTGTTCTGCGGTCGGCTCGAGGTCAAGGTCACAAGTCTCACCACCGACGCAGGTGACCTTCCTGTACTGGACGCCTCCTTTGCAGGTTCGTGTGCACTAGAGCAAATAAATAAAACAATGTGTGTCAGAGTACACAGATACGTACTAGCAAACGAAAGTACAGAATTCCATTTACCATGTGTCCGTCGAGATGAACTGAGCAGACTCAATGACAAGAGCCAAGTGAAAAGAAACGTACATTATTCATGTTCCAGCTGAATCCACAGCACTGAACAGCGGTGCGATAAATGACAGCGTACGGATGCAGTCACTGACTGAAGTTCAATACAAGGGGCACTGTTGCGAACGGCTTATCCCACCTTCGAGGAATGCCCACTGGAAATAACTCTTTCAGAAATGCCGTTTCTCTTCAGGCACAGCCATTGGCCGAATCCTTTTTTTTTTCTTTTTTTTTTAATACTTTATTATCCCTTTCGGAAAATTCGGGCTGCCTCCTCCGGGGGAAGCGCGTCGCCGCGGTGCAGCACCACCCAATACCTATCCTTTTTTAAAACTGATTTTTCTGGGGGAGGAAAGCCGGATAACCCGGAAAGAAACCCCCGATGAGCAGCCCGGCAGCCAGGAAATACCGGTATCACATATCACAAGCTCGACCTGGGCTCGAACCCACGCTTCATCGCCGTGACATTGATGACGGCCGTACAGTAGCGCAGCGGCTAAATCCGACGCACTACCTATTAGACCACCGCTCACCATCCTCACGCCAGTGCGATGCACACACGGCTGAGCTGGCAATGAGTCAAACGCAAGAAACGTTTTGAAATCCTATGGAATATTTCCTTACCGCTGACCACTCTTCTGCGGTCCATGTACCGCACGTGGTGTTGGAGCAAGGCTGGGAGGAGGGGGGCCGTGTGAAGGGGTCACATCCCACTGTGACGTCGCTGCACAGCACTGTCCGCTTTTGTACTGCGCATGGGTTGCCGTTGCACTACACAGAAATGAAAAAAAAATGTATCTAGGCACAATTGCCGAGAAGAGGTTGGATGTTTCAAAAGTGTGAACATCTTTAGTTTCTTCACTTCCCTCCACCCCCCCCCCCTCCACACACACACACACACACACACACACACACACACATCGCTTGGTTACTCGGGAAGCAACTATGCCTTTGGGCTGCAAAAGAGCTTATAAAAAATGTTATTCTTTCTTTTTATAATGACTGAATTTTGAACACATACCATTAACCAGAGTAATCATGGCACACACATAGTTATGTTAAATTAATGCGCATTGTCAGTGTCATTTCCAATTGTACAAAGGGGAGCCGGGGTGGCCGAATGGTAGAGCGTTGGATTTTCAATGCTCGGGTCGTGAGTTCGAATCCCGGCTGGGGCCAAACAGTAGTGCTGGCCTTTTTCTCGCTGCCCCGTCTTTGATATCACTCTTATGTGGTGGAAAAGGACGTTAAACCCCCAAACACCCACCCACCCACCCTCCAATTGTACAAATGATTACAATTCATGTTTCCAAATGCGTAAAGGTTCACCAAACTTGTACATGATGAAAGCGGTACATGGCGGGACGGGTTGTTCTACTACCCAAGATCTCTCAGTTTCAAAAGTGTGAACATCTTTGGAACTCTCACCTGTGTCCAGTTACCCACGACCCACTCGGGCACCGTGCCAGTACAAGGCTCCTTACTGCGGCACGGCTCAACGGCCTTCGGTCTGTCCAGTCCCTCACAGGCCGAGTCCTCCAGCGCGATCTGTTCGTCTTCACCCAGACTCCTCACACACATCACCGTCCGCTTGTGAGTACCGTCTTCACCACACGTCACCGAGCAGTGCTGCCATGGGCCCTTCCACCATCTGAAATGTTCGAGTGAATGAGTGAGTTTGGGACTGATGAGTCTGGATTGATGAGTTTGGGTTTGTTTGTTTGTTTGTTTATTTATTTATTTATTTATCCCAGCTCTTTATCAGCTCCCAGTTTATAGCCGGAACCCCCACAGGACTCGAGAGCTGAAGCAACGTTATTTATTTTTTTATTTTTTTTTATTTATCCCAGCTCTTTATCAGCTCCCAGTTTATAGCCGGAACCCCCACAAGACTCGGAAGCTGAAGCAACGTTTCATTACGCATGATGATGAGGAGGAGGACACAGCTATGTAGGTCCATGTGCTGTGCCATTGCGTGGTAAGGCCAAATTCCGCACCGGCTTCCTGTCATAAATAACCCGGCGTTATCTACGGCACCTGTGCTGCTGAAGCAACGTTTCATTATGCATGATGATGATGAGGAGGACACAGCTATGTAGGTCCATGTGCTGTGCCATTGTGTGGTAAGGCCAAATTCCGCACCGGCTTCCTGTCATAAATAACCCGGCGTCATCAACGGCACCTGTGCTGCAGCCACATCATGTTTTAGTCATATCAAACTACATCATGTGCTTCCCTCGTTGTAGAGCCTAGCAAAAAGTTTGCCAGACCAATGCCATGTGCTGCGCTCATCATGCCGCGGGACGCGATTGGCTGAATTCTGGGGGCTCGGCACTTTAGACTGACAAGAGTAGGGTCGTCCATTGCGGGTCCTGTATTCACCCACATCACAAAGGAAGCGCCCTCAAAAGTCACACTCACGGAGTGGGCGAGTTATAGTAAGAAACTTCCCGCTAATATGATACAGAAATGGTCAGTGTATTACCTGGCAGGACAGAGATGCTCATTACAGCTTCGCAGCTTGTCGTCAGGTTTGGTGGCCCTGTCACAGAACATCTCGTCCACTCGCCCAGCCTCCTTCTCCACACATACTATCTCAGACCGCTGGGTGCCTGCAGAAAAAAAAAATGTGTGCGTACAGCATGTGACATGTAACGAAAAATTAAAAACTGTACATGAAATGAAATGAAACTTTATATTTCAAGGAAATAATAATGATATTAATAATAATGTTAAAAAATATAATAATAATAATAATAATAATAATAATAATAATAATAATAATAAATGGTATTTGTAGGGCGCCGAGTTCATATGACTTTACATAAGTTTATAATTATGATTATCAAGTTTATGTCTTTATCAAGTTTATGATAACATGAAGGCGTAGTCGTATGTAAAGTGGCCTGTTTCTGACTTCACCCACCCCCCACCCCCACCCCTCCTCCAAACACCCTCTAAAACAATGGGGGAAGGACGTGGGGGGGGGGGGGAGGGAGATGGAGTTTAATTTACTTACCACCGCCACAGGACAGTGTACAGTGTGACCAGTCGGTGTAGTCCCAGCGGAACTCCGGTTCTCGTGTGTCTGTAGCGTTCTCGTTGGGAACAGTGTACTCGAACACCACGCCTGGGTTGTGGGTCTGCATCAGCAACTGTACAGAAGAAGTAAAAGACAGTGTTACATTTTGCTGTTAGTGGCAAAATTAGTGTGGCAGATCTTGCATTAAACACACACACACACACACACACACACACACACACACACACAACACACACACACACACACACCACACACACACACACACACACACACACACACACACACACACACACACACACACACACACACACACACACATACACACACACACATCTTTTTTACGGTCAACCCGGGCACTCACTATTTTTTTCATATTCATTCACCTTATTCAATAATTCATTCGCTCGAATCCCGTCTGTTAGTGGCAAAATCAATGTGGCAGATCTTGCATTAAACACACACACACACACACACACACACACACACACACACACACACACACACACACACACACACACACACACACACACACACCTTTTTACGGTCAACCAGGGCACTCAATATTTTTTCATATTCATTCACCCTATTCAATCATTCATTCCTTCGAATCCCGTCTTGGCCGGGAACGAAAACTTTGCTCTGATTTTATCCTCGTTGCCTTGTCTTTAATACCGCCCGTATGTGGTGAAAAAACCAAACAACAATCATTCATTTCCATGCCTTACCATGATGTGCAGGGGTTCTTTCAAGGGTCCTTGCGCCATGAAGCTCTCCTTGTTCCCCTCCCTGTTGTAGCGCACCACGGTACCCGCCATCTCGTAGTCGCCGCTCCACTGGATAAACCAGTGCCCGTTCAGGTAGTACTTGCCCTCCTCATTCCGCAACGCAAGGAAGTTGCTGGCCTCCGCTACCTCCTCCACACGTATATTGCGGGCACCTTGCGGAATGACGGTTGCCTCCACGTACCCTGTTCCAACACAAATGGTTTTGGTTTGGTTTTCAGCCACAATCAGGTCGTCTGGCATCAGAGACATACAGAGAGAGAGACAGGAAGCTGGCTTTTGCAGCTGCTTACATCCGTCGCTACCCTAGGAACCAGGTGGCTGTTTAAATTTTCAAATAACACAGCTCCAAGTCCTTTAGAGAGAGCTGTTATCTGTTATCTGTGATCTGTATCCTGTGTTAGGCCTGCCCCTCCATTTTAATTGTTACTCTTAGTGCTTGTTTAACATAGTTTAATGTGAGGCAAAGCCAATGCCTATTTCTTAAATTGTGTTTTAGCCAATGACTGAGTGTGTGAATGTGTATGTCAGTTTTGTATTTCCATGGTGTGTTCGTGTAGACATGTGTTTTTATTAAGAGGAGCAAAGCAAATTCTTCTTAATTGTAACTAAGAAGTGAATAAATCTATCTTATCTTATCTTTATTTTCCCTCCAAATGACCACTAAGCATTTTGAAACAAGGTATCCAATCACGGGAAACAGGCATTTTTGCCCCAAACAAACTACTATTGTAGGTTTTAAAGTTGTGATGTCGAATTTCGAAATTCGGGATTCTGTACTTCGCAGAGAGTTACAGTGTTCCTGACTTACTCAGACCTTCTGCTAAACCCAAAACCACCCAATGTTTTCGAGTAGCTTACAAGGAGTAAAGTCGGTCATTTGGACAGCAAAGCGTCATTTAAGGAGTTTAAGACAGAAGTGCCGTAGCCTGGTATATTTCCGAAAGTGCCTTTGTTTCCTCTCTAGATCTCTATGTCTCTGCTGGCTGTGGAAATCTTTTCATCGAAAGCGCTCAGCTCCTTTTTTCAAACCAGTCACTTATGTCAAGATTTAGCGTAACACTCCACCTTCAAAAACTAGCGTCGCCCTTACGTCTGCTTTTAAAGCCAAGCCGCAGACTAGTCTAGTCTGTCAATAGAAACTAACATCGTATTCAATACAGAAAAGCACAACACGTTCAAAGAAACTGTATTTCTTTAATATCATTGCGAAAACCGTATCCATGCCTCTTACCATGTTCTTTGGTTTCGTTGAACTGTTGTTTGACCGTGGTACAAGTGGAGCCATCTCCGTAACACACACCGCACCGATCTTCAGTAGCACTGGAGTCGAGCTCCCAGTCACACCCAACGTGCTGCACGTGCAAACAAATGGGGTCAGCACTCTACGACACATGCCAGATTTCCAAACAGCGAATCCTAGCCCCCCCCCCCCCCCCCAAAAAAAAACAACAAAAAAACAACCCAAAAAACAAAACAAAACAAACAAAAAAACAAACACCTAAAACAAAAACAAAACAAAACCCTAAATCAATAAAAACTATTTAAAAAAAAACAAACCACCAAAGACAGGGAGGGAAGGTCCATGGTCATTAAAGCAATTTGTTGTCTGAAAAATCTCAATTTGACGCCGGACTGTCAGTCCTCTGATCGTGAGATTGAGTCCGGACTGGAAGCCAAAATAAGTGATTTTTTTGTATTGTTTGTTTGTTTGTTTTTCCTGTTGCCCTGTCTTTAATGTCACCCTCCCGTGGTGCAAAAGAACGAACTTCGGGCCGTTACGTTTCGTGTTCGTGCTCCCAGCAGGCGTCAGTCTATCGCAGTCACAACTCTACTTATCATTAAGATGTTCTACTTCAAGTGCACGTGCGCACTTTAAGGCGAACATTTCAAAACAAATCGTCTTCTGTGGTTCTGTAATCTTAGAGTAGGCGCATTCAATAAAATTATTTTGCAGTTGTCTATAGTATTTGTACTCGCCTTTTTTTGTTTTTTTGTTGCCCCGTCTTTGATATCACCCATACGTGGTGGAAAAGGACGTTAAACTCCCAAACACCCACCCACCCTTACTTTTGCAGGGCACACTATACTATAGGAGTTGACTTGCTTTCCGTTACCCTACACCGGCCGCTGATGCACATGTGACGTGAACCCGGCAGACAAGGAGTACCGTCCGTCGTGATGTCCTTCAGCAGTACCGAGAAGAACATGTCACGTGGTTTGCAGTGCAGCTGGCAAGGAGACTCTGAAAGACAGGAGGGCGTGAACGTGAAACGGGCGTTAATAATTGTCGTCCCAGCAAACACCATAATAATAATAATAATTATAATTATTATTATTATTATCATCATCATCATCACATAATTACAGGCGCTTTATTCCAAATGTTCGACTCAAAGCGCCGCGAGCTAAACCCAACACGCACGCTCACGCGAATCACACGCATTCTCTCACACACTGGACATGAACACATTACAATCACGTGGTGCGAATGGCCAAGTCAGCAATTTAAGTTTCGGAATTTTAGAATTGCATTTATTTTTGAATGACTAACCTAATATTCATTTGTTGGAAATGCGACTGTAAGGTGAATTTCCAACAATGGACAATAAAATATCTTGATTCTTCATACAGAATGAATGAAGGAAGAAATTTTATTGTGTTGGACCTCAAGCCCTTCACAAGGGAAGCACACGAAGACATAATTTATGCAGGAATGTATCAATAATTATACATGAGGGGAAAATGGAAACAAACATTGCGTTAAACACCACAGATACCAAATATTGTCTCGAGTGAAGAGTATAGTGTATGTACATAGCTGTCTTTTTAACAGCTGCTTCGTTTTGGATGTCTAAGAGAGACTCCAGAAAATTACCAGACTTACCCTTCAAACATCAGCAAGATTTTTTTTTTAAATCTCTAAGGCTTGCTGCAAGTAGTTCGCAATAACACACGCAAACCCCTTAAAATTTATTATTGCCGCAATTTAATCTGGCCTCTGAATAATATATCAGGCAATTCGTTCCGCTAATGACTCGGTGAAAACCAGTATTTCGACTCGGGAAATCGGCTTAAAAAAACAATTAAGATGACCACGAAATAATATAAGAGAGACTTCATTGTCTCCAAAAGAAAGAAAACTGCTCTTGGGGGAGCCCGGAGGCAAACGAAGTGTTTGTAAAAAGGAAGACAATAACATTAGAATTGATAAATGTATAACTACCTGGTGTTGAAACCGGTATCCAATCGTATGTTTTGCCCTTATATGGAATTTCGTTGAATTCCTGACACTGCACGTGGCGGAAACTGAAGCCGTCATCTGGACAGTCCTGTCATTAACAAACAACATGTATTTAATATGGTTCACGCTATATAAATGTGAAAAAGACAAAAATGTTTCGTAAAGATTTGTAAATAATGGCAAAATCAATGATCTTGTATTTAACACACACACACACACACACACACACACACACACACACACACACACACACACACACACACATATACACGCACAAACGCAGTTCACACACACACACACACACACACACACACACACACACACACACACACACACACACACACACACACACACACACACACACAAAGAGCAGTCCATACACACAGAAGCACACAAACAGAACTACTCACATCTGTATTGCAGATTCGGTATCGTTTCCTTTCCCCGATGCAATACTTGCCACCGTTGGATGGTC